>BSBK01007892.1:0-462500 GCA_027943335.1 Chamaecyparis obtusa
GCTTGAAGAATAGTTCACTAGAGGCAGAGAGAGAGACTTCCTAGGGGTCATGGGGACTCCCTAGGGGTCCTAGTATGCCTTATCACGTGTTAGGACCCCTAGGGAGTCCCCATGACCCCTTTTGACACATTTTAACACTCAAGTGTGTCTAAGGGGTCCTAGGACCCCTTCGAACACACGAGCCATTCAAATGTGTTAAAAGGGGTCATGGGGACTCCCTAGGGGTCCTAGTATGCTTTATCATGTGTTAGGACCCCTAGGAAATCCCCATGACCCCTTTTGACACATTGGAACACTCAAGTGTGTCTCAAGGGGTTTAGGACCCCTTCGAACACACTTGAGCATTCAAATGTGTCAACAGGGGTCATGGGGACTCCCTAGGGGTCCTAGTACGCCTTATCACATGTTAGGACCCCCTAGGAAGTCCCCATGACCCCTTTTAACACATTGGATGTTCAAGTGTGTCTTAAGGGGTCCTTAGGACCCCTTGGACACACTTGAGCATTCAAATGTGTAAAAAGGGGTCATGGGGACTCCCTACGGGTCCTAGTACACCTTATCACACCGTTAGGACCCCTAGGAAGTCCCCATGACCCCTTTTGACACATTGGAATGCTCAAGTGTGTCTTAAGCAGTCGTAGGACCCCCTTCAGACACACTTGAGCATTGAAATGTGTCAAAAGGGGTCATGGGGACTCCCTACGGGTCCTAGTATTGCCTTATCATGCGTTAGGACCCCTAGGGAGTCCCCATGACCCCTTTTGACACCTTTGAACGCTCAAGTGTGTCTGAAGGGGGTCCTAAGACCCCTTCGGAACACTTGAGCGTTCAAATGTGTCAAAAGGGGTCATGGGGACTCCCTAGGGGTCCTAGTATGCCTTATCACGTGTTAGGACCCCTAGGAAGTCCCCATGACCCCTTTAAAACACTAGAATGCTCAAGTGTGTCTTAAGGGGTCTTAGGACCCCTTCGAACACACTTGAGCATTCAAATATGTCAAAAGGGGTCATGGGGACTCCCTACAAGTCCTAGTACGCCTTATCACATGTTAGGACCCCTAGAAAGTCCCCATGACCCCTTTTGACACATTGGAACACTCAAGTGTGTCTTAAGGGGTCGTAGGACCCCTTAAGACACACTTGAGCATTTAAATGTGTCAAAAGGGGTCATGGGGACTCCCTACAGGTCCTAGTACACCTTATCAAAAGGGCTCATGGGGACTTCCTAGGGGTCCCAACATGTGATAAGGTGTACTAGGACCCGTAGGGAGTCCCCATGACCCCTTTTGACACATTTCAATGCTCAAGTGTGTCTGAAGGGGTCCTATGACCCCTTAAGACACACTTGAAGGTGTACTAGGACCCATAGGGAATCCCCATGACCCCTTTTTACACATTTGAATGCTCAAGTGTGTTCGAAGGGGTCCTAAGACCCCCTTACGACACACTTGAGCATTCCAATGTGTCAAAAGGGGTCATGGGGACTTCCTAGGGGTCCTAACGCGTGATAAGGCATACTAGGACCCCTAGGAAGTCCCCATGACCTTTTGACACATGTGAACACTCAAGTGTGTCTGAAGGGGTCCTAGGACCCCTTAAGATACACTTGACCATTCCAATGTGTCAAAAGGGGTCATGGGGACTTTCCCAGGGGTCCTAACGCGTGATAAGGTATACTAGGACCCCTAGGGAGTTCCCATTACCCCTTTTGACACATTTGAACACTCAAGTGTGTCCGAAGGGGTCATAAGACCCCTTAAGGACACACTTGAGCCTTCCAATGTCACAAAAGGGGTCATGGGGACTTCTTAGGGGTCCTAACGGTGTGATAAGGCATACTAGGACCGTAGGGAGTCCCCCTGACCCCTTTTGACACATTTGAATGCTCAAGTGTGTTCGAAGGGGTCCTAGGACCCCTTAAGACCCACTTGAGCATTCCAATGTGTCAAAAGGTGTCATGGGGACTTCCTAGGGGTCCTAATGCATGATCAGGCGTACTAGGACCCCTAGGGAGTCCCCATGACCCCTTTTGACACATTTGAATGCTCAAGTGTGTTCGAAGGGGTCCTAGGACCCCTTAAGACACACTTGAGCCTTCCATGTGTCAAAAACGGTCATGGGGACTTCCTAGGGGTCCTAACGCATGATAAGGCATACTAGGACCCCCTACGGATTCCCCATGACCCCTTTTGACACATTTGAATGCTCAAGTGTGTCGAAAGGGTCCTAGGACCCTTAAGACACACTTGAAGCATTCCAATGTGTCAAAAGGGGTCAAGGGGACTTCCTAGGGGTTCTAATGCATAATAAGGTGTACTAGGACCCCTAGGGAGTCCCCATGACCCCTTTTGACACATTTGAATGCTCAAGTGTGTCCGAAGGGGTTCTAGGACCCCTTAAGACACACTTGAGTGTTCCAATGTGTTTAAAGGGGTCATGACGACTTCCTAGGGGTCCTAACACATGATAAGGTGTACTAGAGACCCTAGGGAGTCCCCCATGACCCCCTTTTGACACATTTGAATGCTCAAGTGTGTTCCAAAAGTGTCCTAGGACCCCTTAATACACACTTGAGCGTTCTAATGTGTCAAAAGGGGTAATGGGGACTTCCTAGGGGTCCTAACATGTGATAAGGCATACTAGGGACCCTTAGGGAGTCCCCATGACCCCTTTTGACACATTTGAACACTCAAGTGTGTCAGAAGGGGTCCTAGGACCCCTTAAGACACACTTGAGCATTCCAATGTGTCAAAAGGGGTCATGGGGACTTACTAGGGGTCCTAACGCATGATAAGGCATACTAGGACCCCTAGGGAGTCCCCATGACCCCTTTTGACACATTTGAATGCTCAAGTGTGTTCGAAGGGGTCTTAGGACCCCTCAAGACATAGTTGAGCATACCAATGGTGTCAAAAGGGGGTCATGGGGACTTCCTAGGGGTCCTAACGTGTGATAAGGCGTACTAGGCCCCCTAAGGAGTCCCCATGACCCCTTTTGACACATTTGAACATTCAAGTGTGTCCGAAGCGGTCCTAAGGACCCCTTAAGACACACTTGAGCTTCTAATGTGTCAAAAGGGGTCATGGGGACTTCCTAGGGGTCCTAACGTGTGATAAGGTGTACTAGGACCCCTAGGGAGTCCCCATGACCCCTTTTGACACATTTGAACACTCAAGTGTGTCTAAAGGGGTCCTAGGACCCCCTTAAGACACACTTGAGCATTCCATGTGTCAAAAGGGGTCATTCTATATTCTTTTAATGCTTCTAGTGAATCCAAATTTAGTTCTTATAAAGATGAGATTTAGTGAATGACTTCTTGCTAATACTACTCTTCCACTAGATCCAGATTTCAACCCTTTTGTGGATCTACTGCTCAATCGCGAGCCCATAGGATTGGCCAAGAGAAAAATGTGATTGTATATCAACTGATTACAAAATGTTCAGTTGAGGAGAAAATATTGTAACGATCAAGAAGAAAATTGGCTATGGAAAATCTAGTTATGAATTCTATTAAGAATGAAACCTATTAAGAATTGCATGAATCACAAACCATGACAATAACCTCTGCAACAAAGAACATTCAAGCTATAGAATTTATTAACTCTAAATTTAAATGTCTTATCAGCATTCATGGAAGAGATTTCATTAGCATCCATGGAAGAATTTCATTAACTTCAGACAAAATCATCTAAAAAAATTCATTAACTTCAGGCGAAATCATTTAAGATGGACAAAAACAAAATCGTATTACTCAGAAATGGCAGAGAAAGAAAATGAGATAAACCAAATTTATCAAATTCTTGCAATCAACAAATTCTCTCCAAGCGCCAAATGGTAATCCATGGAGCCAAAATTACGGTGAAAATTAAATTCTTCGAGTAAGTCATTCAAAAATGCGCAGAATATTGTAATGCATGATGATTTATAGAGAATTTATGATAGACTATGCTGTGCAAAAGCTCACAATCCCTGCCATATCTCAGAGTACTGATGAGAAGCAATGGTGAAAGTCTGAGACAGAGGTGGCATCGGCATTGAAGTGGCAAGACATTCTTCATAATATTGGGGCAACGCCATTGAAATGGCAAGGCTTTCCTCATAATGTTGCGCCGCCCGCTGATCTCTTCTTTAAATTTATTAATGCAGTCAATTCTACGGCGCTTGCATAATTTCCAGTACAGTTGCTATTTTGCCAAACCCTTCCCCGCTCTCCATAATCTTCGACCAGTTCAAAGATCCATCTAATTGTTCTTGTTGAACCTCCCAATGACTCTATTGAGTTGCGAATTATCAACAGGTGTGGTACAATTGTTTGGTGACCAGAATCTATTTCAAGAACCTTTGCAATTTAGCATTCTGGTTGAAAAAGCAGGGAAAGATACCATTTCACAGCCACAGGTGGTGGAAACAGAGTGATTCTCTTTCCCTCTGCTCTATAATCCACCTCCAGTGAACTATTCTTCAAGCCTCCATTTATGCGTAGCTAGGGTTTACAGCGCCTGTAAAAGGCACAACTATGCCCCTGTAGGGACTCATGCTCATGCTCAGAATCATATTATTTTCATGCATTCCCTAACATTTAATACAAAGATTTAGCTAGCCACCTTTAAGACCTAGAAGAAAATGAAAAATAAAAATTAGGCCCAAAAATACATACTGCATTTCTGTATGTAGTATCGTCAGCTTCAACAATCCAATTGACTTCCTCTGCTAAGGCACGAAGAACTTCATTAATGTCTACTCTGGGAGGAAGATTATAATTTCCATATTTCCACAAGCCCTAAAAATTTTTTGTCGTTATCGCTCTCCGCCTCTGCTCTCTCAGTTTAGTCATCTCCCTCTCCCCTGCACTCAACTTAGCCATCCTTGCCTACTCTTTAATAGAGATTCTCCAAAATTTGTATACAAAGACATCTTATAGGAAAAAATGAAAAGTTTCCCAGAGAATATCCACAATTTGTATACAAAAGCATCATACAGGAAAAATGACAAAAAATTAATAGCTAAAAGGTAAAATTTATCATTAACGCCGGTAGTACCAAGGTCATACCCACTGTCAAATCCTGGCCTATGATGTGCAAAAGGAGCAAAGCAAGTAAAATGAAAGGGAAGTATGGATCAAATAAGCGATGGTGCATCAAATCGAATCAATATCATAATAAATGCAGAAAATACTGTTACGGACAAAAATATTTGCATATTACTAGGAAAGAGTGGGAAGAGCTTCTTGGACCCATGATAGAAGTTATAGATAAGGAGGAAGAGCTAGGAAGGGGAAAGCAACAAAGGAAAGAAGTAAGATATGCGTGTGAGCCTATGTCAGATGATGATGATGAGTACTCACAATCTGGTAGTAGCTCAAGTAGTGATAGAAGCTCTTCAGTGCACATGTACACTAACACAAAAAATTCAGATAGGGAAGTAACAAGTGCTGTGGAATTATCACAGAGCAATGTGAAATGAAGCCTCAAATTAGCTCATTAGCAGGAAAATAATTTTGGTCATGCACTTCATTCTAGCACCACAAATATTTCTATTAGAAATGCCTATTCATCAATGGCCTTGAATTTACAGGACTTGGGAAACATGGTTAATCATGTTGGGCAATATCCCTCAAATGTAAGTTCATTGCCACCTTTGGCAAGGTAGTCTCACTCCTCATTTTTACAACAAAGGGCAGCCATCTATGGTCCAAAGTTTTAATTCAGCTGACAAATGGAGAGCTTCTCAAGGTATTGATCTCTTTCATAGAGAAGTTCCTGATTCATCTCAGGTTCTCATTTAGGTGACCAACTCCTTCGAGGTCCACAAATAGACCCATTGATTTCCCAAATTGGTAAAAGGGTAGATGCAATTTTTGAAAGAGTATCTCAATTGAAGAGAAATGGAAATTCCAGTGAGCATAAAGTTATTGCAGATCCAATGGGTGTATCTTCTCCACTGAAAAATATAACTGCATTTCTAGAGACTTGAGTTTAAATGGAGACTGTTTGTTCCCAAACATGCCCTAGTCGAGTAGATGAACCAGATGTTGCTTGAGTAAAGAAGATAGTGGTTTATTAAAGATTTGCATTATCCCACTTGCTATCAGTTACTACTTTTTGAGTGGCTTGCCAGCGGCTTCTGTGCGGGATTCCTGTAATATATAATGTCCTCATGAAAGTACATGCCAGTTTTTGTAAACATTTTCAATTCTAAAGTGTTAGTGAGCAATATCAAAGAAAAGGTTCTTGCATGTGTTATTTAGACACATATCAATAAATTAGGAAACCAATTTTCTCCCATTACATGGCAGAAATGCCTAGATTCACTTTGTCGATATCAATAGGCGGCAAGATGAGGGAAGAAATATATTTGTGAAGAGGAAGTACAAATGTTACTGTCCAAAACCATTTGGAGAGTAATATTCTTCTCCTGATTGTAATAAGAAACTCAAAATGCAGAAGACACCAAATAGTTGGGGCATTTATTTCCTATGACCTATGTCAATTTCAGTTCAATTCCTAAGGATGATATTCTCAATGTGTAAAAATAAACTGATGTGTTATTTTTAAAATGGTGTTGACTGAAATTTATGAGCATATGTCAAATATCCATTTTTTCCAGAATTTGAAATAGAACCAATGGCAATATAATCAAATTTGTGAATTTCACATCCAATCATTGGATGTTAATCAAAAGTACAACACAGTAATATAAATTTGAACCGATAAACAATCTTAGTCTTACTTTCAAACCTACTCCTATGTATGTGGGTTCTTGGAGGTATCTACTAAACAATGTGTGGATCTGTAATGTCCCTATCCAGAACCTTACTCACTTTGCTTAAAACTCCTAATTAGAATTTGGATTTCTAATGCCTGCTGTGATATTATTTAAGTTTGCCTTGCTCCTTACTGATTAAAATTGTAATGAATTGGTTATCCTTGCCCTTCTCTCTCTCTCCTACTCTCCTCCCCTTCCCCCCCCATCTCTCTCTCCTCTCTCTCTCTCTCTCTCTCTCTCTCTCTCTCTCTCCTCTCTCTCTCTCTCTCTCTCTCCATCCCTCTCTCTCTCTCCTCTCTCTCTCTCTCTCTCTCTCTCTCTCCTCTCTCCTTCTCTCTCTCTCTCTCTCTCTCTCCTCTCTCTCTCTCTCTCCTTCCCCTTCTCTCTCTATCCTAACTCTCTCCCCTTCCCCCCCTCCTGTCTCTGTCTCTGTCTCTGTCCTCCCTCTCTCTCCCTCCCATACTCATATTCTCTCTCTCTCTCTCTCTCCTCTCTCTCTCTCTCTCTCTCCGTTATCTCCTCTCTCTCTCATCACCCTCTCTCTATCTCGAGCTATCTCTCTCTCTCTCACCCTTCTCACTCTCTCTCTTCCTCTCTCAGCCCCTGCCATCTTCTCACTCTCTCTCTTCCTCAATGGCCGTCCATGAATTTTTTAAATGGTTGATTAATTTCCTTTGCTTCTTTCAATGGCGATCCATGATTTTTTTGCAATCTTCCAACCTTTCGTACATAGTCGTAAAATACATATTAATATATTATACATATAAAATAATATATAATATATAATGTAACATTTAATATTAATATATATTCAATAATATTTAAAATGTAAAATGTATATTGTATAATATTTAATATATAATATATAATTCTAATATATAGTTTTTGATATTAATATATAATTAAATAATATTTAATGTAAAATGTATATTATTAATTATTTAATATATATAATATATAATCTAATATATTATTTTTAATATTAATATATATTAAATAATATTTAATATATCTAATATATATCTAATATATAGTTTTTTATATATAATATATCATATGAGGGATGGAGAAATGGGAGGGAGAAAGTGGAGGGAAGGGAAAGTGAAAATTCAAAATTCTATCGTCATATTCGGGTACCCGATTAGGCTTGGTATTCCTTTGTGCACCAAACCTTACATGGTCAACTATTGAAATGTCTCAAATACGTGTTTTCCCCCTATTTCTCTGAGTTCCAGACTTCGACAATGTAGCTGATGACTTTTTTTTCACCGAATTTGCTAAAATGAAAAGGGTATCTTAAGGAGATTATCAGCTTTCTATCGATATAATTGCTGTCAAATTTTGAATTCGGTAAGTAATTATTAGTTATTTTCTAATTGAGCTACCTCTAAAGTGCTGATTTATATACTGATTGAAAAATGACTATAACTTTCAGACGGTATAACACTTTTTGAAATCCAAAAAATACGTCACATTCTATGCTTCGCCTACTATAAGGGAAAAAAAATTGAATTTTGTAAAGTTTTGAATGAGTTAAGGTGGTCAGACACATGAGTTTTTTTTATTATAAAAATGTTGTAGCAGAAAATTCATAATTAATTATTTTTTTGGAATAAAATTATAAAAAAATGTGTCACATCTGGGCATGAGTCTACTACTTATATATTAAATCTTATAAAAAAAATATTATCATTTGATCATGATTAAGGTGGTCAAACATACACCTACTTCTTATTTTTTTTCTTGAAATTTTTGTACTGTTGTATTGAAATCTATACTTTTCACCAATTATATTAATTTTGTTTTTAGAAAAGGCCTAGTAGTTTAGAAACTAAATTCAATTTCCTACAGATTCTATTCTTACAACTTTTCGGTATTAGGTTGATAGCTAGTTCAAATTTTCACGTCAAGTTGACTAACCCTGATTTGCTGATTTTCCATTGCCACTTAAGGGCATAGTTTGGCCCCTCATGATCTTGCACATACCCAGTAGACCAGATATAGCACATGTTATGGTAATTGTAGCTAGATTTTTGCTAATCCTAGGGAGTCACACATGGTTGCTACAAAGAGAATCTTGAGATACATGAAGAAAATAGAAGATATGGCTTATGGTATCCAAAGGAAGGCAAGTTTGAACTCAAAGTCTACACCGATGCAGACTAGGCTGGAAATATAGATGACGGGAAAAGTACCACTAGAGGAGCATTTTTCTTTGGTGAAGAACTTGTTACATGGACAAGTAAGAAACAACCTTGTATTTCTCAGTCCACTACCGAAGCAGAATATGTTGCTGCTACTACAAACTGTTCAAATATTGCTTACATCAAGCAAGTGTTGGAAGGTATGAATGAGGTAATCACTAATTCGGTGATTATATATTGTGACAACACTAGTGAAATTAATATTTCAAAGAATCCAGTGATGCATTCTAAAACAAAGCCCATATCTATCAAATATCACTACGTAAGAGAACAAGTACAGGAGAAGCAAGTCAGATTGGAGTATGTTACATCAAAAGAACAACTTGTTGATATTTTCACAAAGCCTCTACCGAAGGAAACATTTGAATATTTGAGGACTAGACTTGGGGTCCGTCCCCTGTCTATCGGTCACTAATGTGATCTGGAGGTTGCATCAGCCTAATCTTATCAAAAGATCATTCATGTTGATGTAGCATAGTTCACACTTAGGATTTCTGTCTAAGGTTATGAAAGATTTGAGGAACCAGAATAGAGAATTACAAATCAATATACAAGGATACTGTGTATAGGCACCAAACATCAGTGAGTTAATTGGCTACTACAAGAGTTGTATGGTTTATGTTTTTCTTTGGCATTGTTGTCAAAGGGAGAGATAAACAATATGATAACTGAGAAGAATACTAGAACATCTATCTAAGGGAGAGACAATCTGAGAAGATAAAGGGAGAGATAAACAGAAGGAATCTGAGAGCTGCTAAAGATCATATCTATAGAAGATAGTCTACAATTGCAATGTTGTCATGTAATGTAGTGATTAAACATATTAAGCTAAGGGAGAGCTTACCAAGCTACATCATTTGCTTACAGAGTTGTAGAATACATGTTTGGTATGTGTATGATACACTTCATATTACTTGAGTTAGCATCAATGCCAAAGGGAGAGATTGATGAACTACAACTGATTAAGAACCTGATTGAGAAACTTCAAGTGATTTGAGATCACCGAGCACTGAACTATTATGTAAGATAATAAATTAGTCTGTATGTTGTCATTGATGTCCCCTAGTTTTGATAGTACTTATCATGGAGTTGCAAACATCTACACATATATAAAGAGGAGAGAAAAGATGAAGAACCGAGATATCTACATGGAGGAAGATGGTTATGACAGATGAGAATAAGGAATACCTTTGGTAACTTATTGATGAGTCTATGACTTCATATTGTTGACTTGATTATGTTGCATTAATTTGTTATGAAGTTGGGAGAAAAATGTTACAAAGTAGTGTGGTCGGTTAATGAAGCATTCCAGTATACACTGAGCACAATATAAACTAAGCTTGTGTTCACCGACACATTTCTTTGTTAACCAATAATGGACAAAAGAACTAAATGATTAGTTTAGTTGACAAAGTTGATGAGCTGTAAAGTGTATGATCACGAGGTGGAAAGATAAAGTTTGTTACGAGATCAACGGCTAGAAAAATTCAAGGAAGATCTAAAGGATAGAATTGAAATGTGTTACTGGACACATCAGCCGAGGAAGGTTTAAGTGGCAAAATCAACGAAGGAGATTAAGCGGCAAAATATGATGGATGAAAAGAAAATGGTTTACTTGTCTATTTAAGAGACTAGGGTTTCACTATGAAACTTATGTCGAAGGAAAGAATACTGTAGAGATATCATGTGAACAAGCTTCATGCATGCTTGATCAAACTAGTTAAGGAGAACTGAACTGCAAAGATTACTAAGTGTCAAAAAGCTATAACCGAGGGACAACAAGTTACTAAATATTGTTAAACAGAATTGATATATTGATCGGAGGATTTGAATGAGCATAATATAGATCTGTACATCTGCAAAAGAAGTTTTATTGTAATTAGATCACCTACTATTACAGTTTAACCATTGTAATCAGATAAATCTCTTAACCGAGTAGACTAGAAAGTCTTGTAATGTCATTCATAGAATGTACATTTGTTATCTTGTTAACTGCATAGTGAATGCTGGTTAGATGATAATGGTTAATGTTAAATCCTCTAACAAGGTCACACCTTATAGTGTGTTTTGTAACCTTTAACAGGGTTGGCTTTTCACCGAGCTCACTTCAGAAGAGTGAACAATATTTTGGGTTTCCAGTCTTAGGTGGTTTTCCCTTTGTAGGGTTTCCACGTTAAATCTTTTGTGTTATGTGTTGATTGTGATGATTGTTGGATATCATACTTTATATGTTGCATATTTGATATGATCAGTAGTTACTATAAGTTATTAACTAGTAATCGGTAAAAGCATAGACAATTTACTATTCTATGTTACCGAGCTGTAGAAATTTGTTTAAATTGTTTTTGGATATACATTTTGTATTTGGGACTGTGGATAACTGATTCGCCCCCCTCTCAGTTATTCTAACACTAGTATTCAAGAAGAGTTACTTACTATTCAGATGACAACTATAGGAGATGCTTCTCAGATGGCATTGAAGATTGAGGAAAAGCTTAATAAGAGTTTGAAGGAAGAAAAAATAGGAACAAAGGTGGAAAGATTGATGAAGCAGTTGCTAGAGGTAATGTGGTGGAGAATCCTAAGCAGACTGATGTAGGATCAGGCAGCGGTCAAATCAGGAAGAATTTCAATAATGGACAAAGAGGGAGATGAAAAAATGAGTTCACCTGGTACTTGTTATCAATGTGGTGAACAGGGTCATAGAAGCTTCCAATGTCCTAAAAAAAGAGTTGCATTAACTCCTGAAGAAAACATTGAGAATGTTGTAGGACAAGGTGAATTTCTTCTCACTAGGAGGTTGGCTGCATGTGTCTAGGAACTAGTACAAAGAAGGAATTTGTTCATAACCAGATGTAAGTGCAAGGATAAGGTATGTAATGTTATAGTTGATGGTGGTAGTTCTGAAAACTTTGTTTCAGAGAAAATGGTTAGTAAGTTGAATTTGGAAAGAAGGAAACATCCTAATTCTGTGTCATATTAGTTGGATACAAGATGTGTCTAAGGTTAGGGTTGAACAACAGTGCTTGGTTAATTTTTAGATTGGATCTTATCATGATAAAATCTATGTGATATATTACCTATGGATGCTTGTCATTTGTTGCGTGGGAGACCTTGGCAATTTTATAGACATGTTATGTTTTATGGTCATGCAAATACATATGTGGTAATGCATGGTGGATCCAGGCATAAGTTGTTACCTTTGCAGGAAGTTGGGGCTAGTGGATGTGGAGTTGTCAGGTGTTGTCCTTATGAAAAACATCAAGAACATAGAATTAATGAACCTATTCCTATGGATAAAAGGAAGCTAAGTTTGAAAGAAAAAAGAGAATGATATGGCTGAGGAATTTGTTGAGATTAAGAGGTAGATGAGCTCTCTAAGAAAGATAGTGCAGTAAATGATGGCACTAGTGACAGAGAGGATTGCAGATGATGTTGAGCTGATTAGTAAGTATGGAGAAGATGTGATTTAGCAAAGTGCTAGTGTAATCAAAAGTGGAAAAGATGGTTAGAATCAATTTCTATCAGTAGCAGAAAGGAAAGATGAGAAAAGTGCAGGACAAGCTGATTTGTTGAGTGTGACAGTGGATAAAATAAAGATAGCATGGAATGAAGGACAAGAGGAGATATGGGTTAAGAACAGATATGGCATACTATTTTGATTCCCTTGAAATGTTTATGAGAACATTATTTTTATTTACCTGGGGTGTCTGATGCAAGAGCATCCGAGGCTTTAGGAGCAATCTTGCATCAACCAGAACACATTTCCTATTTTCTGTTGTTTGAATTATAATATTTGCATTTATTGGTTTCATGTTGTGTGAAGCTTACATAATGTTGAGGATCTATTTTGGAACCTTCTCCTATGATCGCATAAGGATTGGATGGATCATTTCAAAGCTAGAGTTGTTTTCCTTGCTATCAGGGCCGTATTTTCCTATTTTGTGCATGCTAATTGCGCATCGTGTAGCCATTGATCCTTAATGAATCAACCTTTTCAATCTTAGGGCCTTAAATAGTACCTAAATTAATATCTTCACCTAAGACCCCGCAAGTCCTAATTCATTATGAGTTGGGATTTATGACCATTTTTCTTGGGTGCCTATTTTCAGCTAATTTACACACGAAACATGGATTTTTCATCTTGTGTTGTTCCGTATGATGGAATTGGATCTTGCTAAGTTAGGGACATGTTATTGGATCATGTGTGGACCTAAATCTAAAGGAGCATCATGTTTTGGGTTATTTCTTTATTTAGTTTTGGTTTACTCTTCCAGGTTGGACCTATAATGTAATTAAATGCCTGACTGGCTGACTTGTGGCTTTTCTGGCTATATATTGGGAGCTTTGATTAATGTAGAGGCATCAAAGAGATTAGTAGTAGAAGAGATAGTAGAAGGTTGAAGTATCATAATTGGATCTTGCGAGATCTTGAAGATCAGATGTTTTGTCTGATATTATAATAGCAGAGTTAGTGGTTTGCATACTTGGAGACAACGAGATTGCTTGGAGGCTTGCGAGCTCAAGTTTAGATCTGCCGTAGTGTTTCCACCATTTACTGATGTGTTTCAGAGCTGGACTAGCTAGGAGATTACTGAGATACTTTTTGTTTTCATTGTATAAGGCTGAAACCCAGAAGGCCTTACAGTTAGGCATGTTGAATTAAATTATGTTTTGAAGCATTATATTGTTTGAATTTCGCTGTGCTTTTTGTTGTTATAATTGGCAGTGTAGGTTTGGACAATCCATTGGTGGATCCTCCATCTCTGCCCTGCGTCACTCGTGCAAGCTCTAGTTACTCAGGGTCGATAATGATCCGGAGCCTCTAAGGCCTTCAAAATTGAGCTCAAAGATTTCGTACCCAAAAACCTCAATAACTTCACCAATATAGATTCAATATGGCAATGAAACTCAACTTGTAGGCTAATATGACTAAGATGAAACATTCACTTCCCATGAATTTACATATGTTTGTACAGTAATCCCAGCTCCTCTGACGTTTTCCCTTCTACATTTCTCTACCATTTGTTTTTTTTTCTTTCTCGCCTCTACTATTTGCTCCTCGTTTATGCATCATTTTGCCTTGTTAAAATCATTTGTTAACAGGAATTAAAAAAATAAGTTTTATAAATCATACAAATAAAATGAATCGCTTATGCAAATTGTAAATCTAAACCTACTAAAAATGAATAAATTTATAAATATTGACTAATTCTCAAAAATAATTGAATGGTATCTTATCTTTCAACTAAAAGTACTATATAAGAATAAATGAATCAAAGTAAACTCAAAACTCTAAAGGAAAAATATGAGATTTTTACCATTACATACAAATGTGCAATTAAAACAAGAGAAAATAAGATGATGTGGCACAACACATGACATACCCTACATAAGAAATTGCAAGGTAACTCAACAAGATTAAATACAAAAAGGCACAAATGACAACAAAAATTTATAAATTTATAAATATATAAACCTTGACTAACTTCTAAAACTAATTGAATTATATACTAACTTTCAACAAAAATTGTATCAAAATAAGCGAAAACTAATCCAAAACTTTAAGGTAAAAATATGAGATTTTCACTCACATATAAAAGTGCAACTAAAACAAGAGGATGCCATAACACATAAGAGAAAAATATAATATTTCAACCATTACATATGAAAATACAACTTAAACAAGAGGATGTGACATAACAAATGGTATACCCCACATAAGAAATTACAAGGTAATTCAACAAGGTTAAATATAAAAAGCTATAAAGGATACCAAAAATTTAGAAATATTGTCTAACTTTTAAGACTAATTGAATGCTATACTAACTTTCAAAAAAAAATGTATCATATAATAATAAATTAGTCAAAGTAAACTCAAAATTTAAAGGGGAAACTATGAGATTTTCACCATTACATATGAAAGTGTAACTAGAATAAGATGGTGTGATAGCATATAAATATGAGATTTTTACCATTACATATAAAAATGTAATTCAACAGAATGATTTGACATAATGCATGACATACCCCACATAAAAAATTACAAAGTAATTGAAGAAGGTTAAATAGATAAAGGCACAAAGGACACCATTGTTGAATGTGATGCTAGTTGTAAAGCTATTTCCAACTTTTTAACATAAGAGAAGACAAACTTTTGTATATCTAACATGACTAATCAATCAATTTACATTAAACATGATGACCACAACTATATATCATAATTATTGTACTCTAAATAATATATATTTTTATTCACAAATTGATTTGTCATTTTTTACATCTTTATAATATATTATTACTTTAAACTTTTAGATTTAAAAATACCACCTTCATACATTTTCTTTGTTGTATATATATATTAATTAAATCTACCAAATAAAGTTAGGCAATATTTTCTAACTACTTGACCATCCAATCTACCTTTGCAATAAACTTTGCATTTATTTTTATCTTCATGTAATTCTTTCATTTCCCATCATCATAATTAAATGGGACCTTTTCCTCTTTTTCTTTTTTGAACTCCGCATTTTATTGATGTCATTTGAAATCTCATACAGGCGTGCCAATTCAAACGGAGGATTTCCTTTTACATCTGTCAAATTCAACTAGTCATTTCACTGTACATCTTGCTTTGAGTGCAAGCCACGATTTCCGAATTGATAAGTTTAACTTTCGGTAACGTCACAGATCAAATCTGATTTTTCTAACATTTTACCCAAAGCACTCAAATCATGAAAATTTCATTTCATTCCAAGCGTAAGAGTACAGACAAAAACTTTATTTATAACGTTGACGTAGCACAGGCCCAGGCAAGTTATAAGAAACGTCTCTATCCTTGCCCCAACCCATGTGATTCAAGATTCCAACCCTTTTTCTTTTTTTATTTTCTTCCCCGCAGGAGATGGCGACACTCCCAAAAGTAAAAGCAGGCAAGAAAAGCCTCCCCAGCCAAACCCTAACCCATGTTATTCCAAAATCTCTTTATATTAAATTTTATTAATTAATAATTTCTAATGGGTTTATATTCAATAGTTGATAAAAAGTCATTAGAAGAATTGTAAAATTTTATTAGTACAAATAATTACTATTTGGGCATTTGAAGTATTAAATCAGTTATACAAATTTTTTAGTGATCAAAGTAAGGGGATTAGGTATTTGCGCATAAGTATTGAATCAATTGGACAAATTTTGTATGATCAAAGTGGACAGTTGATGGCACAATATAGAGAATTTTGATCCAAATGTCAACTCAATGATCAATGATCATTTTTTAGGCGGGGTAGTGCTTTCCCTCCTTCGTTGAGGTGGGCCTAGGCCCAACTATAGCCTCTCACCCACCCCCTAGACCATCTACCATCCATTTAAGAATCAATTCTTGTTCACATCATAATTACCAAAGCCAAAATGAAGCTATAAACACAATAAGTACTTAAAGCCAAAATAAACTATAAAAACATAATAAGCACTTAAAATCAAAATAAACTATAAACACTTAGTTACAAATAAAGAAAACCAAAAGTAATTGTCAATCCAAGGTACTCTTTAAGAATGTACTATAGGTAAAGTTACCTATAAAAATCACTAGTACCATTTCTCTAGAGACCTAATAAAAATTATTCATGAAATCTTTTTTCACATTAAAATCATTATGATTTCTAAATTGAAAAGATTTCAATCTACCATTGGCCTTTTCATATCTTCTATTGACTAGCTAAATGATTCAAGGTTTAGATAAACCTTTCAAAAAAACTTATTTGTAAAAGTCTACTTAAAATCATTTAGTGGAAGAGAGCCTTTACTGATACATAATAGATAGAAGTAATTGGAGAAATTGTGCAACTTTATTGGTATCAATAATGCTATTATACAAATTTTGTAGTGATCAAAATGAACTATTAATGAGACAATAGAGAATGTTACCCAATATCAACTTGAAATTGTAACTCACGTGTTCCTCATAACTATAAAACCAGTAGAATTCTATAAGCACTTAAGAAACATATAAAGAAAACAAAATATGTCAAAATTAGACATACTATTTAAGAGCTTAAAATAGGCCAAATTACTAGTGCCTTCTCTTAAGAACCTAATAAAAATTATTCATAAAGTCTTTTTCATATAAGTCATTATAATTCTCAATCAAAAGATTTGAATCTGTCCTTACTATTCTAGTATTTTATAAAATCTTTTTCATTTAAGGACCATTATAATTCTCAATCAAAAAGATTTGAATCTGTCATTACTATTCTCGTATCTCATATCATGTGGCTAAATAATTTAAGACTTTGATATAAAACCTTTCCAAAAAAATATTTATTTATAAAACATTTCTCTTCCCACAAAAGCCAGTATAGCCGCCCTGATCACCACAAATTTATGTATTAAATGTGAGTGATGGAGTTACATGATTGAACAGGCATTTGCGTTATCCTCACTGAACATGTTGGTTAATTGTTCATCTGTAGAGTTATTATGGCTTGGGACTGTACTGTTGTATTCAACCTTGCGGACAAAACCAGCAGGGGCTCTTTTATCATAGACCTGTGCTGTGTATGGTTGAGACACCAAATTGTATGGTACGTAAGGCCAGAACTCTGCCCGTTTGCCGGTAGATTTAACCCTCTTCATTACTTTGTTTGGGTCCACATAACCGGTCACGGTCACCTTTTGCATTTTTCTGTCTACGCCCACCGATCTCACACCTGAACACAACACATTTAACGAATTAGTCGCTTGTTTATTAGGTTAAATTTCCTTTTGGGTCAATGAAGGAGTGTATGCAATACCATTGATTGATGATTAATCACCTTTCATGGAAGAGACAGAATTCTTCACTTTGAGCTCACATCCATCACAATCCATGCGAACTTTCAACTCCACGGTCTGTTCAAAACAGGGATTTTAGGGTTTATTAAACTCTTGATTTTCCAATCTTCTTTGTCACTATTAAGTCATAACGTATTGGTATAAGAAACCTTGAGGATAAAAGCCTTGAGGTGGGTAATTTTGAGACATTCTTATGCTCAAGTGCCCATGAAATTTAAAATCATAACGTTCAAATCAAACAAAAATAGATGTGTATTTTAAAATTATCTAGCAATATAACAATCAGCTAGGATTGCAATGAGATAATTGGTTTTTTAAAGAAGATTATTTGTTAAGTCAATTGTACTGAGACCATTGCTTCATTCAAACAATAATTTAAAAATATATAAAAATGATTCAGAAATAATATTTAATTAGCAATAATTTTCCACAACCCACTAAACTAAAATACAAAATTAGTTTAAACTACAAACCAGTTCTCTAACTAGATGAATTGAAAAATCAATATCAATTATAAGTGATTGGTTGGTTATCCATCATCATTAGAACGGTGAAGATGCTACCTATATTCTCCTTGGACCTTCATTCTTCAATGACACTTCATATGGTAGACATTTTCTAATCACTCTAAGTTATCAATGTTAAAGCTACACTGGTGGAGGATTTTTGCTCTTATATTCTAAATATGACAGCTATCTAGCATCAACTCTTAAAAGATGCCAAGGCTTTGTATTAGGGCAGAATTTGGTGAATGAAAACTCTGTTCTGAGCACTGCGATCAAGGAGATCCTCACCATTGTTCAAAGAGTTTAATTATTTTTACACTTGCTCAAACAATAATAAAATAACTTTTCGTTTGAAACTCTAGGCTTAATAGGCTCTTTCCTGAATCTTAACCTGTTTGGTTTCATTGGTAACAAAGACCGTAGGCACCTACAATCTATATATCAAACTAGTCATGGTTTGTAAATATCATGATATATAGCTAGAGGTAGAAGTAGGCCTGTAGAACCCATCAAGATGTTCTCCATTATCAAATTAGTCCTGGTTTGTACGTATCAAGGATATGTGACTAGAGGTAGGCCTAAAAAATCTCTAAAACCGACCTAGATGTTCTCCATAATGAAACATGTGAACTCTGTTCAAACTTTGGAATCTGCTAAGGAAGTACCAGAAGTAAGATCATGCAGCAATTAAAAAAAACAATTGTTAACTAGAAAACATTTACAAATCATCTGAGCAAACAAACACACTGTCAGAGGTCGTACAAAACAGTTCACCCTTTAATAGATCCTACAAAGCCCATTGTCTGCAATTTGGCCTATACACATCTTGATCAATCTATCCAAATGCATACCCACAATGTACCAACAAAAGAAGAAAGAGAACTGTTGGTATACCTGCATCTGCTTCCTCTTCTTGTGCTTTGAACTTCTTGCTAGAAGATCTGACACATATTCCAGGGCGCCCATCTCATCAACGTTCCAAAAAATAATCTCTTGAACTTCTCAAAACAAAGGATTTCTTACAAGGCAAACTTCTCAGGTAGTCTATTTGGTAGGGAAGGGCACTGAACAAGCCTGAGATCTACGTTGGCATATTTATAGGCGGCTATAACCTAAGGTGCTTGGTTAAGGCACGCAAATAAAGGTAATGAAAGGTAAAATAAAATTAAAATACATAAGGAAAGTTGGTAGGAAATTGATGCCTCTTTAGGTATGTATAGTGTATACTAATCAAATAAACCAAAAGCAAGCTATTTGTGAGTATTTTGAAATGGTGCGTAGGTTGAGTTGTATGTAGACGAATTCCTAGGAGTCTAGGGTTAGGGTTATAAAAAAAAAAGGTTGTGGGCTGGCAAGCACAGATATAATTGAAAGACCAGAAGCGTGGGTTGTGCAAAATAGAAAATGGTGTCAAGTGGAGGTTAAAGAGGCGGTGGTGTGGTGGGGACAATGTGGATCTTTTCTTTCTTTTGTTTATTCCCTCTTGTGTACGCATTTGACCAGACATACGGACAAATAATTGAGGGAATGCAATATAGAAATTTGGGTGCTCGGCGCCCGACAGCTAATGATAGAGTGAGAATCAAATACATTCATTCATTTGTCATCTGTCAGTCCACCTAATATGGCGATTTCACAACAGTTCTACATCATTCTGACAACTGTCATGGCTTGATATTTTCGATAAATAATAAAAAGTTATATTTGGCCTTTCACGTCTGTCTCGAGTGAGTGCGTCCGACGAATATGGGCAGCTTCCACACCCTTCATTATTATTATTATTGAGCTTTCTGTGTTGGGTATTGCTGGACAGATTGTTTGTGCGCGTACTGGGTTGGTGGAGAAAGTACGTGGGCGTCGCTTGGTTTTCTTTGTGCCTGGTTTTGGGTTTCATGTGTAATTTGCACCTGGTTTTGGGGTTCATGTGTAATTTGTGCCTGTTTACTTTTCTTTATGGGCCCGTTTGGTTGGGGAATTAAAAATACTCTGGTTATGCAGCATATCCCGGTTATGCATAACCTTGGTTGTCCAAACCCTGGTTATGCATTTCATCCTTGTTTGGCATGAAATTTCATAACCTTATTATGTTTACAAAAATCAGTCCAGGTTCAAATCCCGGTGAGGACGCCAACGAATTCAACCCAGAACGCTTTGCAAATGGGAGTGCCAGGGCCTGCCATAACAATCCAATGGGCGTTCCAGTCATTCTGCAGTCAAACCCTAAATAATGGGTTTAGCGTCCCAGTCATTCTGCATCCCAGCCTGCGAACACCACAGACAGTACATGTTTGAAGGGCGAACAGTCACCAAACCGGGTTTAGCATAACGATGGGCACGGGCGGGCATTTTAGCGGAGGCGGAATGAATTTGCTGTCCCGAATTACGCCATTACGGGCGGAAATTTACGCAGGTTTTTTGCTTGCCTGTTTCCCACAGGGCAGTTGTGCACTGCAGACGGACAAAACCCTGTTCGGCGGACCCAACGGGTTATAAAATTTTGTATATAAAACAACATTTCCATGGATTCGAAACTCATTCCACCTCCTGAGGTGGAATGAGGAAATCCACGTTTTTGGGCAAAATGGGGGTTTCGAAATCCACATTCCCATTTTCAAAAATACATCCAAACAGGGAATTGCACCCCATAACCGGGTTACGGGCGGCATAACCCGGTTATGGGGTGCAACCAAACGGGCCCTATACGTTCATAAACACAACTGAATGTCAAAGGGCATCCCATGCATGTCTTTCTATTACCAGCTGCTAGTATTTGACCCCCCTCTCGCCCTTTCTCTCTTTTTTAGTAAAGTTGGAAATTATTAAAAAAAGGATAGCTAGGGGAAGAGTGTGTATTTGCCCACATTTTAGTAGCCATCCATTCTACACACATTTGATATTTCAATTATTAATTTTGAAAGAACTAAAACAATGACACCTAAAAGTCTCTCAATAATTGATTTTTTTAAATTATTAAGGGGCATTTTTTGCATAAGCATTGATAATTTTTGAATGAGAATTAGGAAATTTGTGCATAAATATTAGCAGTTTTTGAGGTGGTTGTAGTGTACAACTAGCAATCACACCTTAGTGTGCAATGGGTACGTCGTAGAGTTATGGATCTCCTTATCTCTTTATCAACCTATCTATTCCTCTTTATCTCTCCCTCTCTATGTAGCAACTCATTAGTAGCACCTCATCAACTCGAACATTGTATATATGGATTGTCGAATCTTCCATTCCAATAGCAATGATATAATTATCTTGTGGGTTAAAAGTCAAAAAAGTAGTTGCGGGAGGAGGTGCCATGAAAGTTGTCATGACCTGCTATTAACACTTGTTAGCATGCCACAAAACACTTTCCTTCCAAACCATTGGTTATAGACAGGAAACAAGTAATGTGATGTGTAACCCAATTATGAATATAATTCCTAAGTTGACCAGCCCTATAATCATGTTTGCGAAAAACATATTCTGAAAATTCTAAAACTTCTTGTTCTGAAACTATAGGTACAAACACAAAGGAAGTTCTTAATTAAAAAGATGCACCTTAAATGTCATCATATTGAATAAGGACACCTTCCCACAAGAGGCATGCATTACATAGGAATCATTCTTGGACAAAGCTATGCAAGCAACAACTTCTTCTGGATTTGTGTCACTGATATCATTAGTCATAACAATCCCAATAGCTGGCTGCCAAATCTGTGGTGCAATGTTGGTAGTGGACTGTAGAAGAGAACACTAACTTTAAAGACTTTCAACAAATCCATTTTGTACATATCCTACAATCATGTTGCATTCCATGAGATGACATATGTTTGAGGAATTTTGTCAAACAGTTCACGTGCCTTCTCCATGCTTCCACATTTTGCATACATGCCTACCAAAATAGTTGCAACAACATCTGACAAAACTCCATTATTATTTATGCTTTGATGGATGTCCATTTCCTATTCGAAAGCTCTCATTTTGGCATAGGCAAGGAGGATGTTGGCAAAGGTTGTGGAGTCTGGCTGTACACTTGCCAATTACCTTTGCTTGAGTGTTACTAAAGATTTTTCATCAAATCCATTTCGTGTAAATCCTTCAATAATTGCAGTCCACGAGAGGAAACTTCTTTCGAGTATTATGTCAAACAAGTCATGGGCACATGTGGTTTTAGTGAAGGATACAAAGGAACCTTAAAAGGTGGCACAACGGTTGCAATGAAGGAAACCAAATTGGGTAGCAATAAAATCACCTAACAAGTATTGAATGAGGTGAGAATCATGTCACTGGTGATTAATTGAAGATTGTAGAAAACAACAGTAGCATTCCACCCCATGTGTTGAAACAGATGTATTGTATCCAGTCTTTCACGCAAATGGTGGGATTTCTATACCAACACTACAGATTACACCCCACCACCATTTCCTCTAGAAATGACTCTGCTTCTTAATGGTAATCTAGCCCAAAATTAGATTTTCGAATGGAGTACTTATATTAGATTGAAATATGAGCCACATTATGTGGATTACACCATTCTTGATAGGAAGCAATGGGTGAAGTATTGCAAGTGGTACAATGGAGGCCCTCTGCTCAAGCCCAAATCTATCTAAGGCCTACATTTTATGTATGATGTGGGAAGAATTCGGTATAATGGCCAATTGGGTAACTTAAATTTGAACCATGTGAGCAACCTATTTCATCTTCGGGACAACGGTGGGATTCAAACCACAGAAATCTTGAGAAAATTATGTTGTAGTGCCAGTGATATTATTCTGTTGTCGTTGCCAAATGTGAATGAGATTGTGTGCAAGCTACTTATTGGTGAAGATCGTACAATATTTGAAGCGATATAAAAATTTGACTTCTGGTTACTGTTCTTGGCATTTCTTTGCAACATTGGGATTGGAATGGCTATGATTAACAACACGGGGAAAATTGGGCTTGCCATTTCTGTGTTTTTGTCTCTCATCACCATTTAGGGATTCTTTGGCCACTACACCTAGCGCCCCATTAGAATCCTCCCCATTGATGGTAAGAATGAGGTGGAGGTGGATGCAAAGATTTATTTTGTAGGGGATGGGTACCAAATTAGGTCAAAGATTGGTATTCGACTTTTGATATACCCATATCTTGTTTCATAGCTTCTAGTTTGGCACTGGCAGAGGATGTTTGAAATTATCAGGAATCGGCCCTACAACTGTCAATTGCATTGATCTGAAAGTTCATGACCCTTTTAACAAAGGCACATTGCAAACCTTGCAACTATCACTTCCTTATTCTTTCTGGTTTCTGCCTACGAGGATACATATCAGTTAAATATAAATTTTGTAAAGTTGTAATTCAACAGAATGTTGCAAAACTTTTGAGAACATTGTCAAAACCAATGCCAATTATCTTTGTCAAGTGTTAAATGATAATAAACATGTTCATAACCTCAATTTGACCAAGGTGTTAGCTCTTCCCACAGAGTCTAAGGTTGTAGCTAATTCCATGATGTCTCCAAAAGCTTCCAAAAATGATGTGACATCTCCTCTATCGCAATACAGACGGCTCAACTTTTCCTGATGGCAGTTGTTGCCTTCTCCACAACATGGAACCGTTGATCACATAAAAAAGGTTGGGGCTTTCCAGAATGGAAATGCCTACGGCATAATAATTAAATCGTTGAACCATCCACCTAAATATGTAATTATGTCATCCATTAAGTTTGATCCCTGCCACAATTAGGAGCAAAATCGCTCTGACATAATGCTCTACAAATTTGTTAATTTGGGCACATTACAGTAGATCCCATGAATTTATTTACAAGAGAACAAATAAAGTACTCCAACTTAAAAGTTTGTTAGATTCGTTGTCTGAAATTATATGGAAAATATGATCATTCATATTACATTAGATTACAATTTTCACAGATGAGATTTTTTTACAACAATTTCAAAAAAGGGAAGAGAGATGGAGAATCGCTAATGAGTTGTCAGGCGTCTTAAGTATGTAACCCACTGCAACAAACGAGGGATTCAATCTTTTCGAGATTCTGAGAAGCACTCCCAAAATGAAAAATGATCCAAATTCCTAAGCTTCCACATACTTCAAAGCCCACCCAAACCTACCTACACGGTTGAAGAACATGAGATAAAAGGGGAGGCAGAGCAACCTCCAAAACAATTACTCTCCCAAATCCCAAATAAATACACCACTTTCCTTTCCCAAGAGAACCCTAAAAGACCTTATTCTATGGCCTTAAAAGTGGGCAATGACTATGCAGGCATATAAATAGATAACTTACCAAGGGGACACTTTTTTAGAAAAAAACTAAGTATATTTTTTTCCCCTTGGTAAGTTATCTATTTATATGCCTGCATAGTCATTTCCTTAAAAGTGCATTCACTGATTTAAATAGAGAGGATGCAATGGCTGCTTTCGCATGCCCTCTTCTTGGGATGTTTCTTCCTATTGCCTTGGCCATTTTATTTCACAGATTTTACACAGACAGAAGTTGTAAACACACACAGAGCTATCCTGCAACCACACCAATTTGGATGAGTTTTTGGATTTCCACAAGGTTACATTTAAATAAATGATATGGGGGCTAATGGAATAAAGTGTTCTATGTAGGACAACAAATTTTAGTTTTAAAACATAGAAGTGATGGCTACCTACTATTACCATATTGAACATGTTTCTGTCAATGGACGATGTATACTTTATTTGGCATATTTACAAATCTATTAAATTGTGATCAGATTCTCATGTGAATGGATGCCCAACAAGATCCCAATGGTAGTCATTGGGCTCTCCACCAGTTCCAGTCATTGATCGTCCATATCAGGTCGGGGCTTTCCAAAATGGAAACACCTACGACATAATTATTGAGGCATCTTTAAGTAGGTATCGAATGATATTTTGAAATGACCACTTTTTGTGTCTTCAACACATAACAAACTCTACAAGGAACATCATTACTTCTCAGAAGCCATAAAATATTTTTTAAGTAGTTAAGTCGTATATGAAGAAAATAAAAAAATCATCAAAATCTGATGTATAGTTTAGGCTATGTGGGTGTGCCCTCTAATAAAAAGGTCTTGTGCAAACTAAATAGCTAATAGAGATATGTGAAACAGATAGCTAATAGAGTTATGTAAAATTGTGGCTTACATAAAGAGTTGCAACCCACGTTATTTATGAGTTTAATATATAATATAAAAAAGTGTTCTTTATTCAAGAAATACTTAAGTTCTTTATATGCATTCCACAAAGCTACAACTCATATTATGTGAGTTTAATACGATACAAAAGTGTGTTCTTTATTGGAAAAGTTTCTTTATTCAAGAAATATTTAAATTGTTTATATAAGTTGTGGAGAGTTGAAACTCACATTATATATGAGTTTAATACAGTACAAAGGTGTGTTCTTTATTCGTAAAGTTTCTTTATTCAAGAAATACTTAAGTTGCAACTCATGCTATATTAAACCTCATTCCCACCAACCACCTCTTAAGGACCACTTTTAAGGGGAAGAAAAAGAAAAGAGCATAAGATTTAAACATGAGTCCCAATAATAAATCTTGATACTTGGTACCCAAGTAAAAAAGACATTTCACTAATGAAGAAAAATAGAAAAACTTGTAGGAGAAAATCCTTTCCAAAGAAGAGAAATCATGAAAAGAAAACAAGTACAAATGACGGGGACTTAAGATGCCTTAAGGACAACTTCCTTCACCCTAAGCGTTGATTGCAATTGAAAATAACAAGGCGAATTTTACAACATACTCTTTAGTAGGCAATTGCTCCAAGATGAGAACCCCATCGTAGATTAAAAGTTATCAAGTGTGGACCTTGATGATTTCCAAACAAAATAATGTTCTCTAGAATATTAAAAAAATAAAAAAATAATAATGAAATCAAATATATTCAAAATTATAGTCATTGAAAACTTTATTTTGGTGCAACAATCTTAAAAATTACCTTCTAATATTCATTACTTTTTTTTATCCAACCCAAGGTTTTTGAATTATGGAAAACAGGTTTTGAAGGGACCTGAAACCCTTTACAAGGACTCAAAAGATAGACAAAGGCAGCCCACAAAATGGAAAACAAAGAAATTTGAAGAAAAATTGAGGTCTGAGGTGGAAAAGGAACTTTGCTAAAAAAATATTCAAGGACCTTCAAAAACAAGTTCATCATTACAAGGGTAAAGAAAAATGGTTGATAATGGCAAAAAAAAAGCCATTAGAAATAAATTTTACTTATGTTATATTCCTATTTACATGATGTCAATTCTAAAATTCTCAATGATACATACAATCATATACATTTAGAAATGAGATAGGTTCTTATACAACCTTCAACACCAAAATAAATTAGACCTTATCTCTTAGGGGGAAAATTATAGATCAAAATCTCAAGGTGAGTCAAGAACTCAAAATTTGAAAGCCCAAAATATAGCTTTGGGAAAAAAGATAACTTTGAGGATTATATGTGAAATCAACATTTAAGTGGTGTAAAATAATGAGAGAGTACTTAGATATGTTGGAAAGGGAGATAATCTTTACTCTAGTCAACCCTCTTATGGAATCTAAAATGTGGAGATTTTTAATCTCCTATCGTTCAAACTATTTTTTCCTCACCTTTCTTGGATAATTTATAATGGAGAAAAATATATCTTTGGGGAAGTCTCTTCGAATGAATGTAAACCCCTCCTTCTTAATGCTTCTATAAAAAAACACAACCTTCTTCTTCATTACTTGTGGAGTGCTAAAATCAAAGAGCATTTTCTTCTTGATAGTTCCTTCTTTCCTCTCAAAATAAATTGGAAATTGGTAGACTCTCTTCCCTTATTGTAATTTTAGAAATCAAGGTTTACAAAAGAAATCAATTACATGCAAATTTTATTTTCAGAGAAAGAAGATTAATTAAATGGATGGCTTCTAACTTAAGATAGCTACAAAGTAATGGGTGGCTGCAACTTTAAGTTTTGAAGTCTCAAAATATTTCACCCTCAAACATTTGTTGGATTTTTTCATGTCTTACAAGGTGGGTACTTTCACTTGGCTAGCTCTCAATAATAAGATATTAATAAGCATGAGATTGGATAAATTAGGTATCACTCCCATATTCACATGTATTCTCTATGGTATGGATTATGAAGACATTGACCATCTCCTATATTGGTGTATAATGTTTTAATAACAGGTGGAAGTGGCTATAGGCGAAGTATGGTTGGTGAAGGCTCATTCATAACTTTTTTTTCCTTCACTTTCAAAGTTGACCATCATTATATAAATATTCTATGATAAATATTTATGGGAGTTAAATCCTTCAATTCTCATATGGCCAATATCTCTTGAGAGGAACAATCATATCTTGTTTATTTTCCTTCACTTTGAAAATTGACCCTATTATATAAGGATTCTACTATTTATAGGAATTAAATTCTTCAATTCTAATATGGCCAATATCTGTTGAGAGGAACAAAATATCTTCAAAAGAGAAATTTGTAGCTTAGATCAAGTGTTGTTAAAAATAGACTTCTATTTTTGAAACACTTATGTCTCATCAAGTATCAAAAATATTTATCAAGTAGAAATTTATTTTCCTTAGAATACTTTTATTTTTTTACAAATGACAACTTATAAAATCCTTATCCCACCAATAAATTCAAATTGGTTGTCTCTACTCCATATGGTTAGCTTGTGAGAATTGAAAGAAAATCAAGAAGAATCTAAACTATGTATGATGCTCTTATCCAACTCATCCCAATCCCATGGATATATAAACTCAAAGGGCCTTTTCTCCTTCACACTCTTCCACCTATCTCTTTGTTATAAACAATGTTGAACAATAGAATCCATGCTCACTAGAGTGAGGGGAATCCTCTAATTGTCAAGCTAACGATGCAACCAAACCGAGAGAAATATTCAAGTTTGATTGGCGCATAAACAAAGATAATTTTATTTGACAAGTTACAAGTATAGAAATCCTAGTGGATGCTCGTTTGTCTCTTCTCCTTTTCTGTGGTAACAACTTCTTTTCTCCTAAGCTTCATAAATTATTTGAAATGCCAAAATATATTGTCTTTGGTATGTTACAATTATGTGCTAGGGTACATTATAGATGACACCTAGCTTCATAATGCTCTTCCTGTTTATAATTGTGTGATATAAAATGGTGAGAAATGCTAAGAGGTAGATTACTTACCAAGTCCTACATACATTGGAATGTAAAGCCTCCCACAAAATGAATCCGATTAGCACAACCAAAGGAGGAAGGGTGCCAATGCAAGATCTATGCTTTGTGGGGTTTTGATTCCTAATAGAAATGAAAAGGAAATAAAATGTAAATGAAAGATATGTTCTAGATTAAAGTAAGTGCAAGGGAAAAGAGGTAAGAACAAGTGCACCTAGAAATAATATGGAGAAGGTAGGACTTTGAATCTAAATTTGACTGTCGTAGAATCTTGGATCCTACTGTAACTTGAGATCTTGAAGGCAGAGACATGAATCTACACCTGAAATCTCACTGAAAAATGGAAAGGAAAAGTCATTTTTTGGGGGAACAAGTTGACTAGTCAGCTTGTTCTTGGAAAAAACTAATGAAACATTCTTGAAATCTGAAAATATACCTGCATTTCCCAAATCTAGAATTGCAGCTTTGCAACCTATTCATGTAAACAGAAAAATCAGGAGAAAGGTTGAGGAAATGGGAATGCATTGGTCAAACCTCTATTTAGGAATCAACCTTGAAATTGAATTGAAATTGCATAAGGAAAGATGAAATGGAAGCTAGATCTGAAACATAAGTCACCTTATACCTTGATGATGCAATGCCTCTTTGGATGTGAACACAAGTGTTGATGCAATAGCTTGAACTCCACAAAAACTTAATAAGAAATCATGAATCCAACACCTTGAATGATGGATGTTGAAGCTTGCCACAATGCTTGATTAAGAGGAAGAATAATGCCTTGAAGATCTTGAAGATTCTCTTGATGGCTTGATTGATTGTGTGAGATTATGGATGGATTCTTGGTAGCTTGCACTTGATTGATGGATGCCAAATGAGGGGAGAGGATGTCCTTTTATACTTTTAAATCCTCATCCCACCAATATGAAAACTTAGACGTAGAGCTAGGGGATGATGTGGACGATGTATAGTCACACACCATCTCTTTCTTTTGTCGGTGAGCCTACAAAACCCTCGTTAAATTAGCTCATATTAATAAATATATACCGTACCTTATCTTAGTTCCACTTAAAAAAATTATTATTGTAGGTACATGCAACACGAGGACCTTTCTTCTCATTCAGCGACGAACTAATTGCGGCAACTGATAGTCTTTTTTGAACTTGACATGCTACCCTAATTCATACCGCACCTTTTTAAAAAAATGGAAACTTTTAAATCCTCATGCCACCAATAAATTCAAATTGGTTGTCTCTACTCCATATGCTTATCTTGTGATAATTGAAACAAAATCAAAAGAATCTAAACTATGTATGATGCTCTTATCCAACTCATCCCAATCCCTTGGATATATAAACTCAAAGGGCCTTTTCTCCTTCACTCTCTTCCACCTGCCTCATTTCTATAAACAATGTTGAACAATAGAATTCATGCTCACTAGAGTGAGGGGAATCCTGTAATTGTCGAGCTAATGATGCAACCAAGATGTCAAGAGAAATATTCAAGTTTGATTGCATAAGCGTAGATAATGTTATTTGACAAGTTACATGTATATAAATCTAGGTAGATGTTCATTGTGGTGACAAATTATTTTCTATCGAGCTTTATAAATTATTTGAAATGCGAGAATCTGTTGTCTTTGGTATGTTACAATTATGTGCTAGGGAACATTATAGATGACACCTAGCTTCATAATGCTCTACTTATTTATAATTGTATAATAGAAAATGGTGAGAAATACTAAGATGTAGATTACTTACCAAGTCCTACATACATTGGAATGCAAAGCCTCCCAAAAAATAAATCTAATTCGCACAACCAAAGGAGAAAGAGTGCCTATGCAAGATCTATGCTTTGCGAGGTTTTGATTCCTAATAAAAATGTAAAGGAAATAAAATGTAAATGAAAGATCTAATCTAATAAAGTAAGTGCAAGGGAAAAAATGTAAGAACAAGTGCACCTGGAAACAAGCTAGAGAAGGTAGGACTTTGAATCTAAATTTGACTGATGCCAGAATCTTGGATCCTGTTGTAACTTCATATCTTGAAGGCAAGGACCTGAATCTTTCTACACCTAAAATCTCACTGAAAAATGGCAAGGACAAGTCAATTTTTTGGGGAACAAATTGACTATTCAACTTGTTCCTAGCAAAAACTAATGAAACTTTCTTGAAGTCTGAAACTATACATGCATTGCCCAAATCTAGAATTGCATCTTCGCAACCTATTCCTAGATATATAGAAAAACATGGAGAAAGGTTGTGGAAATGGGTTTGCCTTGGTCAAACCCCTGTTTAGGAATCAACCTTGAAATTGAATTAATAGTTCATAAGGAAAGATGAAATAGAAGCTAGATCTGAAACATAAATCACCTTATACCTTGATGATGCAATGCCTCTTTGGATGTGAACAGAAGTGTTGATGCAATAGATTGAACTTCACAAAAACCTAATAGGAAATGATGAAGCCAAAGCCTTGAATGATGGTTGTTGAAGCTTTCCACAATGCTTGATGAAGACGAAGAAGAATGACTTGAAGATATTTAAGATTTTCTTGATTTCTCGATTGATTGTGTGAGATTATGGATGGATCTTGATAGCTTGGTCTTGATTGATGGATGCCAAATGAGGAGAGAGGATGTCCTTTTATACTTTTCTCCCTCCATTCGGGATTCAAATCTGATCAAGGCTAACCTAAATCTAAATCTCAAAGGAAAACCTTGTCATGGAGCCCTGGGAAAAATTTAGGCCCAAAACCCTAGGGACAAGTCGGGTACTCAACTTGTTCCCAAGGACAATTTGGCTAGTCGACTTGTCCTAAAAAAAATTGGCTCAAATTTCACAGGGATGTCGGGGAAGGTGAAAAGAAGCAAGGGTAGAAAATGTAGGTTGTTGTAAGGCCGAGGTAGGTCCCGAAAACCAAAAATAAATGAATAGGTCCCAAGTGAGGAAATAAATTATTTGATTAGAGGGAAAATGGAGGAACACACTTAGAAATAAGGGCTAACCTCAAGTTTTGAGGAAATTGAATCAATATAGGACTTTTAATGTTAATTTTAAGGTCCAACAAGTGCTAGTAGAACGTGAAAGCAATGTGGGAACCCATACATACTAAAATGGGGTTAAAAATGAGCACCTAATAAGGGTGCCTACTTTTTAGGATGATACAATAATATTTTGAAGGAATATTTTCTATAGGTGGAGTTCTCTCTAGGTTTCAACTATGCTATCCCCTAAAATTAATTGCTTATGTAGTACTATCATCTTCAGGCTTCAAAGTGACTATGAGTTGGCATTGAAAAAATTTGCATCCTCTTATGGTCATTGTTATACACTAAGTTTGCACCCTTGTTTCAAGCTCTCTTGGTCTTGATAACCTAGTATAACATGGGAATCATCTCCAGGTTGTGGGACCTATGCTAACTAAGATGAGACCTCTAGGTTCTAGGTCGGTTCCTCTTGGATAATCACTTTAATTTTCTTCTTGACAGGAAAGTAGAACTTTAGGGGAAAAGGGATAGAAGGAATGCATGAAAGGGAAATAACTGAAAGCAAACTACCTACTAGATGATACACCGAAATGAAATGAACATGATACACTGACCAAATCAGCATGAACTTTCTTAGATCTAATAGGACACAATCTTTCTAAATAGGCTTGCACAAGTGTTTCATAGAGGGGTCTGGACAAAAGACACAAATTGTGACCTACAAGCAAACGTTCTCTTTAGCAAAAGGGCACAAGAATGAGACAGAATGACAAGGGGCTGAAGTATACCCACAAACTCATTCAAATTAGATCAGACACAATAGTACACATATAAGCTGAAAGAAAAGAAGGGCCCTAGAACTCCAAGATTTCTCTAACAAAGCCAGTATATTATATTCAATAAGAGAAATTCAGACAAGGGAAAGACTAGAGGGCAGAATAAATGCCACGGATAGCCTCTATTGAGTCTGAGATTTCAATGAAAGATCACAAACTGTAAAAGTCAGAGAGCAGAAAGAATGCCACAAATAACTCCTAGAAAGAGAAAAACTCTTTTTACAAAATGAAAACCCTCAGCTTCAAAAGCTCCAAAAAATAATATATGCATCTCCCTTATGCACGTAGGCAAGAGAAAAAACCTAATTAGGGTTTACAGATTTTCATAAAATAATAGTCAACCCTAATTCTATCAATTCTGATCATAAATATCAATGAAAATATCCCAACCGATCAGATATCATGGTTGCGTGTCCATCTCTGTACTGTATCTTCCTGCAGACAAGCCACCTTGATCTATCTACCTCTCTGCAACTCGGGCTCGCCATAACTATTCAAATCTGGTACTCTCAGATATTTGAATTTAAAAATTGATTAACTGGTCACAGGTGGCACCAAGCTTTATCTATCAATGGCTGATATTCAAAGTTGATCGATCTTTTAAAACATATCCATCAAATCCTTTATTTTACCGAGCACCAGTTATATTCTTAACCTTAACCCTGCATTTAACCGCGGGCCTTCCTTTTTCCTTAGTCGCTGAATTGCCTGATGTTTTATCTAACCCCGGCTTGATCTGGCGATTATGCAACAAACCTTTATTCCCACCTTAACAGTCGCCAAGTCGCTGAAAGATTTTCTAGAGATCTAGCGACAACACTTACAAGCTTGGGCCCATCCCGCCACTTGTCATGCTTTTATTGCTTTCCTTGCAGACACCTCAGATCTATCTGGCATAGGACCCACCTACTTTCTTTCATGGCCTGATCCAATCGACGGCTATTGCATGATCTCATGGCCTTAGAAGATTCCTTCAGATCATGCACCAGTCGTAGATCTTATATTTGTTGCCACATCACTTAAGAAATCCAGACCCACTGACAGATGCCAATTGTATTACCCAACAACCAATAAGATTTTAACATGTCAAATGGACCTACAAGATAGAGCCTAAACACTTGGAAGATCGAATGACCGTTGCATGATCTCAAAAGCTCAGAAGATTCCTTAAGATCATGAGACAATCATAGATCTTCATTTTACTGGCGTCCCTATAGATCCTCTGACAATGGTCCCACTGAAAAATCCCTGTCACCACTCGGCTAGCCAATGAAACATGAGTACATCACAATAAGAGGACCTACCTGACAGAGCCTTGGCAATAAAGTAAAATCAACAGTTGGCATATGATCGCATGGGCTAAGAATATTCCATCAGATCATAAGACAGCCGTAGATCTTAATGAAAGATAACTCACTAGGCCCGCTCTGACAAATCTCCACATCACAAGCCATTGACCAATCAGAAGAAAACACCTCAGACTATGTGGTAGTGGACCCATTGATAACTGAAATGCTGTGTTGGAATGAAGATTGACGGTCGTTGCATGATCGCAAGGCACAAGAATATTCCATTAGATCATGCACCAGTCATAGATCTTACTTCATCTTTAACCATAGAGCTGAGACCACCAACCATCTAGAGATTACATGACTGAAGGAAAGATAACCACTTGCCAGATCGTTGGATGCTTAGGACTTAACCAATGGGAATAGGAGATCTCGCGACTATAGTCGCTTAGTCGTTGAAATATTTTTTGGAGACCTAGCGACCAAAGGAAGTCTCTTAATCACTGCAGCCTTTGACTTTTTCAAATTTCTTTTGGAGACCTTGTGACCAAAGGAAAATTCCATCTAGAGACCATGTGACTATAGCGGCTTTTGTTACAGAAGTCGCTAGATCTCGAGAAAGACTTACTGAGACCTGGAGACTAAAGGGGCAATCGCTAAGTTGTAGAATGAACAAAGAATATTCCATCCAATCGAATGATTAAGAGCTATAAGGTAGTCATGGGATCGGGGAACTAAAAGGCATATTCTCTTGAGTTTAAGAGATCTCACGACTAGCCTTAGCATGGAAAAGCGCACATGGAAAATGGAGACTTAAGTGGCCGAAAAAGGTAACGACAAATTAGAACAGGCCCTAGGGTTTTGAGGGTTTTTTTTTTATAACGGTCACTTTTTCAAATAAAAACCTATAGACCAAAGAGTTTGGATAGTTTGCAGAGACCAGAAGAAAAGGAAGAAGATTATGAAAATTCAGAGGTTCAGCAGGGTTAAAATGCAGACCCTGGATAGAATCCAACCTAACCAAATTTGTATGGAATAGGAAAAATTGGGTAACATTTTGGCGATTTTTGTTGGATGTTAGCCTGCTAGACATTGATCAATGGCCTTGAGCAATCCATTGGGCATGGAGTCATCACTTGAATATAAAACCTTGACAGAGAGACAAACCTGGAACCAGGGCAACAAAATTGTGCATGGGCACTTCTTGGAAAATAGGAAGACTAAACTAGAAAATAGGGACAAAAAGTAGGAAAACTATCCTAACCTAAACTAACCAAAGTAGAAAATTGGTCAAACAAAGCCATTCACTGGTAGGCTGAAATAACTACCCTTCCTCATTAGGATATTTTGTATTGAGTGCATAAGGATAGCTACAAGGATATGAGGCATATAAAGATTTATCAAATAATGGTGAACTGCCTCTGCAGGGATAGGATCAAGCTTACTCACCTCAAATTGATCATGTGGAGATGTCTTAGTAAACTCCTTCTGGGCCAAGTATCTGATAGGGTAGCCTCTTGAAAGTTTGAAGGTAGGACTTTCCTTGATGGTTTCTTTTTTATCTTCATGGTTTCCTTCTATTATGGATAGCCATGTCAACTCATCCTCCATGGACAGGGAACTGTCATCCTCTTCATTTAAACATGCAAAGAGCTCATCAAAGTTGCCAATATCCTGAAGATCTGGAACTGGTTCCAACCTTTGCTCATGCAGCAGCCCCTGAGAAAGAGAGCATTCCATATCTAGGCCTCCTTCTATAGGCATACAACTTTGATTCTCCACTCCAAGGAGTAGGGATTCATCATTCAATTTGTTACAAAAGACCTCTATGATGTTTGAAAAATCATACTCTTCAGGGATTTTGTCTATGTTCTTTTCTTGGAAAAACTCCTCCATAACTTTATCCTCTTACTCAAGAAAATAGGGCAGCTCATTTAACAAGGATAAGGCATCCTCTTCTATATAAACCTCCTGTTGATGATGAACCTTTTGTTCTGATTGACCTTCAGCCATAGGTAATGGCATGGTCTCTTCTTCATCATCAACAAAGAGGGGGAGCTTATCGAACAAACCAACCAAGAGCTCAGATTGAGCATCAAACTTCATTTCTTCACATTGCTGGCTCACTTTATCACAATCATCACTCAACACTGCTACCTTAGATTTCTTCTCCCCTTCATCACATGAAAGCTCATTTACCATAGGTCCTTGCTCAGGTACTAGACTAGCATCTTTGAAAAGACTTGGCATCTGACAACTAGGAGGTAGAGTCCATTGGGGTATCCATAACACTTCATCATCTTGAGAGACCAAAGGGGCCTCTTGAGATGAACAACTTTGTTGTACAGACTACTCTTGCAGAGTGGTAGATCGATTCTCAAGTAAAGGCTCTTGGAAAGAACTTTTTGCTTAAAACTTGGGATGTGAAATTGAGGGGGCTCAGGGGGAGACATAGAAGGCATACCTGTCTTGAAGCTTGGAAAACTAAAGGCCTTATCATCTTGGTGTTGCTGTATCTCAATATAGTCCTTAGGTTTTTGCAGACCACAATAAGGTTGCCACTGCTCCAAAATAGGCTCAGACTCTTGAAGGGTACTCCTAAAGCTTGAAAATGAGTGCTTTGTAGGCTCTTCATGTGTAACCTCTTGAGACAAATGGGTTCTCCAGCTTGGGATCCTAGGTTTAGGAGCCTCTTGTTCAGCAATTTGTGATCTCAGCCTTGCTGACTCAATATCAGCTCGATGATTGATCTCTTCTTGAAATTTTTTAATCTTTTGCTCATCAACAAGAGCCTCAGCAACTTGGTAGGGAATCAAACCTTGTTCATAACTTTGAGCCTCCATCTCCTACTACTTTATGATCTCAGACACTTGCTTAATCAAATCAAGCAATAGATTATTTGTCTCTTCTTGCTCTTTTGTAAAGTTTGAGCTATGAATCTGTTGCCAATTAAGATGAGAAGGGGGGGGGGGGTGGGTGGTAGCATGATGAGGTAGTTGGCTTTGCATTCTTTGTTATACCATTTGTGCCCATGATCCCTCCTATTGGAGGGCCCGCTCATAATCTTGTACAAGGGCATAATCATTTGGGGCATGTTGGATATATTGATGGCCTTGTATAGTATGAAAGCTTGGGGTAAAAGCAAGCCTTAGGTGGCTTTGATAAGGCTGAAAACTAGCCCATTGAGCATTGCCCTCATAATAGGATGGTGAGTAACCTGACTGTCCATGATAACTTGACATGTCTACTCATGCAATTAGCTGGAATTTGAATATGAAAGAATTGAAACATACCAGCACTTGATCTTTGAAACCAATAGACTTTCTAGAGCTGCCAGATATGCAGCACAATGACCTCTTCTAGGTCTATAAGATGCTATCAGCATATCAAAGATAGAATAACTTCTTAAGATGAACTTCTTTTTGTTGTCCCATCGGGCATGCCATAATTGTTATACACTAAGTTTGCACCCTTATTTCAAGCTCTCTTGGTCTTGATAACCTAGTATAACATGGGAATCATCTCCAGGTTGTGGGACCTATGCTAACTAAGATGAGACCTCCAGGTTCTAGGCTGGTTCCTCTTGGATAATCACCTTAATTTGCTTCTTGACAGGAAAGTAAAACTTTAGGGGAAAAGGGATAGAAGGAATGCATGAAAGGGAAATAACTAAAAGCAAACTACCTACTAGGTGATACACCGAAATTAAATGAACATGATACACTGACCAAATCAGCATGAAAGCTCTTAGATCTAATAGTACACAATCTTTCTAAATAGGCTTGCATAAGTGTTTCACAGATGGGTCTAGACAAAAGACACAAACTGTGACCTGCAAGCAGATGTTCTCTTCAGCAAAAGGGCACAGGAATGAGACAGAATGACAAGGGGCTAAAGTATACCCACAAACTCATTCAAATCAGATCAAACACAATAGTACACATATAAGCTAAAAGAAAAGAAGGGCCCTAGAACTCCAAGATTTCTCTAACAAAGCCAGTATATTATATTCAATAAGAGAAATTCAGACAAGGGAAAGACTAGAGGGCAGAACAAATGCCATGGATAGCCTCTATTGAGTCTGAGATTTCAATGAAAGATCACAAACTGTAAAAGTCAGAGGGTAGAAAGAATGCCACAGATAACTCCTAGAAAGAGAAAAACTCTTTTTACAAAATGAAAACCCTCAACTTCAAAAGCTCCAAAAAATAATATATACATCTCCCTTATGCACACAGGCAGGAGAAAAAACCTAATTAGGGTTTATAGATTTTCATAAAATAATAGTCAACCCTAATTCTATCAATTATGATCATAAATATCCATGAAAATATCCCAACCGATCAAATATCATGTTTGTGTGTCTATCTCTGTACTGTATCTGCCTGCAGACAAGCCACCTTGATCTATCTACCTCTCTGCAACTTGGGCTTGCCATAACTATTCAAATCTGGTACTCTCAGATATTTGAATTTAAAAATTGATTAAATGGTCACAGGTGGCACCAAGCTTTATCTATCAATGGCTGATATTCAAAGTTGATCGGTCTTTTAAAACGTAGTCGTCAGATCCTTTATTTTACTGGGCATCACTTATATTCTTAACCTTAACCCTGCATTTAACCTCGGGCCTTCCTTTTTCCTTAGTTGCTGAATCACCTGATGTTTATCTAACCCCAACTTGATCTGGTGATTACGTGACAAACCTTTATTCCCACCTTAACAGTCGCCAAGTTGCTAAAAGATTTTCTAGATATCTAGCAACAACACTTACAAGCTTGGGCCCATCCTGCCACTTGTCATGCTTTTATTGCTTGCCTTGCAGACACCTTGGATCTATCTAGCTTAGGACCCACCTACTTTCTTTCATGGCCTGATCCAATTGATGGCTGTCACATGATCTCATGGCCTCAAAAGATTCTTTTAGATCATGTGCCAGCCGTAGATCTTATATTTTTTGCCACCTCACTTAAGAAATCTGGACCCATTGACAGATGCCAATTGTATTACCTAGCAACCAATAAGATTTTAACATGTTAGATGGACCCACAAGACAAAGCCTAAACACTTGGAAGATCGAACGACTGTTGCATGATCTCAAAAGCTCAGAAGATTCCTTAAGATCATGAGACAATCGTAGATCTTCATTTTATAGGCGTCCCTGTAGATCCTCTAATAATGGTCCCACTGACAAATCCCTGTCACCACTCGACCGGCTAATGAAATGCGAGCATGTCACAATAAGAGGACCCACTTGACAGAGCCTTGGCAATAAAGTAAAATCAACGGTTGGCGTATGATTGCATGGGCTAAGAATATTCCATCAGATCATAAGACAACTATAGATCTTAATGAAAGACAACTCACTGGGCCTGCTCTGATGAATCTCCACATCACAAGCCCTCAACCAATCAGGAGAAAAAACCTTGGACTATGTGGCAGTGGACCCACTGACAACTGAAATGCTACGTTGGAATGAAGATCGACGGCCGTCACATGATTGCAAGGCACAAGAATATTCCATTAGATCATGCGCTAGCCATAGATCTTACTTCATCTTTAACCATAGAGCCAAGACCGCAAACCATTTGGATATTACGTGACTGAAGGAAACATAACCGCCTGCCAGAATGCTGGATGCTTAGGACTTAACCACTGGGAATAGGAGATCTCACGACTATAGTCACTTAGTCACTGAAAGATTTTATGGAGACCTAGTGACCAAAGGAAGTCTCTTAATCGCTGCAGCCTTTGACTTTTTCAAATTTCTTTTGGAGACCTCGTGACCAAAGGAAAATTCCATCTAGAGACCACGCGACTATAGGGGCTTTTGTTACAAAAGTCGCTACATCTCAAAAAAGACTTACTGAGACCTGGAGACGAAAGGGGCAATCGCTAAGTCGTAGAATGAACAAAGAATATTCCATCTGATCGGGAGATTAAGAGCTATAAGGTAGTCGTGGGATTGGGGAACTAAAAGGCATATTCTCTTGAGTTTAAGAGATCTCGCGACTAGCCTTAGCATGGAAAAGAGCACATGGAAAATGGAGACTTAAGTGGCTAAAAAAGGTAACGGCAAATTAGAATAGGCCCTAGGGTTTTGAGGGTTTTTTTTTTTTATAATGGTCACTTTTTCAAATAAAAACTTGCAGACCAGAGAGTTTGGATAGTTTTCAGAGACTAGAAGAAAAGGCAGAAGATCATGAAAATTCAGAGGTTCAATAGGGTTAAAATGCAAACCCTGGATAGAATCCAGCCTAACCAAATTTGTATGGAATAGGAAAAATTGGGTAACAATCATCTTCTTGAGTAAACTCACAATCAATGAGTTAGTTAACTTAGTCTAATTATAAGACCACAAGCTGAACTTCCAACCAATAGATCAATTCACCCAATCCAACAAAAACAAAGGTGGCCTTGATTGAACAAAGGTGGAACCTAATTACATAAAATCAATTGAAGATTGATGGCATAGTAGTAACACTTTTGTACCTCAAATCAAAATGTACACATCATTATCAACTACCAATATGAAAATAATGATATATTACTAATATCCTAAATACGCTTATGAGGAAATATAATATTACACTAATAATGTCTCTGTAAAGCCATGCATGAATAAAGAATATAATGACAACTCTTTTGATAGAAACAAGACTAATTTTAAGACTACATCAATGACTCCATGCATTATCACCAAAACTCAACATCTAGAATAAAAAACAAGCATCATATTTCCAAAACTTGATGTCTACATCATTTTATTTAGGTGTAAATGGCTTTCATAAATATTAAGACTTTAGAGACATTTCTATTTGCTAAAGATAAAATCCCAAGGTGAAGGGCGAGTTCATAGAAAAAGCAACCAACCAAGGAACTTCAATCACAAGAAACAACACTAGGAAAATCAGGAAGGCACAAAGGGACAAGTTAGTATATTGTGAGTTTCATATTTCTCCCTAGAATAAGACTAAGAATATTCAAGCCACCAAGATTCTAATGCACGCTCCCTTATGTTGACCTGGTTATCATTATTTTCCCTCAACCGAAGTCTCATGCTCCTACGCTTATGATTTGCATTGGTCTAGTGTTATAAATTCTAATGGTGACATCAAACTCTATTTTTTCCTCACTTCACATGGCCAACCAAACTTTTAAATACCTTAAATTTTTCTTATCGTTCCATCACGCTAAGTCCACATTCCTGATAATCATTTCATTACTCGGTGCGCCAATGTGGGCCTCCTCTTTATTTGTCACAAACTGCAATCATACAATTGCTTTGTCCCTACTGTCAGCCCTACCATTTATTATAATACCAATTATTATCAACTTTTACTAGTTACTAAATTATTTTTTTTGCTCCAAGCGTATGTAAATGGTGGCACCCGGGTTCTTATGAAGCAAAAAGACAATGAGTGAAAGTATTGATACTTGTTGCTTCTATGTCATGTGAAGAATTATTATTCATTGGTCCTACACTTAATGATACTATATTCTTGGTTGGATGAGTCATTATCTCCTTGCCAAAACTGTAGGCTACAACATGGCAGCTTCTTATTGTCTGTGATTGGGTTTGGCCTTTGCTGAAAGCTTCTAATGATCAACATTCTCAACTCAGTGATGTGGCAAGATCATACGGCATATCCAAAGTAGACTTGTCTTTTTTATGCCAAGTTTCAAATGGACCTACATGCTCTAAATGTTTTGTTATATGGCACATGGTAAGCATTTCTATGTGCCATGTTCTACCAATGCATCTTATGCTTCATATGTATTTCAAATCGGCAAAGGGGTCTATTATTGGAACAATTTAATGTTCTCTAAAACTAAATTTGCACTTTTATGCTATTGGAATTATCTTGTATTTGTGTTGTGTTTGAGGAAGGGATGGTGTATAGTAAATGAGTGTTTTTTCTTAGTTGAATATTTTGTAGCTGTAAGTTTTTATTTTTTATATTTCTTTAGTTTTAATTGGATTCTTTGATATTTTTTCATTAGTGTAGTGTTTCTATATGAAATAATTATAAATGAATTTTATAACTTATAATTAATTAGTTGAAATAAAAAACTTAGTTGATGTTGTTAGGAATAGTCCCAAGAGATAACTGAGACGGTTGGGGGGGGGGGGCAAGGTGAATTAGTTATCTACAAGTTTCAATTCCTTATCCAATTAAGTATACTTAAACATAAAGCATAAACACAATTAGAGAACACTTGAACACAACAACAATATTTTGGTTACGGGGAAACCCAAATAGGTAAAAACCCCGGTGGGAATTGACACCCACTAATATTCTGTACTAGTGTATTATGATCCTTGTTAGAAGATCATTAACCCTATTAGGATTTTCTTTACAATATGTTTAGTACAGTAGACCTGGTCAAGGGTCGGACCCTGTTAGGAGTCTTTTACAATTAACCCTGTTAGGGGTGAGGACGCACTGTCCGAGACCACACTGCTCAAAGAGTGAAGGCTACAACCTTTTGAATAACAGATACACACTATATCTGAATCTTGGTGAACTACGCTTTGACCTTTTGTCTGCATCAGTTCCAATGTATGGTACAAATACTTTACTTGGTCACATAGACCTTCTTCTGATGGCTCAACACTTCACACACTCTGCTCTGCTCTTCACAATCAACTATGAACCACACTTTAACAATCACAAATGATTGGGCCTATAAATATCTTTCCTCTAAATGATATAATCAAGTCAGCCTGTTAGAACCACCTTGAAATCATATTAGGGAAGTCATAAGAAACTCCAATAATAATTCAGTTGGTTCTACTAAGCACGCAACACATTCTGGGACTTGTCTAATAATGATAATTGTAGACGCATGCTGCACACTATCGACTCTACCAAAATAGTTGGATCTTTCTCTTCAAGCTGAATTACATCATGCACTCTTAACCTAGCATTACTAACTCTTCTCCAAGCACTAATCCAAGGGTGCACACCAAAATGATAGGCGCAACTCCAAAATCAATATAATCTTTGTCGGCTCTTCTGAATACACACAGGAAACTGCTACTGTTGAATAACGACTGCATAATTTCACTTCTACTAATCATCAGACTCTGCATCCATGAATGTAACATCACTAACATGTCTCTGTCACATATCAAAATGCACAAGGCTCGTTGATAACTGTATGGATAATCATTCACCGAACACTGCCTATAACTCTATCAGGAACACTACTAACACAAGCTACTATATAACTGTCTATACTAATAGTTAACCTTTGCATCCATGCTATCATGTTGATAACATGTCCATGTTGTATATACTAGAAGCTTACTGCATAAGTCTTCCATGCATGCTACTTACCATATGTTGTCATCAATGACAAACATACAGTCAGCACTGGCTTGTTGTAAAATCTCCAACGATCTCCCCCTTTGGCATTGATGGAAACATATGAAAAACTCCACCAATCCAAATGAGATATTCTTTTATAACATTCTTCATTTCCTCATCAAAACTCCCCCAAGGATAAATCCTCCATCTGCTACAATATTGTTCAACATTCTCCATTAACTCAATTGAACTGCTTCCATAACTAAATAGTACTCCCCCTTAGTATATTACTCCTTTTACTTATGTTTTTCATGACTATATATTACTCCCCCTTTGACATCAATGGAAAAGGGTACCAAACAATTTAAGCACTGGTACTACTCCTAAGGTAGAGTAGTCAACCATCCATCAGTCCCTGAGGACTGATGCTCTTTCTTCTTTCTTCTAGGCAGAATCAGGGAAGGGAATTACTCTCAACTTCTCCCTGAGATACTCAAAAGTATCCTTTGGCAAGGGCTTTGTGAATATGTCTGCTAGCTGATTTTTAGTACTTACATAGTCCAACTTAACTTCTTTTTTTGCTACTTTCTCTCTTAGGAAGTGATACTTGATCTTAATGTGTTTTTTCTTTGCATGCATCATAGGGTTCTTTGACATATTGATAGTGCTAGTGTTATCACAATGTATAACAATAGGATAGTCAATCTGAATTCCAAAAGCCTTTATCATTTGCTTGATCCAAACAATTGTAGAAAAATTCAAGGCTGTTGCAACATACTCTACTTCTATTGTTGACTGAGAGATACAATTTTTCTTCTTGCTTGTCCAAGTGACAAGTCTGTCACCAAGAAACATTGCTCCTCCTGATGTACTTTTTCTATCATCAATGCATCCTGCCAAATCTGCATTAGTATATACATGAAGCTCAATATTTTTTGAATTGGGATAGTATAGACCATATTTTATAGTGCCTTGCAAGTATCTAAATATTCTTTTTACTACCATGAGGTGACTTTGTTTAGGCTATGCTGCAAATCTTCCAACAATGCCAACTGCATTGGAAATATCTGGCGTGGTCTGAGTAAGATAAATAAGTTTGCCAATCATAGACTTGTACAATGTTATATCTACTGCTGGTGAGTCATCTTATTTTGTAAGCTTGTGTCTAGTTATCATAGGTGTCCCTACTATCTTGCAATCATCCATCTTGAATTTCTTTAATATCTCTTTCACATACTTGGACTGATTAATGAAAATACCTTTCTTTGTCTGTTGCACATTTAATCCCAAAAAGTATTTGATAGGTCCAATCATGCTCATCTCAAATTCACTATGCATCTCCTTAGAAAATTCAGCACTAAGTTTGTCATTACCTCCAAAGATAATGTCATCAACAAATATAGCTACAAGTAGTAAACCTTCAGATGTTTCTCTTATGAATAGATTATAGTCTGATGCTCCTTTCTTCAATCCAATCTTTGTTAGATATTCATCTAGTCTCTCATACCAAGCTCTAGGGGCTTGCTTAAGTCCATAGAAGGCCTTCTTCAATCTACATACCATATCAGGTTTGTCTGATAAGGTGAGTCCTTATGGCTGCTCAATGTATACTACTTCTTTCAAATCTTCATTCAAGAATGCTGACTTGAGATCCATGTAATAGAATTTGAAGTTTTTGACTGTTGCATAAGCTAGAAACAACTTAATAGCTTCTAATCTACTCACAGGTGCAAATGTGTCTGAATAATCAATGCCTTCTCTTTGCGCATATCCCTTACATACTAACCTTGCTTTATTTCTTACTTCTGTACCATCTTCATTCATCTTGTTTCTGAATATCCACTTTGTTCCAATCACATTCTTATCACTAGGTCTTGGGACCAGTTCCCAAGTGTCATTCTTAATAATATGATCTAGTTCTTCTTTCATATCATCATGCCAATCTGAATCATTACATGCATCTTCAACACTTAAAGGTTCAATCTAAGATAATAAACATACCGCCTTATTGCTAGCTAAATTCTTTGTTTGTGATCTTGTTAAGACTTTGCCGCTCTGATCTCCAATGATGTCATTCTTGGAATGGTTTCTAGATGCAAACTTTGGAACTTTAGGTGATACTGTCTCATCTTCCTTCTGAGTTTCTTCTTCACTTATTTCAGGGTCATTGAACAATACATTGATACTATCAAACATCTCTTCAACAATTGTCTCACTAGTGGAAGGTCTAGGTTCTTCTTCAATTATAGGTGAGTAATCATGATATCTTTCTTGAACCATAAACTTTTCATCAATCTTAACATAAGCACTTTCAATGATCTTGTTCAATCTTAAGTTAAAACATCTATAAGCTTTACTTTTAGTAGAGTAACCAAGAAAAATACCTTCATCACTTCTTGCATCAAACTTGCCTACTGCTTCATCCCTCTTCATGTAGCACTTGCTTCCAAAGATTTTGAAGTATTTCACTGTGGGAACATTACCAAACCATAGATCATAAGGTGTCTTGTTAGTGCCAGGCCTTAAGTCTAGATTCATTATCAACCTTAGCTTTCAATATTTTGAACTTCTCAAATGCTTCTGACTTATCTTTCAAGAATGCAACCCACATCATTCTAGAATAATCATCTACAAACAAAATGAAATACCTTTCACCATAGTATGATCTTTTTTGAGTTGGTCCACATAGGTCTGTATGAATTAGATCCAGCTTGTTCTCTGCTGAATTATGCTTTATCTTGAATGAATTCCTCACATGATTTCCCATTACACATTCCCTGCATATAGTATCAACTGTCTTTGTTATGCAAGGTAGGTCTCTAACTGCATTAACATTACTGATCTTAACTATATTATCAAAGTTGATATGACATAGTCTTTTGTGCCATAGCCAACTATCATCTACTTTAGAACCAAAACAAATTGCTTTTGGCTTAAGCTGAAAAACATTACCTTTAGTTTTTTATCATGATGCAATTATTTCTCCTTCCTTTTTGTTAATGATCTACACTTCTTTCCATTGAACTCCAATCTATAGCATTTGTCAAGCAATTGCCCAACACTCAGTAGGTTATGTTTCAAACCATCAACATAAAGAACATCATCAGTGCTATTCTTTCCATCCAGGGTGATGGCTCCTCTACCAATGATAGGTTTAGGAGTGTTATCTCCAAATCTGACCATGCCTCCTTTGTATCTATCTAAATGAACAAATCTATCTTTGTCACCTGTCATGTGATGTGAGCAACCACTGTCAATGATCCAATCTGTCCTGATGTCTTCTTGTGAAATCAATGCTAATTCTTCTGAATTCTTTTCATCTTCAAGAGCAATGAATCCAATCTCCTCTTCTCTCGATTCTTCATCTCATACTCCATCTCCAGCATAGTAACATTCCTTTGTATACTTAGGCTTGTAGTTATTGTTGAACTTTTTAAATCTTGTAGGACACTTAGAAGCAAAGTGACCTATCTTATTACATGAAAAGAATTTGAATGGTAATTGACCTTCATATTTTCCTTTTCCTTTCTTTTCTCTTTTAACAATCAAAGCATTGAAATAATTTAGTGTTTTCTCTTCATCATCATCATCAAAATTACCAGAGGTGTTTGCAGATTTCTTACCATGGACTGATGCTTTGAAGGCTGTTTCACTTTTAGGTTCTATCTTCAATCTTGAAATCACAAAAGCTAAAATTTTGTTGATCAAGGTCTCTCTTTTGAAATTTGATGTAAGATGCATGGTCTCATCAAGTATATTGATTTTGTTTTCATACTCTGTTGTGAGAGCGGTCATCGATTTATCCATAATGTCTTCTTCCGAGTTCTCTCCACCATTGTTCCTGATTCCTGCAACTTCTTCATTAATCCTTTGGTTGTAAGCTCTAATGTTCTCTTCAGGTAGCATCTCTAATGCATTGTATCTTTTCTTCCAAGTTTTTCTCCACGCATCCTTTGCTTGTTTGTTTCCTTCAAATATGTCTTCTAGGTACTTCCATATTTTGTGGGCTGTATCTACTTTCTTTATTTCTGAAAACTCACTATCAGATAGGGCACTGATAAGGGCTTCTTTAGCTATTAGATTCTGATGAAACAATTCCTTTTTATTTTTAGTAGGATCATCCTTTGCAAGGTCTTCTAAAGTAGGGATCTTGACTTCTTTGATAGTTACATCAAAAACTTCAAAAGAAATGAATTGCAAATGTGTTACCATCTTTTTCTTCCAGTCAAGATAATTCTCTCCATCAAACATAGGACTTTCTTTTCTTAAGAATCTCAATTGATCAACCTCAAGCTGTTAAAATTTCTCTCTGAGGTACTTAGCTCTGATACCAATTGTTAAGAATAGTCCCAAGAGATAACTGAGAGGGGGGGGGGGGTTAATCAGTTATCTACAAGTTTCAATTCTTTATCCAATTAAGTATACTTAACATAAAGCATAAACAAAATGAGAGAACACTTGAACACAACAACAATATTTTGGTTATGGGGAAACCCAAAGTGGGAATTGACACCCACTAATATTTTGTACTAGTGTATTATGATCCTTGTTAGAAGATCCTCAACCCTGTTAGGAGTTTCTTTCCAATATGTTTAGTATAGTAGACCTAGTCAAGGGTCGGACCCTATTAGGAGTCTTTTACAATTAACCCTGTTAGGGGTTAGGACGCACTATCCGAGAGCACACTGCTCAAAGAGTGAAGGCTACAACCTTCTGAATAACAAATACACACTATATCTAGATCTTGGTGAATTGCACTTTGACCTTCTGTCTGGATCAGTTCTAATGTATGGCACAAATACTTTACTTGGTCACATAGACCTTCTTCTGATGGCTCAACACTTTGCACACTCTGCTCTGCTCTTCATAATCAACTATGAACCACACTTTAACAATCACAAATGACTGCCTATAAATATCTTTCCTCTAAATGATATAATCAAGTCGGCCTATTAGAATGACCTTGAAATTATATTAGAGAAGTCATAAAAAACTCCAATAATAATTCAGTCAGATCTACTAAGCACACAACACATTATGGGACCTATCTAATAATGATAATTGTAGACGCACGCTACACACTATCGACTCTACCAAAATAACTGGATTTTTCTCTTCAAGCTGAATTACATCATGGACTCTTAACCTAACATTAATAACTCTTCTCCAAGCACTAATCCAAGGGCGCACACTAAAATGATAGGTGCAACTCTAGAACCAATATAATCTATGTTGGCTCTTTTGAATAAACATACGAAACTGCTACTGCTAAATAGCGATTGTATAACTTCACTTCTACTGATCATCAGACTCTGCGTCCATGAATATAACATCACTAACATGTCTCCATCACATATCCAAATGCACAAAGCTCCATGATAACTGTACGAACAATCATTCACCGAACACTGCCTATAACTCTATCAAGAACGCTATTGACACAAGCTTCTATATAACTATTTGTACTAATAGTTAACCTTTGTGTCCATGATATCATGTTGATAACATGTCCATGTTGTATATACCAGAAGCTTACTACATAAGTCTTCCACGCATGCTACTTACCATATGTTTTCATCAATGACAAACATACAGTCAGCACTGGCTTGCTGGCAAATCTCCAACAGATGCGATATTTTTTAAAGTAAAAAAATATTCTAATCATAAATCTGTTATACAAATTGCAAGATTCATGGAATTTTAGACAAAATAGATCTAATCAATATGAAAACTGAACAGATAGAGAAAAACAAGAAATTTACGTGGTTCGACAATATGCCTACGTCCATGGGAAAGCCAGAGAGAACTTTATTAACCAGATTACACATTTTGCATTACATACAGTCAAATATATAATGGACTATCCAATAATATGCCTAAGTTGTGCCAACATAATTCCAAGCTAGCATAATAGAGCAACGAAGCATCACCAAAAATTGGTTTTGTTTGAACTGATTTTGTTTGCGGGTAAGTACAAGAAGTTAGGTGCCTATTCAACATAAGTTTTCTAGAATTGGAAAATGCCACTAGAAATACACACCTAATTTAGGTTCAGATGCTTGATCCAAAATTTAAAAAAATTTGTGTCCATTTCTATTTTTTTTTCAAATTATGACTAGAAATATATTTTTACATGCACCGATATATTTTTTAACAAATGGGTGCCCATTTTTTTAATTTTAAATAACGGGAACCCATTTCTCAAGACATGAACCAAAAACACACCTCCACCTCATATTCAGTTCAGGAACCAAGGCTATGCCTTGACCTCCAAAAATTTGGTTAAGGCACTAGAATGCCAGATTTCTGCCTTGTATTTTTTTGAGGGCCTTCCTAATCGTATTTTTTGATGAAACAAAAACCCATTAGATTTTTCATTGTCTTGATTTCAAAAATATAAATTTCTAGCACGATATGATTATTTTTTACTATTTTTGTATTATTTATTAATTAAAAGTGGTCCTAAAAGTAAAATAGTGAGGTTCACTAAAACTTTAATAACTTTTTTATTTTTAGGTTTTTTGAAAACTAAAATATATGACATCAATCAACATACAGTTCTCTTGAAGATAAAAAAAGAATTTTGAAAAAATATAAAATTTTCATCAAATTATTGTGGTCGTACACTAGACATTTTGAAAATGTTCTTTATAGTTAATTAAAAATTAATTAAGAAAAAAATTCCATAAAAAAAATATGCTCATAAATATTTGGTGTCTTAGATATATTTCACAAGAAGAGTTCACAAAAAATTATTTATTTAGGTCAAAATATGGTCGTCATATATGGGTCTGGTATGGTGTTGAAACAAACATTTTGAAAAAATGGTTTTTAAATATGCCTAATGAAAATTAATTTATACCTGATGGGTATTTAAATAAATTACATATTTGAAAAGTAGACTCCGAGCACTACATTTTCTATTATTGAAGTTTTTCAAGATTCAATCTCTAAGTGTCTCAAATTTAGACATCAATTGACATGAAATTTGAAAAATAGGGAAAACACTTCCACTTTTTGTCCAAAAGTGGGACTAAACTTCTTGCAACCACCCTTGCATTTGAATAGTTAGAAGGAGAAAATAAAAAAATTATGGGACTTCGCATCCCAACATTCTCTCACTTGAAGTCCAAATAGTACTATGAACAACCATGCTTCAAGAAATCTCTTTCTTTCCAAGACCTATAGTCGTAGACATACCAATCCAAGAGAAGCTCTACAGAACTCTAGCTTCTCTTTTGAAACAACCTTTGTAAAAACATCTGTAGGATTCAAATTTGTGTGTATCTTTTCCAACTTGAGCTAACCCTCTTCAAGAAAACTTTGAATATAGTGATATCGAAGCTCTTTATGCTTCATTCCTAAATGAAATGTTATATTTTCGGCCAAGTGAATGACACTTTTACTATCTCTGTATAATACAAATTCCTTTTTCTATTACCCAATTCTGATAGTAACCTCTACAACTACAACATCTTCTTTTGTCCTTTTGTCATCACAATATACTCTGCTTCAGTAGTTGAAAGAGCCACTACTTTTTGCATCCTCAAAATACAACTAACTATTGCTTCTGCCAATGTAAATACCTACCCTACAGTAGATGGTCTTCTATCTAAAACTCTAGCCATATTTGAATCAACATATCCATGCAATTGTTCACCTTCATTGCTAAACCTCAAAACATGGTTTGAACCGACTTTAAGATATCTCAGAATCCATTTCACCGCTTGCCAATGAATTTTATCTGGATTACTCATGTATCTACAAACTATTCCCAATGTTTGGGAAATATCTACTCTTGTACAAACCATAGCATACATTAAACTCCCAACTGTAGATGAATATGGAAATCTTTCCATACATTATTATATTTCTTCAAGTGTCTTGGCACACATCTTAGAAGATAATTTGAAATTGATGCAGGGGCATCCAAGGTTAAGGCAGGGGCATTCTTTGTCCTCGGTGGAACTGCATGGATGTTTGTATTTTGGCCGGTGTTACTCAATTGCAACCTTGACCGACAGCCGCAGTTATTGAAGGAAGCTCGGTCACTGAAGGAACTCAGTAGTCTCTGGCGCTCGGTGAAAGTGTTACTTAGTCATGCCTATGGTGCTCAGTCGACACTAGTGGTCGACGATGCCTGGCGTGCTCTGTTAATTCTCTATTGCTCGGTAGTTTTGGCATACCGACTGGAGTTTTGTGTGATTTGTTGGGCCAACTTGGTGAATTTATTGTTGGTAGCTATTGTTATAGGCTGACATGCTGAATTAAATGTTTGTATACAATTGTAAGCTGACTTATATGGCATTTAATTATTTGTTTGGGGAGTTAGTGGTTTCATCCAACCGACTTATGGTTGATGATTAGTATTTATAGGATGCTTGGGGTAGTTGTTTAGGAGGGACCTGGAGATCACAGATCTAGATGACTTGGAAGACTTAGCGAATCAGATCTGAGGTTCTGAAAGCTGAAGTTGGCAAAGTTGTGGAAAAGGTCTTGCATGATCTTGCAGATTTAATTGATATCTGATAGTTATTTGTAGCAGAGCTAGTGGTTTGCACACTTGGAGACAAGGAGATTGCTTGGAGGCTTGTGAGCTCAAGTTTAGATCTGCCTGAGAGTTTCCATCAACTTTTGATTGTCTTCAGAGCTGAACTAGCTGAGATTGTATTGGATCTATTTGGATCTTGCAGAATTGTTTCTATTTGTAATTGGCCCTAACCCGGAAGGCCTTATAGTCGAGCATGTAAATGCAAATTACTTGAAACAATTGTTGTGTTATATGTGGTGTTGAGTATTCTGCTGTGTAATTCTGTTGGCTGCAAGGTTTGGATTGTCCTTCATTGGATCCACCATCCTTGACTACATTAGAAATGCTCTGCTAGAGGTGTGCTTACTGCCTTGGGATTCTTCATCCTAAACCTTTCTAGTACTTTTTCAATGTGTTTCTCCTATGACAATATAAGTTCATTTTTCTTCTTATCTCTAATAATTCGCATTCCAAGGATTTTCCTTGCAACACCCCAATCCTTCATTGAAAATTTCATTGATAATTGTTGTGTCAACTTATTAACAACAACCATGCTAGATCTTGCAACTAGCATATCATCAACATCCAATAATAGCAATAAAAATTTTCATTATCAAAAGACTTAGTATAAACACAATGTCAAATTCACATCTAGAAAAAATTTGTTCAGACATGAAAGAATCACATTTTTGATACCATTGTCTAGGAGCTTGTTTTAATCCATATAAACTATGATTTACTTTGCAAACTAGTGCTTCTTTACCTTTTTCCTCAAAACCTTCTGGTTTCTTCATGTACAACTCTTCTTCCACATCACCATGAAGGAAAGTTGTCTTGACATCAAGTTGTTCCAACTCTAGATCATGAACAACTACTAAACCCAACACTAGTCTAATAGAGGCCATTTTTACAACTGTTGAAAATATCTCTATAAAATCAATGCCCTTTTGTTGAGCATCTCCCTTGACAACTAATCTGGCTTTAAATCTCTTCTTTCTACTTGCTTCTTTCTTTAACTTATACACCCACTTGTTTTGCAATGCTTTCCAATTGGGTTGAAGAGTTACTAAATGCCATGTGTGATTTCCCTTAAGGGATTCCATCTCATCTCTCATGCATTCCATGTATTTATTTATATCTTTATCTACACATGCTTCCTCAAATGTAGTAGTTTCAGATTTGTCAAAAAGCAATAAATATTGAATAAAATCTTTATACCTAGTTGAAGGCCTATGCTCTCTAGTGGACCTCCTAACTAGAGGAATCAAATCTTGTGCATTACTAGCTGGATGAACATTTTCTTTATTATCTTGGAAATCTTGTGGGTGATCATGTGTTTGAATTTTCATTGTGGTTGTGGCTGATTTACAATCACCTTTTGTTTAAACATATCACTACCATTCATGATATCTTCTAATGAAATATACTCCTTACGTGATTTGACTTCTTGTAAACTTGACATTACTTTTTTATTAAATATCACATCTCTACTTCATGTGACACACTTATTAACTGGATCCCACAACCTATTTAACCATATGTTTCTTCTCCATATCCAATGAAGATACACCTTTTAGATTTCATGTCAAGCTTAGTTCATTTTTTGTTTGGAATATGAACAAAAGCTTCACATACAAATACACATAACGATCATAAGAAGATTTCTTACCTAACTATTTTTCTTCTGTTAATCAGATATTTTTCTTCTAGAATTCCATTTTTTTCTTATGTTAATTAGTGTGTCTGTTTCTTCTCATAACTCTTTTCCTAGTCCTACATTTGAGATAATTCTTTGTACTCGTTCCTTGTCGTAGATGTGTCTTGCGATGTATGCCTCTTGTAGGCATAGAAAGATCTTAGGATTTTTGGGAGAGTAGACCACAAACTTAACCAAAAAAGACTTTGCAGGGAAATGACCAAAAATTGGCAGACTAACTAGGAAGAACATGAAAGAAACACACAATTGAAAGGGAAATATTTATAAAATTACAACATGTAAAACTTCATGTGGTGGCATAGGGCCACCAAAGGAAATACCAGAACTTCCCTTTGTCAAAAACTTGATTTTCATTCACATATGTGACCAACCACCTAAAAATGTCATGACAAACTTGTTGCCAACATATATGAACACTGTTGGGCTGGAAAGTAATTTTGTATTTGCCACTACCCATATTCTTCTAGTCACAACCACCATCATACTCATACTCCAAAAAGTATGGGACGTCTTTTACTTCTTCTTCAAGAGGACTAGAAATACAAAATTTATCTAGTAATGCATCAAAGTATAGACTTCAATGATCAACGTGCACTACAAAATCACCTAGCTATGAAGGAACTGGACCTTGTGAATTACCCATGTGCATTGATTCAACCTCAGACACTAAATTATAGGACTGTGAATGAAAAGCCCCAACTTCCTCTTTACTAAAAAGACAAGAAACTTCATTATATGGTGTGATAGTAGGAACCATGTCCATCTCTGCATCAGTATTGTTACAATATTTTTTATTAACATTTTCATCATCAATATGAGGATTAACCACAATTTGCAACCAAATCTCTTCTCCCATATCATCATAACTAAAAGCATGGCTAGTGTGATCAACAGAGACATCAATGTTCTAGTACTAATTTTCATTTTTTATTTCACACCCATTTTAAAAATTATCTGGTTGATGACAAGAAGCATCAGTATACATAATATCCCTTGGGGTTCCATATTTCAACTCATTCTCTAGATTTATTACTATTGTAAAAGTATGATATAATGTCTTGAGCTCTATCTTTCGTAATAAGGAGCTCATCTCCTCATTGAGTGCATTATGATAAAGAAACAAACAACCTTTATCATTTGGTCTATATTTCATTGGAATGTCAATCAATGCCTCTACAAATTTAATAGTAAAAGAAGAAGTTGATTCACCCTCTTCTAATATGATGTCTAGGAATCCCTCTATTGCCTTGTCTGGTTTGATTTTATCACCAAATATTCCTACGAAAGTAGCACACAACTCTCCCCAAGAAGAAATTGAATATGTCGGTAAAGATAAAAATCAAACCCTTGCATCCTCTGTTAGAGTTTGAACAAACAATTTCATAGCAACATCCTCATGACATAATTCAAACTCCAAAACCAGGCCATAAAATCTATCCCAATGATCACATATTGAAACCATTCCATCACCATTATATTTTGGTAAATACTTTCTAACCTTAGGAGGAACATTATTTGGGTAACCTTCAAATTATAAAGGCAAATATTCTTCCATAGAGAAAACTCTACAGGGATCTGAGGGGGCTATACATTATGTTAGATACTTCTCAAACATATACATGGAAAACATACCCACCCAGAAAAGGCCTTATATTTTCACCTTGTAGTAAAATATTATCATTCCCTTGCGCCTAGTGCTGAAATCACCAAATAGGGAACCAATTTTTTGCAACTAATTTTCATGAAAAGAGAATTTTGCACATGAGAATCAAAATACCTAGAAGTGTTGTGGTTGAAACTCAACTTGTTGGATGGAAACCTTGATGGATCTCAAGTTTGCTTCATTGAAATCTTTGTAGAGTCATGACCTCCTTAAAGAGGAAAAATATTCTAACCACTGAAAACTCTCTCTGTATCCTTTTTCCATCAACACAATGAAACTTCATCAAGGCCTAAAAGTTGCTTATCAGAACTACATATTCATCATATTTTTCATTCTAAGCATGCACTTATCAAACATAGAACTTTAGAGTCACCACTCACACTTAGTGAGATGATATAAATCTTTTGTAAACATAGGCAACTTATAACCAGATCCAAACTAGGTTTTCAAAGATCAACACTAGATAAAATAGATGAGAATGTCAAGAGTCCAGCTCAACTTGAAACCTACACATCTAGCTTCATATATCATTCCCCAGCATAATCACCACCTTGTTGGTGACTCAGATGAGTTAAATCAATCTCGGTAGTATAAATTTAACAATATGAAATACCAGAGATTCTCAAAAGGTTTTATTACTTTGTTATGTTTCTCCCCAGTAGAGTCACCATTTTGTTGGCTCTTGGTTTAACAAAATTTTAATAACCTTGGAAATGCAGAGATGTACCTATGGGTTAGCTTATTTCCCATAATCAGTACATTCATATAAGAACAAGGACTAATTAACAAAGCACAAGGGATTTCTACACTTTGAACTCTGCAGTATTTAGGCGGGTATACCTAGGATTAGGATCACTTAATTTTACTTTTTCACTAATCCCCACAAAGCAGATTGATGCCCATAATACTTCTTGTTATTTGTGACATAAATGGATAGGATGTGAAGCTAGACACACTATCAAATCACTCACAAATAAAGCAAGGGCTTTTATTGTTAAGTCCACAACTATTGACATAAGATTCAGAATTTGATGTGTTAAGGGTGGAACTGATAAACAAGAAAGAACATTTATTTGATAAAATATCTATGATCTGTCCCTTATCCATTGGGTGTATTCAGGACAATTCCTCACTATATTTTGATTCATATCATTCACCTTGCAAATGAAAAATCTTATTATACTAAGAATCTCACTACTTACAACAATCCTCCTTAATACCCTACAATTCTGCCAAGTTACACCAAGCACTTAAAATTTTCTGAGTTAACAAGGCATATCAAGGTATACAGAACTAAATCTGCAACTATGGACTTGAGCTTGTCAATTCACAAGACAATAGGAAATTACAAACCATTAAAATAGGAGACAAGATTCAAAGCAATTCTTGTAATCTTGTATTAGCTACTATGGAACTGATACAAAGTGATTTACTGAACATATAATATTCCACACATGAATAAGAAAACTATATGATTTATTAAGATATCTGTGAAACAAAGAGGTTATAGACCTCTTCTACCAATTCTTGACTGAAAACCAATAGAACTTGTCTATTATCTGGTCTTGCAAGTAGGTTAGTCCACAAAATCGAAAAAGAGAAATTGGGAAAAGACTAGTTCTTTTTTACCAAGGAAAAGACTTGACCCCTCCAAATGACCTTGGGAATCCTTTTATATGAACAAGGACTGCAACAAGCTTAGGGTCATTTAGGGCACAATTAGGGAAACACTGTCAACCACCACATCGTGAAATCAAGAAATGATTTATTATAGTAGTGACAAGGAAGAGAAACCCTAAAACAATCAGAAAATATCAGAAACAAATCTGATATTCTTTTACAATTAAAACCCTAGCAGTCAAATTGCAAATTAGGGTATGATCCTTTTGAATTCCTATGGAAGACACGTCTTCAAAATAATATCTCATCTACCATTGTGTACCAGGGACTTGAATTCTTTGGCAACTTGTCCCAAATCATAATTGCTCCATCCAGAAGAGACCTCCTACAAAATATCAATTTCAGGGCGACAAGAAAAATAAGATTTGATCTGATTTGATTTAGCATTTCTGGCTCACCGACTTCCTTTTCATAGAGAAACCCTCACTCAAAATTTCAAAATTTAACTCACAACAAATAATCTATCAAATTTAAAACATAGCCATTGATTTCTACCTTTCCCGACACATCGAACGACTCAAGATAATCAAATAAAACCTTTGTTTGATTCAAAACTTATTTGCCACATCATATTTCTAGCAGCCAATTAGAAATGGTAAAATCAATGTTATCTAGCACCGAGGACCCACCCTTTCAAAATATTCATCGGACGGTTGTTACAATCTTGCATTGAATATCTTTCGTGTACTTTCTATAATGACTTTATGCTGATTGTCGGATCATCTTTGATTTGCACTATCTTTTACCTTTCATTTTTACCGAATCGAGCCCACAACCAATACCTTTTGTCTTTTTTGCCAAGTTGCCAACATTTTCCATCTAACCGCCTTCTTTCCCGCGACATGGCGACTAACTATTTTCTTTAGCATTTTGTTTCTATTGCCCAGTCGCGGACTATTTCACTTAAACATTACTTTATCCAGCGAGCTGGCGACCAAAGAATTAATAATGACCCTCATTGGATCACATCAGTTAGTGAATAATTTTTCAAAAGGTTTGCGACTCAGTGACAAAGGCTTGGACTTACATACTCCCCACTCGCGACGGTTAACAAGACTTAATAGAAGAGACCGCGACCTTGCAATAACAACTTATGGAGCTTAGCGAGTTAGTGGCTTAAGTGAAACAAAAAGGTAATGAAGAAATATAAATGGGGTAGGGTTTATGGATTTAGACAATTTTTTAAAACCCTTAGCACAAGGATAAACCCTATTTTTTCATACCTACAACAAAAAATGACAATTTTTAAAGGATTTTTGCATTGACTAGAAAATTGACCATTAGTATGGATTATGAAGACATTGATCATCTCCATGTCTTACAAAGGTGGGTTCTTTCACTTGGATAACTCTCAATAATAAGATATTAATAAGCATGAGATTGGATAAATTAGGTATCACTTCCATATTCACATGTATTCCCTATGGTATGGATTGTCATGCCCAAAAGTTGAGCAAAACACAACTAAAAAATTTTTCTCTGAAAACCTACTATTTACTACTAACAACATACATGCATAACCAATTATTGTTTGCTAAAGTTTAAAAACAATATGATACCAATATTTAAAGATCACGCAAAATGATGTAGAAGGAAAAAGATTTACTAATTTGGTCAAGTGTTCAAAGTCGACACCAGGGTCCAACCAGATGAAGGTTGACCAAGTTTGACCAAGTTGACCCAAAGTCAAACTTCACAAAATTGCTTCCAAATAAACCTAAAGGGGTTCCCTAAGTCACTAACTTTGATCGGTGCGTAAAATGAGGTAGTTGACAAAAGTCAACCAAAGTTGACCAAAAAGTCAACCCTACATTGATAGATGTGCAACTAGGTTATAAGGGTACTAAACTCAATAGGGAAGGTATAAACATGCAAATTGAGGCATCTTACCTAGGTTTGACTAATAGTTGACCAAAAGTCAACCGTACCTAAATTTGGTCAACGAGTCCATAGTGGCATTAGAAATCTTTACGCAACGATATGAAGCTAATTACAATCTTGACGGTATTATTACATTCAAATTATTATAATAAAGTGTGTTTAAAAATTTCCCTAGAATAACCAATTAAATAAGTTTAGTTAAGTAATCTCAAGCTAAATTTAATTAAACTATAAAATAAATTAAGTTCCAAAATCAAATCTCCAAATTTTGACCTTAATGTATGCTTGAATTAAATACTTTATCCATAAAGTTAAATTTATTAACTAATACAATTAATTAACAGAATCATTAAGATTAATTTATTACTAACTACAGCTTTTAATCTAATATCCATTAAAGCTTTAAATCAACATGACGATAAAATACAATTAAAATTTTCTCAAACCATTTCTAGAATTTTCCTTGAAGAGAAATATCTCCTTGATATTTAACCATAGCATAAACTTGATATAAGAATTAAATAAATTAGCAATATTAACCTTATTGCCAAACTCATTATCTATTTTACTTAATTAACAAAATCTTAGACGTCTTCAACTTCTAGAATTTTCAGAAATAGTCTACGAAAGCTTTAAATGAAATTCAAATATACAAACTTCTAGAATTTCCTAGAGAATTCTAACTTTTGGAACAAACCTGCAAAGTCAAAATAAACATACTATAGAATTAATTTTACAATTTTTTGACATCCATTTATTAAAATAACTTTTAAATTTCCTGACTTAACCCTATAAATATCCCTCAAATGTGAAGGATAAGTTTGGGTTTGTAAACCCTTAGGAAAATATAGTTTATTATTCTAGATTAAAATTATTTTCTATCATGATATGTCTAATCCTTTTAATATTATTTAAATTTGAATTTAAAATAATATCATTATTTGTTAAACCTCTATCTAAACTTAATTTCAAATTTAATAATGGTACATTAATAATATACTTCTTTATTATTATTATTTCTAAGACATGAATTTATATTTTTTTTTAAAGTATCCCTACATATTTTTATTCTTTTTTTTTTGCAGGGCCGAGAGCCGACTGCATGGGAGGGAGATGGTGAGGGTTAATGGCCATGCGAGAAGGGTTTCCTTCAGAGGGTCGGCGGCTGTGGTGGTGTCGTGCTCATGACCCACTGTGGTAGCACAGCGGGTCGGCTTTGGCCACACCCACTGTGATACCATAGGGGTGGAGCGGCAGTGGCTTCCGCTGCGCCCGCTCACCACTATGGTGGGGTAGGTTGTGCTTTGGCCCCCGTCCTTTCACAATGCAGGCCACGCAGTCTTAAAACAACTAGTCTGCCCCCATTTTTTTTTAAAGATTTTTACTATATTATTATTTTTATAAATAATTTTATTTTATTAAAGATAGGTAGCTAGCATATATAAATAAAGGGTAAAATAATGATAAAATATCTTCACTTATATTCATTAATTAGAATTTCTCTGCAACAATATGATGAAAATAAAATCCATTTGGTTAAATATAATTATATAAATATTCTCAGATTTATATAACTATATATATTCTTATATAAAGTTTTTAATTCATAGGAGTTTATGATTTCCTATTATTAAATTAGCTATTAAAACTAAAAGAATGGATTAAGAAAATAATTAATCTATATATAGACCAAATATATATAAATATCAATACTCATCTAACACATATGTTTTCTTCTTAGAATTAAACTTTTAGGCTAATTAGTTTAACAAATATAATAAACTAGGTTTGGTAATTTATTATTTAAAACATGAATATCACTAAAATGAACTTTAAAGAATATCTAAATTACTCCTCTATACAATATAATTATAACCCTTTTTGAATTGTCAAATTAAATTCTACAAACTACTAACTTTAGAATTTAATTTAATAACTTGATAATCAAAGGGATTAATTAAATATCGTTATGAATTTATTTACCCTTAAATCATCATTTAGGATTTAATTTACTTGCAAATCAACTTCTCATAAAGGAGGAAATTTATTGACTAAATCTTTACAACTATATTAAGGAAAATTTTTAATATAAGAACTATTTCTAAGAGAACATGTATTTAACTTCATTTCCAAACTTTATTCAATTATCAATTGTAAATTTTACAACTTTTAAATACAAATTTTATCCTTTGATAACTTAGGAAGATTACATCTTAAATACAACTTGAGATTACATAATTCCCTTTCACAACATAATGAGAATTTACAACTTTGAATAAAATATAATTGTCTCCTTTCACATCATAATAAAATTACAACATTAATACAACTTTTATAAACCAAATATTTCAAGGAGTTACAACTTTCTCCTTTAAGGAAATTACAATATAATCAATGAAATAACTTATAGAATCAATTTCTCTTCAACAAGCTTGTTTTCCTCCAATAACTTCATAGAACCTGCAAATAAAACCCTGTAGGTTGACCATTGAGGCTCACCTCCCAACCTAGGCCTTTTTGGCTACCCCCGAACTAGGGGTTTCCCGCAAAATATGCGCTAGGGGGCCAAAATCTGGTGGGTCAGGGGATTTTTGCGGGATCACGAAAATCCCTGGAGAGGTTGCAGGACCGCAATCTTGCAAGGATTTCCTGCGGGATCATGTTCTCGCAAGCAAGGTAGCAGGGTGCCGAAAAATGGAATTCCCACGGGGGGAAGGGGAGAAAGGGATGGGGCATGGGAATGCTTTCTTGTGGCTGGGGGAGTTGCGGGAATGGGGGAAGAGGATCCTGTGTGGGAACGCAGGGACAAAGTTCCCTGCGGGAACGCAGAGAGAAAAATTCTCTACGAAAATGCAAGGAAAAAGAAAGTGAGGTTTAGCTTAGAGCAAGAAACTAACATGCTGACTTGGCTTGGATGTAGTGGTCGATGGATTGGCTCTACTCCTGGCCCTAGTAGTGGGTCCATTACCTGTGCCTGCGTGTACATCCCCGCTACCACTGGTACCCCCCGCACCGGTAATCCAAAGATGCGATATACATCCTCCAGAGTCACGGTCATCTCTCCCGTAGGTAGATGGAATGTCCCTATCCTAGAATGCCAGCGCTCGCAAAATGTTGTCACAAATGCCATGTATGTCAGTCTGCGTGGCATCTGCACTAGATAACCCAAGCCAAGTGCATCCACCCACGCCTAGTCCGTAGCTGTGAACTGCTCACCAATAATCAACACTACTAGACGCCTCTCCCAACCAGTCAGCCAATCCACCAACCACTGCATCCGAGCCAAGTCAACATGTTAGTTTCTTCCTCTAAGCTAAACCTCACTTTCTTTTTCCCTACATTTATGTAGAGAATTTTTCTCCTTGCATTCCCGCAAGGAACTTTGTCCCCACATTCCCGCACGGGATCCTCTTCCCCCATTCTCACAACCCCCCTGCCACGGGAAAGCATTCCCGCGCCCCATGCCTTTCTCCCGTTCCCCCCGCGGGAATGCTATTTTTTGGCACCCCGCTGCTCAGCTCACGAGAACGCGATCCCGCAAGAAATTCTTGTGAGATCGCGGTCCCACAACCTCTCCAGGGATTTTCGCGATCTCGCAAAAATCCCTTGACCCACTAGATTTTGGCCCCCTAGCGCATGTTTTGGGGGAACGCATTCCCACCCAGACAGGAGCATTCCTATGAACCACACGCTCTGTAGGAATGCACTTTTCTCAGCTACTACAGGCAATAAATGCATCAAAAACTCAACAAAAGGCTCAAATTTTTTATCCTACCTGTAGATCCGATCCTCCACTCCGCCATACATGTCTCACAATGTCCATCCAATGTGTCGATTGCCCTCATTGTGCCATTTTGTCCTCACTTATCAAAGCTCTGAAGTCATGATTTCTAGGCTCTAGGTGTGCAAATGAATTGATTTTGGCCCCTCTGGCCCTTATATAGGCCTTCCTGAACCCCCATTTTCACTCCTGGATGCCCTGATTCCTCCCCTTTCTTTCCATCCTTCCCTTTTTTCATTCCTCTTGGCCTTTTCACCCTTCTTTCCCTCATTCATGCGCCTCCTTAGCCTGCAACAATCTTCCTTTCTTTCACCCCTTTTTCCTTTCAAGCCGCTGCCCGCGCCCCTTTTTCTTTCCCCGTCGTCCTCTCAAGGGGGCATCATCTAGCCACATCCTAACCCATAACTGGGGCAACCCCACTACCTAGTCCATTCTTCATGTCATCTCTTTATTGTTAAAAACATCTTCGAAGTAGTGTTATTTTAATACTATGTCGAAGAGGGGCAAAATGTAGACACCTAAATTTGATTACATAATTTAGTAATCATGTTTAGTCTTCTCCTAGGACATCTTGTTCATTAAATATTAATTATTTAATTAATTTATGTCATCCCCTAGTTAATTAATTTAATTAATTAACTATAGCCCAATTAATTATCAAAATGACAAACCTATAGTCTGATAATTAATTAAATCCCTATTCCTCTATTAATTTAAATGGATACATTTATCTAAATAAATTAATTCATAATCCCCTTTTCGTCCCACTTGGAATTAAATAAAATATTTAACTCTAAAAATCCTAATTCTCCCCCATTAGCTAATAATCCATGCTTAGCTAATTTAATCCTCCACTCATTCTCTCTCCTCCAATCACATTCTCCTAATCCTCCACTTACCCTCTAATCCAAGCCCAAATCACCCCTTAAGTATGTGCACAATCATAATCCAAGATTAAGAAATGATAATCCAACTCAAAGTCAACCCCTTAGGACAACACCTCCACATCCTCCAATGAGAAATCATAAAGCCTCTTACACATCTTACACACTTGTCCCCTCTCACACCTTCCAAAGGTGCCTCCTCTCATCCTCTCCCATTGTGACACTTGTCACAATGCTATGCATTTGAGAAAGCACAATCCATGTGCTCTCTCTTGGATGCATCTCCACCGTTGCTCACTCCCCTTTTGCCTCTTAATCTTGATCGTCCATTTAACCCATCTTTCTATAAAAGAGAAGCTCTGCTCCTTCTTTTTCATCCACCATTGAAGAAAAGTTATCATGTCATTTTCTCTCTTGAAGCTTGAAGCATAGATCATTGAGCACACATCCAATCCTTTGGATAAATCTTCTACATCTTGGAGGTTTGCTTGAAGGTTTACATTGCTTTTGAGTTGTTTGCTTCCATTTTTTATAGGTCTTAGCATAAGTGTTATCTAATTTGTTTTTTTGAATGCTTAGCTTGCTCTTCATTCCTTAACATTATATTTTTAGGTATTACACATACAAATAACAAACAAACATGGAGACACACACAAACAAACTCCCAACCAAGGTGGAACACATAAGTCTTCTAAAGACTATTTTAACATGGGTGAAAGTGGACCAAGAACCCAGAGAAGACAACCAAGATAATAGTAATGAAATTATGTGCCACACATGGACACAAATTTCCTTTTCAAATCCTCCTTATTCCACCTAAAGTTTACATCCAAAATTCAACACTCTTGACCCAATCTAATCTTCCTAATCTCTAGGGTTTGCATGGGTACTATAGTAGGTAACCCTTGGGTCATGAATAGGTATACCCTAGTTACATTTACTAGCCATGCCATCACATAAATACATAGGTGTCAAGTGACACACACAAATTACATTAGGCATGACCCATTTAACTTTTAACATAGCTAATTTAAATACAATCAGACGACATACATTTACGAATAAAATACATAACAACGAGGTCCATGTCTCTTCATAGACATAACCTTAGCATTATAGTGAATATACATAGAATAGTCTTTGAAACCCCACATTTAATACCATGGTCAACTACCTGCACACTCATTGCACACATTAGTAGGTCCAATAAAATCCACATATAATCGTAATAGAATACATAATGTAACACACACACCACTTATATTTGCATTCCTTCACACATTAGAAATTTAAACAATATCTGCATTTTGAAATATCTTAACATGTATATTTCACTCAATGCATCATAAACTATACCATAAGGATAAACTGCATAATTAACCATAGGATATCTCCTGAATAGATTCACATTAGTTCATAAAGATTAATAACATGGTACGGGATCTCAAATATCCTCAAAAATAACATATGTATTACATCCAAGTACCTAAGAGTCTCAAATAGTAACAAATGAAAACATAAACATGGAAATATAGAGCTAAGTTGTGACATTTTGGGTTAGGCCTCACATCCACCCCCTCTAGGCATAAACATCCTCCTAGATTTCATCAAAGAGGTGGGGGGGTACAAATATCTCACCTGAACTATATCCTTCCATGAGATTACACCCTGCCATATCAATCCCACTAAATCCTAACCTGGTCCATCTCTCTGCCTCAAAGGGTCAGGGTCTATCGCGCCAAGATATAGATGGAATCCTGAGCCAAGTATCCATCCTACTCTACTTGTGACCTTAGCGACTGTAGACTGATGCTCTTCATGGTGGTCATCAACTTCTATAAACACTCTATGGGACATTCCAATATATTCAATTGTAGGCCTAATCATTGTTTCTTGTTGACCTCCTCAATGAGGATGCTCTTGAGCAATGTGCCCCATGTCTCTACATGTGTAGCAAAGCCCTCATGACCGAATCTGCACTCCCTAAGGCATGGAGTGCTGAAAACCTTTTATCATTTTGGACCTGTTGTAACCACCCCTAGAGGACTGATGAGTCTGCACGAGAGGTGTAAAAGGTCCCTGGTGTCTCTGGTCCCTCCTAAGACCATGTGTCTGCCCCGATTTGGGCTTAAAGCCATGTCATCCATGTGGTGGCCTTTGTTTCAGGTTTTGTCGAGGCTGGGGATCCCTAAATATCCCAGATGAGCTCCTCTGATTTCCTTTCCAAGGGGTAGTTCGATAAACTGATGACTAAGATATTGATTTATGGTTCTGAGACCCATCATAAGATCTTTCCTTTATTTCCTTAGCTATCACAGGCCTCTCGTCCACTTGAGCCACTAAACCTAGTAGAGGCTCGGGCCCATTTAAACATTCAATACCATGCTCTCCCTGCCCCTCTATAAGTCTCGAAAGAGGGCTCCTACTCCATTCTCTAGATGGAACTCTAAGTCCCTCAACATCCTGGTATTATTCTTGCTGGGCTACAGGGGGCAACCTAACTAGGATGATTTCGGCTAAATTTTCCAAAGCCAACAAGATGGCCTGGTTTGGATTAGGAGATGGTTCGAGAGAGGGATTCTGATGCCCTCTAGGAACCTCTATTTCCTGCCTAATCTCCTTGTGAACAAAATTAGTATGCCTACGGCCTCGCCCACGTGCACGAGCCTGACATCAAACTGACATCATCCTTTAAGCTTCAAAAAGGTTTAATGTGTTAGGTTCATATTAAGATCATTTAATCTTCACAATTGCTTCACCTTCCATTTCATGCATTATCCATACAAGGGACATGGTATAATCATGGTATATGGGTAAGTCAAATAGTTTGGACACAAGATAATACTCTGTGAGGTTATTTCTAAGTACAGAAATATATTAAAAGAAATAGACATGTCAAAATTGGATGAAACCAATCCTTGTTCCAATAACCACTTTGTTTGACCAGTATATTAATTAATTGCACTATTTATTAATCATTATTTTCATTATCATATACCCTAATTATGCCTTAACTTGATTGATCATTAACATTTAATCACCTAATATTTTAGTATCAAAATGCATACTATTGTGAAAACAACTTTCTATTCCAACAAAAATTAACTTAAACACTTACTGTATTGCTATAATAATCAGTTAACCAATTAGTCCCAATGCAACACAATGTGTCATAAGATTAACAACACGCCTAAGGAAAATAAACATTGAATGCATGTAATCATATGATTCAATACATAGGCACAACATAGTATGTTCTCTTTGGTGCTCCCTGTTTTACATACTATCATTGGTCCAAAATCTTAGAGTTATAGACATAAGACCGGCCAGCAATAAGAACATTCAGAATAGTCACCAAGATAAAATAGTAAACCCCAATGGATAAATTAGGTATCACTTCCATATTCACATGTATTCCCTACGGTATGGATTATGAAGAAATTGGCATGTAAATTTTTAATAAGTGGTGAAAGTGGCTACATGGGTAGCTTGGTTGGTGAAGCCTCATTCATAACTTTCATTTCCTTCACTTTCAAAGTTGACCCTCATTATATAAATATTCTTCTATAAATATTTATGGGATTTGAATCTTCAATTCTCATATGGTCAATATCTCTTGAGAGGAACAATCATATCCTCTTTATTTTCCTTCTTTTTAAAAATTGAACCCACTATATAGGATTATACTATTTATGGGAGTTAAATTCTTCAATTCTCATATGACCAATATCTGTTGAGAGGAACAATAGATCTTCACAGGAGAAATTTTTAGCTTAGATCAAGTGTTGTTAAAAATAGACTTCTATTTTTTAAACAATTATGTCTCGTCAAGTATTAAAAATCTTTATCAAGAACTTTTTTTTTCCTTAGAATAATTTTATTTTTAAAAAATTGGCAACTTATAAATCCTCATCCAACCAATAAATTCAAATTGGTTGTCTCTGCTCCATATGCTTAGCCTGCGAGAATTGAAAGAAAATCAAGAAGAATCTAAACTATGTATGATGCTCTTATCCCACTCATCCCAATCCCTTGGATTTATCAAACTCAAAGGGCCTTTTCTCCTTCACTCTCTTCTACCTACCTCTTTTCTATAAATGATGTAGAATAATAGAATTATTTCTCACTAGAGTGATGGGAATCATATAATCATCAAGCTAATGATCCAACTGAGCTGATAGAAATCTTCAAATTTGATTGCATAAAAGTAGATAATGTTATTTGACAAGTTACATGTATAGAAATCCTAGTGGATGCTCATTTGTTTCTTCTCCTTTTTCTATGGTGACAACTTCTTTTCTACCAAGCTTCATAACCTGTTTGAAATGCAAGAATCTGATGTCTTTGGTATGTTACAATTTTGTGCTAGAGTACATTATAGATGACACCTAGCTTCATAATGCTCTCCTTATTTATAATATTTTGAAGGAATATTTTATATAGGTGGAGTTTTCTCTAGGTTTCAAATATGTTATCCTCTAAAATTAATTGCATCTACACTGCTATCATCTGGAGCTTCAAAGTGACTATGAGTTGGCATTCAAAAACTCTGTGTCCTCTCATGTCCGCTTCTTGAGTAAACTCACAATCAATGGGTTAGTTAACTTAGTTTAATTACAAGACCAAGAGTTGAATTTCCAACCAATAAATCAATTCACCCAATCCAACAAAAAAAAAGGTGACCTTGATTGAACAAAGGTGGAACCTAATTACATACAATCAATTGAAGATTAGTGGCATAGTAGTAACACTTGTGTACCTCAAATCAAAATGTACACGTCATTATCAACTACCTATATGAAAATAATGATATATTACTAATATCCTAAATACGCTTATGAGTAAATATAATATTACACTAATAGTATTTCTTTAAATCCATATATGAATAAACAATACAATGACAACTCTTTTGAAAAAAAAGGACTAATTTTAAGACGACATCAATGACTCCATGCATTATCACCAAAAACTAAACATCTAAGATAAAAGACAAGCATCATGTTTCCAAAACTTATATCTACACCATTTTATTTAGGCATAAATGGCTTTCATAAATATTAAGACTTTGGAGACATTTCTATCTGCTAAAGATAAAATCCCAAGGTGAAGGGTGAGTTCATAGAAAAGCAACCAACCAAGGAACTTCAATCACAATAAACGACACTAGGAAAATCAAGAAGGCACAAAGGGACAAGTTAGTATATTGTGAGTTTCATATTGGTCCCTAGAATAAGACTAAGTATTGTCAAGCCACGAAGATTCTAATGCCCTCGCTGTTGGTACTTGATAATTGTCAGGCCTACACGCTCCCTTGTGTTGACTTGGTTATCATTATTTTCCCTCAACCGTAGTCTCACGCTCCTACGCTTATGATTTGCATTGGTCTAGTGTTATAAATTCTGATAGTGACATCAAACTCTATTTTTTCCTCACTTCACATGGCCAACCAAACTTTTAGGCCCTATTTGTTTGCAGGAATTTGACCGGAATTGGGTGCTGGAGTTTTGGTTTTTCTCCAAATCCACTATTTGGGACTCTATATTGCAATTCAGGGTTAGGCCTTCAAAACCCGATTTAGGCCCTAAAATGGGCGACACCATCTTCCCACCCAATAGGTGGAATTCAAAATCAAATCTAGGTTTTAGGAAATTATGAACTCGGTTTAATTTCATCGTTGGGTATGTGATCTTGCATTGCATATTGCATTTTGAAATAGGGTTTGGTCATGTTTATGACCGTGGTGACATTGCTTGCAAGTGTATTTGAATGAGGATTAACAAGCTGAGGAGAAGAAGGGGAGCCTCCAAGAACACTTGAAAGGCGGCGCATGAAGGTGCTCTTTCCACAGCCTGAATCAACCGCTAAACCAACCACCATAGTCTTATTTGCAGTCTTTTCACATACGACCGTAGAGTAATGGTGGTTTTGCCTCTTAAAACTGTAGTGGGAGTCCCTCATTTTGATCCATGAAGAATGGGCTTTGTAGACGTGTGTTGCAAAGGAAGAAGATGAAGAAAAAGAATATGACGCTGCTGCTACTACTAAAGCCACGGGAAAAGTAGCTCAAATAATAAGGAAGAAGAAGAGGTTATAAACAAGAGAGGGTGTGAAAGTAGACAAAAAGAAGTAAATGTATGTTTCTCTGGTAATCAACGGGGCTTTTGTCTGTGTTTCTATCAAGTTGTCTCGTGTCCTTAACCATTGTTTTTGTATGTTTGATGTTCATATGAATACAGTCTAGAAGATATTTTCATCTTGGGCAAATTAGTCTCCTTTGCATCAGACCAACGTTAATTCTCTCCTGAAATTCAAAAATGACTGTGTCAATTCTAATTCCAATTTTAAAAATGGCAACCAAATGCAAAAGATGGATTGTCTCAGTCATCTTCTAGGTCAACCAAACGGTCCAAAATATCTTCCGAATACAAAAAACCGAAATTTCAAAACTTGATTTTGAGATAATCAAGTTTTGACTCAAATTCCAATTCTGCAAACAAATAGAACCTTAAATACCTTAAATTTTTCTTATCGTGCCATGGTGCTAAGTCCACATTCCTGATCATCATTTTATTGCTTGGTGCGCCATCATACAATTGCTTTCTCCCTACTGTCAGCCCTGCCGTTTATTATAATACCAATTATTATCAACTTTTACTAGTTACTAAATTATTGTGTTTGCTCCAGGCGTATGTAAATGGTGTCACCCGGGTTCTAATGAAGCAGGAAGACAATGAGTGAAAGTATTGATAGTTGTCGCTTCTATGTCATGTGAAGAATTATTATTCGTTGGTCCTACACTTAATCATACTATATCTCCTTGCCATAACTGCAGGTTACAACATGGCAGCTTCTTATTGTCTGTGATTGGGTTTGGCCTTTGCTCAAATATTCTAATGATCAACATTCTCAACTCAGTGATGTGGCATGATCACACGGCATATCCAAAGTGGACCTACATGCTCTAAATGTTTTGTAAGGCACGCGTTAAAATTGAAGAATTTCTATGTGCCGTGCTCTACCATTAATGCATCTTATGCTTCATATGTATTTCAAATCGGCTAAGAGGTCTATTATTTAATGTTCTCTAAAACTAAATTTGCACTTTTATGCTATTGAAAATATCATGTATTTGTGTTGTGTTTGAGGAAGTGGTGGTGTATAGTAAATTAGTGTTTTTTCTTAGTTGAATATTTTGTGGTTGTAAGTTTTTTATTTGTTATATTTCACTTAGTTTTAATTGGGTTCTTTGATATTTTTTCATTAGTGTAGTGTTTCTATATGAAATAATTATAATTTTATAACTTACAATTAATGAATTGAAATAAAAAAATTTAGTTGATATGATATTCTTCAAATTAAAAATATGTTCTAACCATAAATTTTAACAAGATTTAGCTAAACTTCTCTCCTATACCATGAAGCTTTGTAAAAATTTCAAAAAAGGGTTCGGACTAATTTATTGGAGGACTATATGGTTGACATTCATGATCATATTACTCTCATCAATGGAAGTTATATTTTCTACTCCTTGAAGATTTGACTTAGGTGAGATAGTTGTCCTCGTTTATTTTGCTAGCTAGCTTATAGTTGGTTGATCTTAAAGAATCTAAACTATTTATTATGCTCTTCTCCAACTCATCCCATTTTATTGTATTTAGTCATCAATTTTTTTATGTAACTTTTAACAAGTTGGATAAATTTTGTTTACCAAGTTTGAGGTATTGGATATTACAAGATAGGGTAATGAAATGGTGCACTGAATGACATGTAGTTTATACGAGTGGAAATGTCAAGAGCATGTTGAAAATACATTTTTCTTTTTATGTGTTTATTTTTTTATCAAGACCAAGAAAGGGATTTGGATAGGATAATGATAGGACAGGAAAGATCAAGAATGGACAAGATGAGGGATATGGACTAAAGGTTGCAATAAGATAGGCAATATGGACCAAAGTGATGTGGATAGGATAAGGAAGATGGACCAAAGGGATGCAGACATCATGAAGCAAATAGGACATGTGATTCTTCTAGGAAGATTGCTAGCCTTGTCAAGATCAAAGTTGAGAAAAAGGAAATATGGATACACATAAGGGATATGAGGGACATAGGATAATGGAGGAAATGAAATGGATATGATATGATGGGATATCATGGATGGACTTGTCCCCAAGTATGGAATGCAATGTCTTAACTTACACATGACACCTGTTTGCTAGGTTTTCATCACGGTACTTGCCCAAAGCGACTATTTACTAGGTTTTCACTATCGAATGAAATTATTTCTCTTTATTTTTTCTTTGTGTTACCAAGATGCCTGTTTGTCGGGTTTTCATCAAGGTAACATTTTTTTAACTTTTTTTTTCATTTTTTTACTTTTCAACTTTTTGGGAAGATGATGGACTCATGATAAGACACATAGGATAGAATCATGCATTTTTTTCCTTGGATAGTGATATTAAAAGATATGAAATGATAGACCATAAATTTTGATGGTATGCTCAAAGACGTTGATAAGGTAATAACAAAGGGAGATTAAATGGATGACTTGATGATGTGGGATAAGGATTTATGCAAATGATTGGATAGGATGGATGGAAGGATGGAACATAGGAGTTGAATAATAGATGGAGTATTTGAATACTTGTATAGGATTAGATGGATAGGATGACAAGTTCAACTTTGCCACACACCTTGAAGGGCGGTGGGGTGATGGAGGAAAAGGAGATTTTGGATTTAATAGAGGAATGACTATGCATTTTGGATTTGATGGGGAAGTGAATATAGATTTGGATTTGGGGAGATAAGGACCCAAAATGGATTTTGAAGTGGATGGAAGTTTTTTGGATGGTGGATCTGGGGAAACCTTGGGAAGCTTGAATTCCAATTTTGATTTTTCTTTAGTATGCAAGTCTTTAGGAGAGACTTGGGAATCCACATAGTTCTTGAGTTTTCTTTTCTTCGCAATTCTTTAGAATGCATTTCTTCAACAAGGGTTTTAGGAACCCACATATTCTTTGAAATTTATTTTTGTTTGATGGGCCTTTTTGGCCTTTTGGATATTTCTCTGTATCTACATGTCAATTATATTGGACGCATTGATTATTTGATGGATGTTGATTTTTAGACTTGCAAATTTTATGCTTGGCAACCAAGTTTCTTCCCAAGGTATTGGGGTTTCTGGATGGATGGAAATGATAAGGAGACCTTTTGGATAGGTGGAAGGCTCTCCAAGATGTGTTCCTTTGTTGAATTTATTTTAGGAAAGGATATGTGGATTGTAAACTAGTCAATGGAGGAATATATGGACCTAGGATGGATGGAAGGGATGAAAGGGGAAGTATACGGTTGGATTTGGATTTGGAAGGGATACCGAAGCCTTGAGAGTGAGCTTTGAAAGTAAGGTGATGACCTTTAGAATTCTCTTTGACATAGAAGGGTTCTAATATACTTTGTTTATGAATTCTTAACCCTTTGACTTGATAATTATTTTGAACAATAGGAGACTTTCTATCAGACACTAGTCCATTTTGACGCAAATATGGTATGGAATAAATAATGGGAACATGAAGTGGACCAGACTTGATGGAAGTAGAGGAACCCATTTGATATGGATGGGGTTCATGAACAACTTGTGTAAGTGTTCTTGGATCATAAGGGGGATCAGGAGGAATAATAGGATCTTGCGATGGAATAGGACATGGAGGTGAAGGAATGGTAGGCTCATGGGGAGGATCTAGAGGGATGATGGCATCTTGTGGTGGAAATTAAGGTGAAGGGATACTTTGATCTTGACTTGGAAGGGGATAATTTGACTCAATTTTAATGTTAATTTTCTCTTGACTTGGAATAGAATCATTTGGAAGAATGGGCAAGATGTCATGATCTTTCTTAGGAATAGGAAGCAGAATGTCCATAAGACTTGGAAGAACACTTTGTTCTTGGGAAATATTGGGATCCTCATTGATAGGTCAATGGACATGGATGGTACGATCATTTTTAAATTCTAGGAAGATATGATCTTGATCAACAGTTGGACAAGTTTGATCATTCTTGGGATCTTGATCTTGATTCATTTCAGGGCTTGTTTCTTCATGTTCTACATCACCCTCTTGACATGGTGTATGAGTTTGGACATGTATGGAGGATTCTTGGAGGATTTCAATGATATGGCATGGGGGAGAAGGACTTTGAATCAGACTCTTTAGAGTGAGTTTGTCTAGGAATGGAGCATATGGTGGCATTGGATCTAGGACCACTGAATTGTAGAAGGGAATTATATCGAGGAAGGGATTAGCTTGGAAATTCATCATGGGTAACCCTTGGGAGGTCTCATTACTAGATATATCATTGGATGGAAATGGAAAATATTTCTCTTTTGATGCTTCAGGGGATGAACAAATGTAGGGAAATATGGAAGTTTCTTGAGGGAATTTATATTTCCATGGGAGGTAGATATGTCATTGCTAGACATGTGTAGGTGATTTTGATCTTGTTCAATAATAGAATGACGTCTATAAACTAGTTTTTGATGCAAATGATTGAAAGGTTTAGATTGGGGATTTTGTTTCTTGGGCGATCTTGTTGGTGATACCACATTGACATTTGCATGTTGTGAATAAGTCCTTTATGGTGTAAGACTTTGATTCTCTTTGAATTTTAAGATCATCTATCTGGGTTTTTAGTTCTATCATTTGTTGTACAAGGATATTAGTTTTCAATTGTTGTTGTGTCATCTTGGGGAAAATTTTTGAATAGACAAAGGGGTCTATGCCATTATAGTACTTGGTTTCGTGTTCCTCTTTGCATGGGGGAAATGAATTGAAGTATATGTCAATAATGATATATTACTAATATCCTAAATATGCTTATGAGGAAATATAATATTACACTAATAGTGTCTCTTTAAAGCCATCCATGAATAAAGAATATAATGACAACTCTTTTAATAGAAAAAAGACTAATTTTAAGACTACATCAATGACTCCATGCATTATCACCAAAACTGAACATCTAGAATAAAAAACAAGCATCATATTTCCAAAACTTGATGTCTACATCATTTTATTTAGGTGTAAATGGCTTTCATATATATTAAGACTTTGGAGACATTTCTATCTGCTAAATATAAAATCCCAAGGTGAAGGGCGAGTTCATAGAAAAGAAACCAACCAAGCAACTTCAATCACAAGAAATGACACTAGGAAAATTAGGAAGGCACAAAGGGACAAGTTAGTATATTGTGAGTTTCATATTTGTCCCTAGAATAAGACAAAGTATTGTCAAGCCACCAAGATTCTAATGCACGCTCCCTTGTGTTGACCTGGTTATCATTATTTTCCCTCAACCGAAGTCTCACGCTCCTAAACTTATGATTTGCATTGGTCTAGTGTTATAAATTCTAATGGTGACATCAAACTCTATTTTTTCCTCACTTCACATGGCCAACCAAACTTTTAAATACCTTAATTTTTTCTTATCATGCCATCATGCTAAGTACACATTCCTGATCATCATTTCATTACATTACTTGGTGTGCCAATGTGGACCTCCTCTTTATTTGTCACGAACTGCGATCATACAATTTCTTTGTCCCTACTGTCAGCCCTACCATTTATTATAATACCAGTTGTCTACATCAGTTCCAATGTATGGCAAAAATACTTTACTTGGTCACATAGACCTTCTTTTGATGGCTCAACACTTCGCACACTCTGCTCTGCACTTCACAATCAACTATGAACCACACTTTAACAATCACAAATGACTGGGCCTATCAATATCTTTCCTCTAAATGATATAATCAAGTCATCCTGTTAGAACCACCTTGAAATCATATTAGAGAAGTCATAAAAAACTCCAATAATAATTCAGTCAGTTCTACTAAGCATGCAACACATTCTAGGACTTTTCTAGTAATGATAATTGTAGACGCACGCTACACACTGTCGGCTCTACCAAAATAATTGGATCTTTCTCTTCAAGATGAATTACATCATGCACTCTTAACCTAACATTACTAACTCTTCTCCAAGCACTAATCCAAGGGTGCACACCAAAATGATAGGCACAACTCCACAACCAATATAATCTTTGTCGGCTCTTCTGAATACACACAGGAAACTGCTACTGTTGAATAGCGACTGCTTAATTTCACTTCTACTGATCATCAAACTCTACGTCCATGAATGTAACATCACTAACATGTCTCCATCACATATCCAAATGTGCAAGGCTCCATGATAACTGTATGGACAATCATTCACCAAACACTACTTGTAACTCTGTCAGGAATGCTGTTAACACAAGCTGCTATATAACTGTCTCTACTAATAGTTAACCTTTGTGTCCATGCTATCATCTTGATAACATGTCCATGTTGTATATACCAGAAGCTTACTACATAAGTCTTCCACACATTCTACTTACCATATGTTGTCATCAATGACAAACATAAAGTCAGCACTGGCTTGTTGGCAAATCTCTAACAATCTCCCCCTTTGGCATTGATGGAAACATATGAAAAACTCCACCAATCCAAATGAGATATTCTTTTATAACATTCTCCATTTCCTCATCAAAAATCCCCCAAGGATAAATCCTCCATCTGCTACAATATTCTTCAACATTCTCCATTAACTCAATTGAACCGCTTCCATAACTGAATAATACTCCCCCTTAGTATATTACTCCTTTTACTTATGTTTTTCATGACTATATATTACTCCCCCTTTGACATCAATGGCAAAGGGTGCCAAATAGTTTAAGCACCGGTACTACTCTTGAGGTATAGTAGTCAACCATCCATCAGTCCCTAAGGACTGATCCTCTTTCTTCTTTCTTCTAGGCAGAATCAGGAAAGGGAATTACTCTCAACTTCTCCCTGAGATACTCAAAAGTATCCTTTGGCAAGGGCTTTGTGAATATGTCCACTAGCTAATTTTTAGTACTTACATAGTCCAACTTAACTTCTTTTTTTTCTACTTTCTCTCTTAGGAAGTGATACTTTATCTCAATATGTTTTGTCTTTGCATGCATCACAAGTCTGTCACCAAGAAACATTGCTCCTCCTGATGTACTTTGTCTATCATCAACGCATCCTACCCAATATGCATCAGTATATACATGAAGCTCAATATTTTTGAATTGGGATACCATAGACCATAGTCTATAGTGCCTTGCAAGTATCTAAATATTCTTTTTACTGCCATGAGGTGACTTTCTTTAGGCTCTGTTGCAAATCTTCCAACAATGCCAACTGCATTGGAAATATCTGGCCTGGTCTGAGTAAGATAAATAAGTTTGCCAATCATAGACTTGTACAATGTTATATCTACTGCTGGCAAGTCATCTTATTTTGTAAGCTTGCATCCAGTTATCATAGGTGTCCCTACTGTCTTGCAATCATCCATCTTGAATTTCTTTAATATCTCTTTCACATACTTGGATTGATTAATGAAAATACCTTTCTTTGTCTGCTACACATTTAATCCCAAAAAGTATTTGATAGGTCCAATCATGCTCATCTCAAACTCACTCTGCATCTCCTTAGAAAATTCAGCACTAAATTTTTCATTACCTCCAAAGATAATGTCATCAACAAATATAGCTACAAGTAGTAAACCTTCAAAAGTTTCTCTTATGAATATATTACAGTCTGTTGCTCCTTTCTTAAATCCAATCTTTGTTAGATATCCATCTAGTCTCTCATACCAAGCTCTAGGGACTTGCTTAAGTCCATAGAAGGCCTTCTTCAATCTACATACCATATCAGGTCTGTCTAATAAGGTGAGTCCTTCTAGCTACTCAATGTATACTACTTCTTTCAAATCTTCATTCGAGAATGCTGACTTGACATCCATCTGATAGAACTTGAAGTTTTTGACTGTTGCATAAGCTAGAAACAACTTAATAGCTTCTAATCTACTCACAGGTGCAAATGTGTTTGAATAATCAATGCCTTCTCTTTGCGCATATCCCTTACATACTAACCTTACTTTATTTCTTACTACTGTACCATCTTCATTCATCTTGTTTCTGAATATCCACTTTGTTCTAATCACATTCTTATCACTAGGTCTTGGGACCAGTTCCCAAGTGTCATTATTAATAATATGATCTAGTTCTTCTTTCATAGCATCATGCCAATCTGAATCATTACATGTATCTTCAACACTTAAAGGTTCAATCTGAGATAATAAACATACCACCTCATTGCTAGCTGAACTCTTTGTTTGTGATCTTGTTAAGACTTTGCCGCTCTGATCTCCAATGATGTCATTCTTGGAATGGTTACGAGATGTAAACTTTGGAACTTTAGGTGATATTGTCTCATCTTCCTTCTAAGTTTCTTCTTCACTTATTTCAGGGTCATTGAACAATACATTGATACTATCAAACATCTCTTCAACAACTGTCTCACTAGTGGAAGGTCTAGGTTCTTCTTCAATCATAGGTGAGTAATCATGATATCTTTCTTGAACCATAAACTTTTCATCAATCTTAACATGAGCACTTTCAATGATCTTGTTCAATCTTAAGTTAAAACATCTATAAGCTTTACTTTTAGTAGTGTAACCAAGAAAAATACCTTCATCACTTCTTGCATCAAACTTGCCTACTGCTTCATCCCTCTTCATGTAGCACTTGCTTCCAAATATTTTGAAGTATTTCACTGTGGGAACATTACCAAACAATAGCTCATAAGGTGTCTTGTCAGTGCCAGGCCTTAATTGTATTCTATTGATTGTATATATTGTTCTTTTGACCACATCTCGCCAATAGGTGTGTGTAACTTTTTCTTGAATCATCATGGTGCGTGCTATGTCGAGGATGATCCTATTCCTTCTCTCTGCAATCCCATTCTGCTCAGGTTTTCTAGGTGCACTTAACTATCTCTTTATGCCATGTTCTTCATAGTACTCATAGAATCTGTCAGAGGTGAATTCTCCTCCTCTATCCGACCTTAGACATTTTATCTTAAGTCCAAAGTCATTCTCAACCTTAGCTTTCAATATTTTGAACTTCTCAAATTCTTCTGACTTATCTTTCAAGAACGCAACCCACATCATTCTAGAATAATCATCTACAAACAAAATGAAATACCTTTCACCATAGTATGATCTTGTTTGAGTCGGTCCACATAGGTCTGTATGAATTAGATCCAGCTTGTTCTTTGCTGAATTATGCTTTCTCTTGAATGAATTCCTCACATGCTTTCCCATTACACATTCCCTACATATAGTACCAATTGTCTTTGTTATGCAAGGTAGTCTCTAATTGCCTTAATATTACTGATCTTAACTATATTATCAAAGTTGATATGACATAGTCTTTTGTGCCATAGCCAACTGTCATCTACTTTAGCAACAAAACAAATTGCTTCTGGATTAAGCTGAAAAACATTACCTTTAGTTTTTTTATCCTGATGCAATTATTTATCCTTCATTTTTGTTAATGATCTACACTTGTTTCCATTGAACTCCAATCTGTAGCCTTTGTCAAGCAACTGCCCAACACTCAGTAGGTTATGTTTCAAACCATCAAATTAAAGAACATCATCAGTGCTATTCTTTCCATCCAGGGTGATGGCTCCTCTACCAATGATAGGTTTAGGAGTGTTATCTCCAAATCTAACCATGCCTCCTTTGTATCTCTCTAAATGAACAAATCTATCTTTGTCACCTGTCATGTGATGTGAGCAACCATTGTCAATGATCCAATCTATCCTGATGTCTTCTTGTAAAATCAATGCTAATTCTTCTGAATTCTTTTCATCTTGAAGAGCAATGAATCCAATCTCCTCTTCTCCTGATTCTTTATTTGATACTGCATTGCCAGCATAGTAACATTCCTTTGTATACTTAGGCTTGTAGTTATTGTTGAACTTTTTAACTCTCATAGGACACTTAGAAGCAAAGTGACCAATCTTATTACATGAAAAGAATTTGAATGGTAATTGACCTTCATATTTTCCTTTTCCTTTCTTTTCTCTTTTAACAATCAAAGCAATGAAATCATTTAGTGTTTTCTCTTCATCATCATCATCAAAATTACCAGAGGTGTTTGCAGGTTTCTTACCATGGACTGATGTTTTGAAGGTTATTTCTCTTTTAGGTTATGTCTTCAATCTTGAAATCAAAAAAGCTAAAATTTTGTTGATCAAGGTCTCTCTTTTGAAATTTGAGGTAAGATTCATGGTCTCATCAAGTATATTGATTTTGTTTTCATACTCTGCTGTGAGAGCGGTCATCAATTTATCCATAATGTCTTCTTCCGAGATCTCTCCACCATTGTTCCTGATTTCTACAACTGCTTCATTAATCCTTTGGTTGTCAGCTTTGATGTTCTCCTCAAGTAGCATCTCTAATGCATTGTATCTTTTCTTCCAATTTTTTCTCCAAACATCCTTTTCTTGTTTGTTTCCTTCAAATATGTCTTCTAGGTACTGTTGGGTATATTCTTAATTTTTTGAGGTTTTTGTCCAAATGTTGGTTTAGTCCTCTGGTCTATGAAGTTTTCCTAGGTCCAGGTGTCAGAATTTCTTAAAAAAAATTGTCATAGCCCAGTTCAAAAAATCCTTACCCTAGGTCTTGTCTGTGAAGAATTTTGAATTCATGTCAAAAACCCTAAAATGTTTGCCATTTTCAAATAAACCCTAAGTCATTCTCCTCATTTCTTTTCGAATGTTACTTTTTAAGTCACTTAAGTTCATTAAAGAGCACATGCATTTTTTTTTCACGTGGGGGTTATATCTTTTCCTAAGTCTAGAACCCCGGTGATATAAATAACATATCCTATGTCCTAATTACCTTATATCCTAATGTTTCAAGTTTCATTCAACTGTGAATATTTAAAGAAGATCTAACAATGGTCACGTGTTCACATGGAATATTTCAAGGCCATGCGAACATGCGAAATAACCATTGATTTTATAATGAATCTTGATACGGAAACAAGGTGGGACCACTGACAAGTATTTCACAAGTGGCAGCCTTTTATTTGTAAAGGACAGTGGGGCCGGTGACAGAGGAATCTCCAAAGTTTGAAAAGCAATAAGGGGAAGATCGGACAGCTGTCGTATAATCGCATGGGATCTTAGAAGCCTATGCAATCATGCGACAAGCTGTTGATCTTGCATTAAACCAAGCACGATTCTCAGGAGGAACTTTTGACAGATGTACATGAATAATGTTTTCTCATTGGCTAGTATCAGTAGACACCAGTGCTCGGAAAGAAAGAAAGTACCTCACAATTTGCCAAGTGTTGCAAGCATGGATTTTCTTTTTTGACAAAGGTGAGGTGGGACCAATGATTTGAAGGAAGACAATGATAGTGATAAATGCTAACGGGTTTTTGCATGTTCGCATAAGCTTCTTTTAAGCTATGCGATCATGCGAATAACATTTTGTCTTAACGGTGAAAGTTATAAGAGACCACCAAAAATGAGAGATAACGTGACAGTTAGTCGCATGTTCGCATGAGTGATTTTCACGCTATGCGATCATGGGACAGGCCATTAGATCATCTGCTAATGAGGATCGACGGTTCTAATTCAAACTGGAGATAAAGTGATGCAAATTTGAAGTTTCCCATTGAGAAGTGACAGTTCGTTCTTCCGGAGGAGTAATTGTTTCAATTGTGCTTAATTAATTGTTGACATGACTTCTTTAATGGCTCATATATCAGAATTCCACGCACTCTCAGAAGCACAAAGAGATCAAAAATTTGCAGAGACTCAGGCGTGAAGAATTATGAGGACTGGTTGCTATTCCCCGGTGGTTTCCGAGAAAAAAGGTTGGTGAAATACTTGTGCAAATTTCTTCCTTACTAAAAGAATCACAGTTCTGTATTTTGTCTATCTTGCAAAGATTTCTTTTAAAGATAAACCTTAAAATGGCACCAAGGAAAGAATTGTCGGGTAAAATTGAGTATAGTGAAAGAGGTTTGCATGAGGATTTATTGCAATTACTTCCCGGCTCTTCCACTACCCCGCTGAAAACCAAGAGTTTGATTCCCAAAGATCCTAGGGTAAAAATAGCGGAGGGTTTATATGACACAACCAGTTTTATTAGAGAGGCCAAAATTGGTACAATCAACGCAAGAGGTGACTCTGATATCACAGGATTGGAATTATTCAAAGTAGGTTTTAGTCAGAGAAATGCCCCTCACCATGCAAGCAATATATGGCAGTCTGACCTAGGAAAACTTGTCGTGCTCGGTGTCTTTTTAGATGTAGATTTGATGTCCCAGGTTGCAAAGAGTTATGATCCAATCACTAAAGAAGTTAGGGATGCAAAGGGAGTAATATTGATTAAAGTTTCTGCTGAAGAAATCAGGAAGGTGTTCAGGTTAAGTGAACCCTCAGATAGTTTGGAGAGCATTGATTTTGAAGAACTAAGGCAAGTGTATGATGCACAAAGGAACTATTTCAGAGGCAAGTTGTTGAAGGATTTCTGCACCAGAATTGGAAAAATGGTTATTATGGGACAGAACACTCAAGAACCTTTTAAAATAGAATATTTTGATCTCAGAGCTAAGGGTGCATATTGGTCATTATGTCAAATTTTTGGAGAGGATGTTAGTGAAAGGATCCCAATACACTTGATGTGCATGATTATCCAAATTCTACATGCACATGTATCTATTACTTTTGATTTTGCTCCTTTTATTGCTAAATTAAGCCATAATGGATTAGTGAAGATTCAAAAGAATGAAGGTGACAAGCCCTTTTGCTGGTACTCTTTCATAATGTACATGTTTTTGTTTAAAGGAGCAAGTTATTTTGAACAAGAAATGGAATTAGTGAGAAAGAAGGATGGTGAAGATATGCCAGTCCAACTATGGAGCCTCACAATGACCTGGGATAAGAAGGATCATAGTTTCATTAATTTTGATAAATGTTTTGTAGCTAGACTCAGGAAGTTGTTTGTCTTAGACAACCCAAGAATCCCAACAGTATTGGCATAGCTTATTAGGCCAAACCAGTTTGCTAAGAATCTGAACATCGTACACAATTGGGCAGATGTTATTTTCTACAATGTATCAACTGTCATCAGGTTGTATGGTTTCAGGGGGACCCCTTTTATATTTCCCTATCAGGTACCCCTTAGGATTGGAATTGCAGAGTTCTTGAGGCAATTAGGAGATATTGAAGAGTGTGCCCTCACTGGGAAAGGCAAGGGAACTTTATTCCCAAATGTTACCATTGCCCATCAATTCATAATTACCAAGGGTGGATGGGTTTACATAGATAAAATTCTAGCTCCATACCATATGGCTACTGCAATTGCCAGAATAGCAGATCCAGAAGGTTTCTATAATGAAATGTTTTAAAAGAGAGCCAAGTGTGCCATGATTAACCATAATTTTAATTTCCCTGAAGATATTGTCAGGAATGTAGATAAGATGCAAGAACAAGAGGTTATGAAAGAAAAATGGTTGGTATATAGGAAGACACTAGATTTTATCTAGCAATTTTATTCGGGATGGGATCCCCTGAAAAGCATAACTCCAATGGGGAAGAAAATAGATACTCTTATGAATTTTTTTCAGGATATTTTTCAGACCCTAAATGAGAAGAAGGAAAAGGTTATGAAGGATGATCTAGAAAAGGCTAGACAATTGTTGAGCAAGCCTGTGTTTGCAAAAGGGTTCCCCACGGGGAGGTACATGGTGCAAAAGAAGACTAGTTACAATGTGGTGATACCAGAACAAAGCCAGCAAAAGAAAATAGATAAAAGGGATATCCCATCAACCTTACAACAGGTTGGAAAACAAAAGGAGATTGTGGAGATCCCCGATTCTCCTCGTCCTCAAACTTCGGAGGATATAATTGATTCTCCACCCCCATCAAAAAGGCAAAGATTGGAAGAAAGACTTGCTCATGTTGAAAAGGAGTACTGCCCATCACAGTCTCCTCTAATAATTTTTGATGACCAAGAGATTACAGAACAAGTACAACAAGTAGATGCTCTAGGTCAAATATTTATGACTTATGAAGAAGTAAATGAGGGAGTGCCAGAGGTACCAAAAGAACCCAAGTTGGATTTAACAGTAGGGGAATTGGCAGGTATGGAATTGGACCCTGTAATTAAGCAAGCTTATGAAGAGTTTTTGGTTGATGATACTTTTGTTAAAACTAGGGCCTTTATGCAATTTCTTTGGAAATTAAACATCAAGCAATTTCAAGAAATCTGTGAGAAGAGACATGAAGAGAATCCGGAGAAGGATTTACAAGTCATAGAGGAAGAAGTGAAAATAGAGATTACTACAAAATTTAAACAAATCACTCCAGAACAGGGAAGAGATATGGTAAAGATGTCAGGAGTACTAATCCTCCCAGAATGGGATATAGCTGATGCAGTAGTGTTTGATGTAGTCAAAAAATAGACCACTCCTCTCCATAGAACTCTAGAGGAAGCAGAACAGGCTATTAAAGGAGTCACTTTCAGTGATAATCATCAAGCGTTGGTAATGTGGTCTTTAAGAAAGAATGAAAGTAACAAGGGAAAACAAATTGTCAAAGATGACCTCTTAGGGAGTCTAATTGTAAGAAGAGTTACTAATACTTCTTTGGTGGAAGCATTAGGTATGGTATTGGCCACGGCACAATTAACAGCAAAAGCGGCAGACAAGGAAGCTAGAGAGAAGGAAGAGCTCACTGCAAAATTGGAAACAGTTTTGAAGATTTATGGTGAGATGAAACAGGGGATTCTTGAGAGATATATTATGATTGAAAAATTAAGAAAGAGATTGGGAGAACATGGCCCAATACAATTATCAGAGAAAATTCAGATAGCTTCCTCCCCTGCTGGGCCTTCCTCATCAAGCCCTATTATTGAACTTCCCCCTTCCCCTTTTCCTCCTTCCATAGATGACGAGGATATTGATTTGAAAGTAAAGGATAGGTTAGATGAGAAGATAAAAGATGTTGTTTCACATTTTTTTGCAAAGGTGAGGCCTAAAGAAATATACAAATCTGCAAAACAATTGGCAGATGTCTTAGCGAATTTTCAGAAAGAGGTGGCTACTGTGGACAAAATTTTGGAAAGGTGGTCTCCAAGAAAAGATAGTCTGAGGTCATGGTTTGATCAAAATAATGATAAATGTGTTGTAAATATAGAGCTAACAAATACTTACAGGTTTGTCAAGGATCTTTTTGACTTTGAGGTAAATAGGGGGAGTATAAGAAGAAGGTCAAAAATCCTAAGGGCAAGATACTTCCAGGATGATTTCCAAATTTTTCCTGGTCTTATTAAGGCAGATGGGGTAATCAAAGATAAAGATCAATGGATGGAGCAAATAGATAGACAGGTATTGTCTAAAGTAGATTGCATTTTATGTACAGATGATAATACCCCATTCATACAATTTATTGAACTCCTTCAGGATGCTAGGATATACTTTGCAAATGTAAGAATAGAGGTTTACCAGTTGGTTGCTAAGTGGGACAAGTTGTCCCCAAAGAAAGATGAGGTCCTTGCCTTTCATTGGCCAAGTGAAGAAACCTACATGACTTGGGAATCGACATATCTTTCAGAAGATTTAGAAGAAAAGGCATCAAATGAAGAAGCGGCAGGTGTTAGTACTCCAAACCCTTGAGGATCAAAGTAAAAAAGGACAAAGATGTCAAACAGTTATCATAGGCATGAATATGACACCTGGCCAAAGTTGAATTACCCTTGGGAGCTGTTACAAGATTTTGACGCTCTTCCTAACAATCCATTTTGAAGATTTGTAGCAAGAAAAGGAGGAAGAAGAATAGAATACACATGGAACCTGATCCATAATTTGAGGAAGAAGGATTTCAAATAGAGGATGATGTAAGTTAGCCGGATGGCGGTCATCATTCATGCAACAAATTTAGAAATTGCTCTGAAATATCCTTAGACAAAGGTGGCACCTGCAAGATTGTTGGAAATAGATATTTGTAATCTGTTGTAGCAAACAACTTTGTCAGTTTGTAATCTTGTTTTTAGTGCAAGATCTTTTAACAGCCATCTGAAGCTTGTTGCATCCTTTTGAGGATTCCAAGATGGTTGATTAGTATATGTAGCAAGTTTTTGCTCTTTTTAGAGGGTGGGAAAAAATATTCTGTAAGAAAGGTTCTTAATACAAAACCTTATTTTCTTTAAATGAGAAGATACTGTATCAACACATTTTGACCATTAATACAAAATATTGGAGCTCTGTTCTACCATTTTATTGTCTTTATGTATGGAGTGTTTTAGTTTTCTTATGTATTTAGATTGCAAGGCATTTTGAATACATTATTCACAAGGTGAATATACGGGTTAAGCTTAAGTTTCTTTCAAGGAAATAGTAAAATCTTAAGGGAGGTCTCTGGGAATTAATAATCCATGTATGAATTTGATGACAGTTGTAGAAATTAAAAGGATGGTATGTTAGGCATGTCATTTGAGTTTCAAGTATATTTGTTTTGATAGATATATGTGGAGATAGGGGTTGACTCTGATGCCCAAGTGGATAAGGCACCGGTTCTAGATCCATTTACATTTATTTGCCACCCAAAATATAAATAATTGTTTCATTTTACTTTACTGGTACAATCATAATCTGAATCATTCTATGACAAGTTCATGGATGTGTTTTGTAATGCTTTGTAGAAGCACTGAATGAGGTTAACCTTCCTTGAGTTTAACTCTAAAAAGAAGAAGGATGAATATCCTTAAACCATTGTTTCATGTTGCTGCTTTCATGATTTCTATCATTATATTGTGTATGGGGATAAGATGGGCCATACTTAGAGTTCTCTCATCTTATTAAGTTGAGTTTGGAAGCAGGGACAAAGCAGTGAAGGAGCTAGTTCACAATTCAGAGCTTAGTTAAACAGTGAATTGATATAGGTATACCCACCTGAGTATTCATACTCGAAGTGAAGAAGGTTTTCTAACCTTTATACCTTAGTGTTTGCATTTTGTTAGATTATGTCCGTTGGGAGTATATGAGTATTTGATAATCTACAGATTTAAGCACTAACAAAATTGGCGACTCTGCTGGGGACTTTTGAATAGCTTGCAATAGGTTAGTGCAAATCCTGTCCATTGCGCATTTGTAGACCAGAATAAAATAATTTGATTCCCACTTAATAGTGGGTGGTGACTCTGAAAATTTGTGTTACCAGTTGCTAATAATTGCAAAATTTTGTTAAAATTATCGTGATATACCATGAGTCGACCAAGATACACTAGGTCTTACTACAAGGATCACCCAGAAGATAATATGGGTGATGAGCTCCATAAACCAAGTAGGAAACAATGGTCTAGAAGAGGTCAGAATACTGCTAGTTCCCAAGGCCCTTCTCGAGAAAGATCTCATGTCCCACTTCCTCATGAATCTTCCTCCTCTTCTGATGATCCCAAACATGTCAAGAAGGTCACGACAAGTGTGCATATGCGGAAAGAAGTAATCACAGAGGTCACATAAGTAGGTTTTTTCCCTGCAAGAGAAACCCTAGAATGACCAGAAGAAACCTCTGCTACTGAAACAACTTCCTATGATTCTGAGAAATTGAGGGAAGAGGTGATTTCTTTGAGAAAGAAAGAGAGTCAACAACTGGCTGAGATTTCCAATAGGGTGAAAGTAAGGGAACAACAAATCTATGAGTTTCTCATGGAGAGACAGAAACTCCTTAAGAGAACCAAGAAAAATGAGACCTAGGTTAGTGATCTAAACCAAGATGTTCAAGGTTTAGATAAGGACTTGTTTGGTGATATGGAAGGTTTGAGAAAGCAGGCTCAAGATACTAAGTTTAAACAAGGTGAATTTGAGGGAACAGGCCATGTCCTAAGGCAATTGAATCCCTCTGAAATCCAGAGAAACAAGGAGATCAAAATTGCGCCCAAAAAAATCCCTGATAAGGGAAAACAAAAATTAGGTAGTGTAAATATTAATGAGCCCAAGAAAATTATGGCTCCTCCTAATGTACCTTCTCAAACAAGTATAGATTTGGAGAAGGCTAGAAAAGCAAAAGAAGATTTGGCTATTCAACTGGAGAAACTTGAGTTGGAAGCTGCTGCTGATGAAATGAAAAGGAAGATTGCCTTCCTACATGCTAAAATGAATACGTCCACTAGTAGCTCTATCCCTATCACCATAGGAACAACTCCATCCAATCAGCCCAATACTTCACTTCCAAATGCTCAAACCTTTCACCTTGGACAAACTTTACCTAGACTAGTTCCTAATCAAGTTCCCCTTGTAGCTAGTGGTATAGTGGGAACTGTACCCTGTCAAAATGTTGCAACTACCCCCCTGAATCAACCAAATATCCAAAGAAGACCGGTTCACTTGGATAGATATAGGCCTCTATTTTTTGATGGTATTCCTGGTCAACCTAATGCTATCCCCAATGAAATTAGAAAGAAGATCCCATTATTTACTGGGAATAATGTTATCACCTATGAAGAGCATCTGAAGTTTTTCACAGATAAGGTAAATGATTATGAGATTGAACATGAAGATGTCATAATGAAGCTCTTTGTTCAATCATTGATTGAGGATGCTCGGGATTGGTACAGGGGTCTACCTGAGAATAGTATTGCATCTTGGGAAGAATTTGTCAAATGTTTTAAAGAGCAATATGCAGAACATGTGAACTCTAGTTACATGCTCAATGAGTTCAATAATATCAAGAAACACTATAATGAGAGTATGTCAGAGTTTAATAACCGATTCCAAAAGGCTATGTATAAACTGTTCCAAGTATTGAGGCTAGATGATGCAGTCTGCGTGACAACTTATTTCAACTCTATGGATGGTAAGATGTCTTACCTATTAAGAGATAAGAATCCTCGTACCCTCAGGGATGCTTTTAAGTTGTCCATAAATATTGAGAGTAATCGAAAGGCATCTGGCCAAATGTACAAGAGGGATGAGGGTAGACTATGGAAAGAGACCAGGCCACAACCAACAAGGCCATCCAAAGAAGAGGATAGAATGGACAAAGGACCTGGTAACACTAAAGATTTCCTAGCAAGGTTTGATAAAGGTGGTAGAAACTTTCAAGATGTGAGACCTCCTTATCAAAGGCAGGACAAGGCCCCTAACTTAAGAGATATGCCTTACAAAACAAATTGGAAAGATGGGAGGCCTGTTCTTGATAATAATGAACCCCAAAAGGGAAGAGATACACTAGATCCTTTAAAGAAAAATATAGCACATAATGTGGAAAGTACCCCTTGGTGTGTGGCTTGTAATATGCCCCACTCACCATTCCAATGTGTTGTTGCTCGGGCCTTGGGAGAAGAGGCCAATGATTCATACGCAGGAGATTATGAAGGATCTGAAAAGCCTGCTATTAACATGTTCACTACTAAATTAATGGGGGACCTTGAGTCCTCAGATGATGAATTTATTTGCCCTGATGTTGATCATAAGAGGAAGATTTTCTCTGACTATGAACAACAAATTTTTACTCAATCTGACTAGGAAGAGTTTGATAATGATGATTGTAAGACTCATATGGTAGAATCTAGGCCAGATGAAAGACAATGGAGAAAGCCCAGTGACGAAGAGATCAGAAGTCTAACTGTGGCCGCTATTACTCAAGAAAAGTCCTCATACAATTTGAGGAATAGAAAGGTGGATAATGAGCAGGGAGTCCCCAAATCAGTATTTGTTAAGAATAAGCTCCAAGATGAGGATTCCCCAAAGCCCAATGTTGTAAATAGTAAAGATGAAGGGTTTGAAGCTGAGAAGAAAAGGAAACCAGAAGTAATTAATGACAAGGTGAAAAAGAACATTGGTAAGTCAAAAGATCACCCTGATTTTTATACTAACTCCCCTACCTTTGATATGAGACATGCCTTGTCCCAAATGAAGGTCTCCATCCCTTTGCTTGAGATGCTTAAAATAGAAGAGCATAAGGCAGCAGCTTTGGCTCTTATAAATGAGTAGAGATTTGTGCCTGCTTTACAAGAAGAAGGGAAGTCCATGGATAAACCAATTGTAATTAATGACATCTCTGATGTATGTGTTGGGACTATTGTGACACAAGAGCCCTCTTTTATTAACCCTTTCTACGTTACTTTGCTTGTAAATAATTGTTTGCTAAAAAATTGTATGATTGATTCTGGCACTACTACAACTGTAATGCCTTATCAAGTGATGAAGGAGTTAGGGTTGCGAGTTGATACATCTAGTGGAAGGTGTTATGCCATGGATAATAGGGCAGTACCTATTGTAGGGACCTTGATTGGAATTGAAGTAAAGATTGTTGCATTCCCAGAGGCCACATATAAAATGAATGTGGTTGTTGTTGATACAAAACCTCATTATGGCATGTTACTCTCAAGACAATGGGCTGCAGAAGTGGGTGGAAAGTTGCAACTAGATTTTTCATATGCTACCATCCCAATAAATGGAACTGAGGTAAAGTTGTACAGGGAGCCCCGTTCTTCAGTCATGATTGAAGTGGTTGCTTCGGAGGATCTAAATTGTTTTGTAGATATTGGCATGAGCAATTTTATGATTCAAGAAGCAGTACCTCAATTGAGAAACACAGATCCAATTGTGGATGAGCTGATTTTGCAGCAAGATGGGCTCTGGAAAATGTTCTTTGATGGTGGATGCTCCAAGGAAGGATCAGGAACTGGTGTTGTATTCATTTCCCCATCAGGTACTACTTTCAAATACTCTTTCTTGTTAACTTTTGAGTGTACAAATAACACTGCCGAGTATGAGGCTCTGATACTGGGATTAGATGTAGCTATAAAACATGGTATTAAATCTTTAAAAGTTCATGGTGATTCCCAGTTGATTATAGCCCAAGTGAGATCTCAGTATGCTTCTAAAGATGAAAAGTTGAAACTATATAAACATGTTGTTTGGGATAGACTAGAGTTTTTTTATGCTTTCAATCTACTTTGGGTAGAAAGATCCAATAATATCATGGCAGATTTTCTTGCAAATGTTTCCCTTAAGAGTGAAGACATAACCCTCACTGGTGTGTCCATGTTAGAGGTCAAAACTAGGCCTGTTGTGCCTGATAATGTATACAATTGGCAAGTTTTTGAAGATGACCTTGATATCCTTAGGTTCATTCAAGGCCTTGATCAATATGATGGTCAGCAAATAGATCTCAATGAGATACAATAGTGTGTTGAGGGAAAAGAATGCATCATGGGGAATGAGATAGTGCAATTGCCATCCAACCACATACCTAAAGGGTTAGTAGAATTGGAAGGAATGTTCAAAATAAATGATGGTTTTTTGTCTTAGAAGTCTAACACTAAAATGGAGGACTTAGAGGAAATAAACTTGGGTTTAGAAAACTCCCCACAAATGGTATACATTGGCAAGAAACTGAGCAAAGAGATCAGAGGAAATTTGATAAGACTTTTGAAAAAATACAAGCATGTATTTTCTTGGTCCTATGATGACCTTAAAGCTTATAGGGCTGATCTATTTCAGCATGAAATTCCTTTAAAAGAAGAAGCTAAGCCTTTTAGACAGAAGCAGAGGCCCATTAACCCTTTACTAGCCACTAAGATGCAAGTTGAGTTGATAAAATTGAGGGATGTTGGTATCACTGAGCCAATTAGGCATTCTACATGGGTTTCCAATCTTGTGCCAGTAAGGAAAAAGAATGGTGACATTAGGCTCTATGTTGATTTTAGGAACCTGAATGTGGCTTCGCTCAAGGACAATTATGGATTGCCAAATATGGGGGCCATGCTGCATAGGGTGACCGGATGTGAACTCTTGTCAATGATGGATGGTTTCTTAGGGTATAATCAAGTGCTGGTCAAAGAATCAGAGAAATTTAAGACAGCCTTTACAACCCCATGGGGAACATATGTATATGTTCGCATGCCTTTTGGTCTGAAAAATCCTGGAGCAACATTTCAAAGAGCCATGGATGTTGCATTTGAGGAGTTGATAAATGTTTTAATGGTTGTTTATCAGGATGATCTCACTGCTTATTCCAAGAAAGCTGATGATCATTGTTCCCATTTGGAGAAGGTCATTCTTCTTAAGGCCTTAGAATTTGGTGTGTCGTTGAATCCCAAAAAGTGTCAGTTTGTTATGACAGAAGGGAAGTTACTTGAACACATAGTGTCAAAAGAAGGAGTCAGGATTGATCCTGAAAGAGTAGAAGCAATTAAAAAGGTCCCTCCACCAAAGAACATAAAAGGTGTGCAGTCATTCTTGGGACATATTAATTTTGTAAGAAGATTGATTACTAACTTTGCAGAATTGGTCAAGCCCATAGTGAAGTTCCTAAAGAAGGAAGTGATGTTTGATTGGAACCTTGAAGCTTAGCAAGCTTTTGTAAGAATCAAACAAGCAATTCAAGAGGCCCCAGTTTTGGTATCACTTGATTACTTGAAACCATTTTCTTTGTTTTCTTTTGCATCTTTTTATACTATTGCAGCTATCCTTTTACAAAAGGATCAAGAAGGATATGAGCATCCTATAGCCTTTTTCAGCAAGTCATTACAATCTACTGAATTAAATTATGAACTAATGGAAAAGCAAGCCTATGCACTTGTGAAGGCAGTCAAAGCTTTTAGACCATATCTGGTCTGTGCAAAGGTTAATGCTTATGTGCTACATGTTGCAGTAAAGGATATCCTAACACAGAGTGAAGTTACAGGAAAAAGGTGTAAATGGATAAACAGGATCCAAGAGTTTGACCTTGAAATTCACATTACCAAATTGATAAGAGGATTGGGACTTGCTAAGTTAATGACTGAGGAAAATATGGACCTTGTCCAGGTAAATAATGTTGCTGCTAATATTGATATGATTACTAGTATTGAAATGCAACCTTGGTACAAGGATGTTATTTATTTTATTAAAAATGCTAAGTGTCCACTTGAAATGAATGATAATCAAAGAAGGAGCCTGAGATTGCAAGCTTAGAGATATGTGCTTATCCAGGGTGATTTGTACTGGAAGGATAATGATGGCATTTTACTCTTTTGTCTGGATAAGTACCAATCAGAGAAAGTGTTGAAGGAAATGCACTCTGGACTATGTGGAGGACATCATTCTGCCCAGTCAACAACTCATAAAATCTTAAGGGCAGGATACTATTGGCCTATATTGTTCAAAGACACTCATTCTTATGTGAGAAAATGTGAACCTTGTCAAAGGTTTTCTAAAAAATTGAAGTTCTCAGGTGCACTATTATTGAACCCTGTTGTTGCAGAAGCTCCTTTTGCAATGTGGGGTATGGATTTTATTTGAGAGTTCTCTAAGAGGTCTAGTGGGGGACATAGTCACATTTTGGTGGCTACTGATTATTTCACCAAACGGATTGAAGCCATTCCAACCAAAAGGGAAACCAGTGCTATTGTAATTGAATTTTTGATGAACAATATAATTACTAGATTCGGTTTCCCTGTTAAATTGGTTGTTGACAATGCTATGAGCTTCAGGTCACAAGAGATCACTGATTTTTGCTCAGAAATGGGCATAGTATTGTCTTATTCATCCCCTTATCATCCACAGGCCAATGGATAGGTTGAATCCATTAACAAGAGTATTTTGCAGATTCTGAAGAAAACCCTCGAAAAGAATAAGAGAAACTGGCATGTAAAATTAAAGTTAGCACTATGGGCTGATAGAATTTCTAAGAAGAGGGCTACTGGTAAGTCCCCTTTTGAGATGGTATATGGTGCAAAATCAAGGTTGCTAGTAAATAATTTCCTTCCAATCTATAAGTTTATGAAAGAAGAGGACATGGAAATCAGTGATCCACTGCAGGACAGAATGGTTCAGCTGATTGAATTGGATGAGATTAGGAGGGAAGGACAAAGAGAAAATGTGAAGTTGCAGCAAAAAATGAAGTATCTTTTTGATAAGAGAGAAACTATGAGAAAATTCTAGCCTAGTGATATGGTTCTCCAATGGAATGCCAGGGCTGAAGATAAAGGGAAACACAAAAAAATTGAGTCTTTGTGCATGGGACCTTATATTGTTCATCAAACCCATGGTAAGGATTCATACTTTCTGAAAAATTTGGATGGCGAAAAGCAGGAATTGCCAGTGCATGGACAGTTCCTGAAATTTTTCTTCAGCTAATTCTTTTCCATGCACAATAGGCTTGTATATATGTATAGGTGTGTTTGTTTCTATTGTGTGTTTGTTTCCTATTTTAGGTTAAGGTTTTTTGGTCTGCCTCCCAGAGATAGGTAAGTTGTTGCTATGATTTTGCAATCAAGCATCCTCAGATAGAGCCACTATTGGGTATATTCTTAATTTTCTGAGGTTTTTGTCCAAATGTTGGTTTAGTCCTCTAGTCTGTGAAATTTTCCTAGGTCCAGGTGTCAGAATTTCTTCAAAAAAATTGTCATAGCCCAGTTCAAAAAATCCTTACCATAGGTCTTGTCTTTGAAGAATTTCAAATTCATGTAAAAAACCCTAAAATGTTTGCCTTTTTCAAATAAACCCTAAGTCATTCTCCTCATTTCTTTTCGAACGTTACTTTTTAAGTCACTTAAGTTCATTAAAGAGCACATGCATTTATTTTTCACGCGGGGGTTATATCTTTTCCTAAGTCTAGAAACCCAGTGATATAAATAACATATCCTATGTCCTAATTACCTTATATTATAATGTTTCGAGTTTCATTCAACTGTGAATCTTTAAAGAAGATCTAACGGCGGTCGCGTGTTCGCATGGACTATTTCCAAGCCATGTGAACATGTGAAATAACCGTTGATTTTATAATGAAGCTTGATGCCGAAACAAGGTGGGACCACTGACAAGTATTTCACAAGTGGCGGCCTTTTATTTGTAAAGGATAGTGGGGCCGGTGACAGAGGAATCTCCAAAGTTTGAAAAGCAATAAGGGGAAAATCGGACGGCTGTCGTATAATTGCATGGGATCTTAGAAGCCTATGCAATCATGCGACAAGCCGTTGATCTTGCATTAAACCAAGCGCGGTTCTTAGGAGGAACTTTTGACAGATGTACATGAATAATGTTTTCTCATTGGCTAGTATCAGTAGACACCAGTGCTCGGAAAGAAAGAAAGTACCTCACAATTTGCCAAGTGTTGCAAGCGTTGATTTTCTTTATTGACAAAAGCGAGGTGGGACCGATGATTTGAAGGAAGACAATGACAGTGATAAATGCTAATGGGTTTTCGCATGTTCGCATAAGCTTCTTTTAAGCTATGCAATCATGCGAATAACATTTTGTCTTAACGGTGAAAGTTATAAGAGACCGCCAAAAATAGAGAGATAACATGACAGTTAGTCGCATGTTCGCATGAGTGATTTTCACGCTATGTGATCATGTGACAGGCCATTAGATCATCTGCTAATGAGGATCGATGGTTCTAATTCAAACTGGAGATAAAGTGATGCAAATTTGAAGTTTCCCGTTGAGAAGTGACAGTTCGTTCTTCCGGAGGAGTAATTGTTTCAATCGTGCTAAATTAATTGTTGACATAACTTCTTTAATGGCTCATATATCAGAATTCCACGCACTCTCAGAAGCACAAAGAGATCAAAAAATTGCAGAGACTCAGGCGTGAAGAATTATGAGGACGGGCTGCTATTCTCCGGTGGTTTTCGATAAAAAAGGTTGGTGAAATACTTGTGCAAATTGCTTCCTTACTAAAAGAATCACAGTTCTGTATTTTGTCTATCTTGCAAAGAATTCTTTTAAAGATAAACCTTAAAATGGCACCAAGGAAAGAATTGTCGGGTAAAATTGAGTATAGTGAAAGAGGTTTTCACGAGGATTTATTGCAATTACTTACCAGCTCTTCCACTACCCCGGTGAAAACCAAGAGTTTGATTCCCAAAGATCCTAGGGTAAAAATAGCGGAGGATTTATATGACACAGCAAGTTTTATTAGAGAGGCCAAAATTGGTACAATCAACGCAAGAGGTGACTCTGATATCACAGGATTGGAATTATTCAAAGTAGGTTTTAGTCAGAGAAATGCCCCTCACCCTGCAAGCAATATATGGCAGTCTGACTTAGGAAAACTTGTCCTGCCCAGTGTCTTTTTAGATGTAGATTTGATGACCCAGGTTGCAAAGAGTTATGATCCAATCACTAAAGAAGTTAGAGATGCAAAGGGAGTAATATTGATTAAAGTTTCTACTGAAGAAATCAGGAAGGTGTTCAGGTTAAGTGAACCCTCAGACAATTTGGAGAGCATTGATTTTGAAGAACTAAGGCAAGTGTATGATGCACAAAGGAACTATTTCAGAGGCAAGTTGTTGAAGGATTTCTGCACCAGAATTGAAAAAATGGTTATTATGGGACAGAACACTCAGGAACCTTTTAAAATAGAATATTTTGATCTCAGAGCTAAGGGTGCATATTGGTCATTATGTCAGATTTTTGGAGAGGATGTTAGTGAAAGGATGTCAATACACTTGATGTGCATGATTATCCAAATTCTACATGCACACGTATCTATTACTTTTGATTTTGCTCCTTTTATTGTTGAATTAATCCATAATGGATTACTGAAGATTCAAAAGAATGAAGGTGACAGGCCCTTTTGCTGGTACTCTTTCATAATGTACATGTTTTTGTTTAAAGGAGCAAGTTATTTTGAACAAGAAATGGAATTAGTGAGAAAGAAGGATGGTGAAGATATGCCAGTCCAACTATGGAGCCTCACAATGACCTGGGATAAGAAGGATCATAGTTTCATTAATTTTGATAAACATTTTGTAGCTAGACTCAGGAAGTTGTTTGTCTTAGACAACCCAAGAATCCCAACAATATTGGCATAGCTTATTAGGCCAAACCAGTTTGCTAAGAATCTGAACATCGTACACAATTGGGCAGATCTCATTTTCTACAATGTATCAACTGTCATCAGGTTGTATGGTTTCAGGGGGACCCCTTTTATATTGCCCTATCAGGTACCCCTTAGGATTGGAATTGCAGAGTTCTTGAGGCAATTAGGAGATATTGAAGAGTGTGCCCTCACTGGGAAAGGCAAGGGAACTTTATTCCCAAATGTTACCATTGCCCATCAATTCATAATTACCAAGGGTGGATGGGTTTACATAGATAAAATTCTGGCTCCATACCATATGGCTACTGCAATTGCCAGAATAGCAGATCCAGAAGGTTTCTATAATGAAATGTTTTAAAAGAGAGCCAAGTGTGCCATGATTAACCATAATTTTAATTTCCCTAAAGATATTGTCAGGAATGTAGCAAAGATGCAAGAACAAGAGGTTATGAAAGAAAAATGGTTGGTATATAGGAAGACACTAGATTTTATCCAGCAATTTGATTCAGGATGGGATCCCCTGAAAAGCATAACTCCAATGGGGAAGAAAATAGATACTCTTATGAATTTTTTTCAGGATATTTTTCAGACCCTAAATGAGAAGAAGGAAAAGGTTATGAAGGATGATCCAAAAAAGGCTAGACAATTGTTGAGCAAGCCTGTGTTTGCAAAAGGGTTACCCCCGGGGAGGTACATGATGCAAAAGAAGGCTGGTTACAATGTGGTGATACCAGAATAAAGCCAGCAAAAGAAAATAGATAAAAGGGATATCCCATCAACCTTACAACAGGTTGGAAAACAAAAGGAGATTGTGGAGATCCCCGATTCTCCTCGTCCTCAAACTTCGGAGGATATAATTGATTCTCCACCCCCATCAAAAAGGCAAAGATTGGAAGAAAGACCTGCTCATGTTGAAAAGGAGTACTCCCCATCATAGTCTCCTCTAAGAATTTTTGATGACCAAGAGATTACAGAACAAGTACAACAAGTAGATGCTCTAGGTCAAATCTTTATGACTTATGAAGAAGTAAATGAGGGAGTGCCAGAGGTACCAGAAGAACCCAAGTTGGATTTAACAGTAGGGGAATTGGCAGGTATGGAATTGGACCCTGTAATCAAGCAAGCTTATGAAGAGTTTTTGGTTGATGATACTTTTGTTAAAACTAGGGCCTTTATGCAATTTCTTTGGAAATTAAACATCAAACAATTTCAAGAAATCTGTGAGAAGAGACATGAAGAGAATCCAGAGAAGGATTTACAAGTCATAGAGGAAGAAGTGAAAATAGAGATTACTACAAAATTTAAACAAATCACTCCAGAACAGGGAAGAGATATGGTAAAGATGTCAGGAGTACTAATCCTCCCAGAATGGGATATAGCTAATGCAGTAGTGTTTGATGCAGTCAAAAAATAGACCACTCCTCTCCATAGAACTCTAGAGGAAGCAGAACAGGTTGTTAAAGGAGTCACTTTCAGTGATAATCATCAAGCGTTGGTAATGTGGTCTTTAAGAAAGAATGAAAGTAACAAGGGAAAACAAATTGTCAAAGATGAACTCTCAGGGAGTCTAATTGTAAGAAGATTTATTGATACTTCTTTGGTGGAAGCATTAGGTATGGTAATGGCCACAGCACAATTAACAACAAAAGTGGCAGAAAAGGAAGCTAGAGAGAAGGAAGAGCTCACTGCAAAATTGGAAACAGTTTTGAAGATTTATGGTGAGATGAAACAGGGGATTCTTGAGAGAGATATTATGATTGCAGACTTAAGAAAGAGATTGGGAGAACATGGCCCAATACAATTATCAGAGAAAATTCAGATAGCTTCCTCCCCTGCTGGGCCTTCCTCATCAAGCCCTATTATTGAACTTCCCCCTTCCCCTTTTCCTCCTTCCATAGATGAGGAGGATATTGATCAAAAAGTAAAGGATAGGTTATATGAGAAGATAAAAGATGTTGTTTCACATTTTTTGGCAAAGCTGAGGCCTAAAGAAATATACAAATCTGCAAAACAATTGGCAGATGTCTTAGCTATTTTTCAGAAAGAGGTGGCTATTGTGGACAAAATTTTGGAAAGGTGGTCTCCAAGAAAAGATAGTCTGAGGTCATGGTTTGATCAAAATAATGATAAATGTGTTGTAAATATAGAGCTAACAAATACTTATAGGTTTTTCAAGGATCTTTTTGACTTTGAGGTAAATAGGGGGAGTATAAGAAGAAGGTCAAAAATCCTAAGGGCAAGATACTTCTAGGATGATTTCCAAATTTTTCCTGGTCTTACTAAGGCAAATGGGGTAATCAAAGATAAAGATCAATGGATGGAGCAAATAGATAGACAAGTATTGTCTAAAGTAGATTCCATTTTATGTACAGATGATAATACCCCATTCATACAATTTATTGAACTCCTTCAGGATGCTAGGATATACTTTGCAAATGTAAGAATAGAGGTTCACCAGTTGGTTGCTGAGTGGGACAAGTTGTCCCCAAAGAAAGATGAGGTCCTTGTATTTCATTGGCCAAGTGAAGAAACCTACATGACTTGGGAATTGACATATCTTTCAGAAGATTCAGAAGAAAAGGCATCAAATGAAGAAGCGGTAGGTGTTAGTACTCCAAACCCTTGAGGATCAAAGTAAAAAAGGACAAAGATGTCAAGCAGTTATCATAGGCACAAATATGACACCTGGCCAAAGTTGAATTACCCTTGGGAGCTGTTACAAGATTTTGACGCTCTTCCTAACAATCCATTTTGAAGATTTGTAGCAAGAAAAAGAGGAAGAAGAATAGAATACACATGGAACCTGATCTAGAATTTGAGGAAGAAGGATTTCAAATAGAGGATGATGTAAGTTAGCCAGATGGTAGTCATCCTTCATGCAAAAAATTTAGCAACTGCTCTGAAATATCCTTAGACAAAGGTGGCACCTGCAAGATTGTTGGAAATAGATATTTGTAATCTGCTGTAGCAAACAACTTTGTCAGTTTGTAATCTTGTTTTGAGTGCAAGATCTTTTAACAGCCATCTGAAGCTTGTTGCATCCTTTCAAGGATTCCAAGACGGCTGATCAGTATATGTAGCAAGTTTTTGCTCTTTTTAGAGGGTGGGAAAAAATATTCTGTAAGAAAGGTTCTTAATACAAAACCTTATTTTCTTTAAATGAGAAGATACTGTATCAACACATTTTGACCATTAATACAAAATATTGGAGCTCTGTTACTACCATTTTATTGTCTTTATGTATGGAGTGTTTTAGTTTTCTTATGTATTTTGATTGCAAGGCATTTTGAATACAATATTCACAAGGTGAATATACGGGTTAAGCTTAAGTTTCTTTCAAGGAAAGAGTAAAATCTTAAGGGAGGTCTCTGGGAATTAATAAATCCATGTATGAATTCAATGACAGTTGTAGAAATTAAAAGGATGGTATGTTAGGCATGTCATTTGAGTTTCAAGTATATTTATTTTGATAGATATATGTGGAGGTAGGGTTTGACTCTGATGCCCAAGTGGATAAGGCACCGGTTCTAGATCCATTTACATTTATTTGCCACCCAAAATATAAATAATTATTTCATTTTACTTTACCAGTACAATCATAATCTTAATCATTCTATGAGAAGTTCATGGATGTGTTTTGTAATGCTTTGTAGAAGCACTGAATGAGGTTAACCTTCCTTGAGTTTAACTCTAAAAAGAAGAAGGATGAATATCCTTAAACCATTGTTTCATGTTGCTGCTTTCATGATTTCTATCGTTATATTGTGTATGGGGATAATATGGGCCATACTTAGAGTTCTCTCATCTTATTAAGTTGAGTTTGGAAGCAGGGACAGAGCAGTGAAGGAGCTAGTTCACAATTCAGAGCTCAGTTAAACAGTGAATTGATATAGGTATACCCGCTTGAGTATTCATACTCGAAGTGAAGAAGGTTTTCTAACCTTAATACCTTAGTGTTTGCATTTTTTTAGATTATGTCCATTGGGAGTATATGAGTATTTGATAATCTGTAGATTTAAGCACTAGTAGGTACTTCCATATTTTGTGGGTTGTATCTACTTTCTTTATTTTTGAAAACTCACTATCAGATAGGGCACTGATAAGGGCTTCTTTGGCTATTACATTCTGATGAAATGATTCCTTTTTCTTTTTAGTAGCATCATCCTTTGCAAGGTCTTCTAAAGTAGGGATCTTGACTTCTTTGATAGTTACATCAAAAACTTCAAAAGCAATGCATTGCAAATGTGTTACCATCTTGTTCTTCTGATCATAATAATTCTCTCCATCAAACATAGGACTTTCTTTTCTAAAGAATGTCAACTAATCAACCTCAAGCTATAAAAATTTCTCTCTGAGGTACTTGGCTCTGATACCAATTATTAAGAATAGTCCCAAGAGCTAACTGAGAGGGGGGGGGGCTGAATCAGTTATCTACAAGTTTCAATTCTTTATCCAATTAAGTATACTTAAACATAAAGCATAAACAAAATGAGAGAACACTTGAACACAACAACAATATTTTGGTTACGGGGAAACCCAAATAGGTAAAAATCCCAGTGGGAATTGACACCCACTAATATTTTGTACTAGTGTATTATGATCCTTGTTAGAAGATCCTTAACCCTGTTAGGAGTTTCTTTCCAATATGTTTAGTACAGTAGACCTAGTCAAGGGTCAGACCCTGTTAGGAGTCTTTTACAATTAACCCTGTTCAGGGTGAGGACGCACTATCTGAGAGCACACTGCTCAAAGAGTGAAGGCTACAACCTTCTGAATAAAAAATACACACTATATATGGATCTTGGTGAATTGCACTTTGACCTGCTCTCTGGATTAGTTCTAATGTATGGCACAAATACTTTACTTGGTCACATAGACCTTCTTCTGATGGCTCAACACTTTGCACACTCTGCTCTGCTCTTCACAATCAACTATGAACCACACTTTAACAATCACAAATGACTGCCTATAAATATCTTTCCTCTAAATGATATAACCAAGTCGGCCTATTAGAATGACCTTGAAATCATATTAGATAAGTCATAAAAAACTCCAATAATAATTCTGTTGGCTCTACTAAGCACGCACCACATTCTGGGACTTGTCTAATAATGATAATTGTAAACGCACGCTACACACTATCGGCTCTACCAAAATAACTAGATCTTTCTCTTCAAGCTGAATTACATCATGCACTCTTAACCTAAAATTAATAACTCTTCTCCAAGAACTAATCCAAGGGCGCACACTGAAATGATAGGCGCAACTCCGGAACCAATATAATCTATGTTGGGTCTTTTGAATAAACAGAGGAAACTGCTACTGCTAAATAGCGATTGCATAACTTCACTTCTATTGATCATCAGACTCTGGGTCCATCAATCTAACATCACTAACATGTCTCCATCACATATCCAAACACGTAAAGCTCCATGATAACTGTAAAAACAATCATTCACCGAACACTGCCTGTAACTCTATCAAGAACGCTACTGACACAAGCTTCGATATAACTGTTTGTACTAACAGTTAACCTTTGTGTCCATGATATCATTCTAATAACATGTCCATGTTGTATATACCAGAATCTTACTACATAAGTCTTCCACGCATGCTACTTACCATATGTTTTCATCAATGACAAACATACAGTCAGCACTGGCTTGCTGGCAAATCTCCAACAGATGTGATATTTTTTAAATTAAAAAAATATTATAATCATAAATCTGTTATACAAATTGCAAGATTCATGGAATTTTAGACAAAATAGATCTAATCAATATGAAAACTGAATAGATAGAGAAAAACAAGAAATTTACGTGGTTTGGCAATATGCCTACGTCCACGGGAAAGCCAAAGAGAACTTTATTAACCAGATTACACATTTTGCATTACATACAACCAAATATATAACGGACTATGCAATAATATGCTTAATTTGTGCCAATGTAATTCCAAGCTGGCATAATAGACCAACGAAGCATCACCAAAAATTGGTTTTGTTTGAACTGATTTTGTTTGCGGGTAAGTACAAACATTTAGGTGCCTATTCGACAGAAGTTTTCTAGAATCAAAAAATGCCACTAGAAATGCACACCTAATTTAGATTCAGATGCTTGATCCAAAATTTAAAAAAATGTGTGTCCATTTCTATTTTTTTGTCAAATTATGACTAGAAATACATTTTTATGTGCACCGATATAGTTTTTAACAAATGGGTGCCCATTTTTTAATTTTAAATAACGGGAACCTGTTTCTCAAGACATGAGCTGGAAACACACCTCCACCTCATATTCAGTTCAGGAACCAAGGCTATGCCTTGACCTCCAAAAATTTGGTTAAGGCACTAGAATGCCAGATTTTTGCCTTGTATTTTTTTGAGGGCCTTCCTAATCGTATTTTTTGATGAAACAAAAACCCATTAGATTTTTCATTGTCTTGATTTTAAAAATATAAATTTCTAGCATGATATGATTATTTTTTACTATTTTTGTATTATTTATTAATTAAAAGTGGTCCTAAACGTAAAATAGTGAGGTTCACTAAAACTTTAATAACTTTTTTATTTTTAGGTTTTTTGAAAACTAAAATATATGACATCAATCAACATACAGTTCTCTTGAAGATAAAAAAAGAATTTTGAAAAAATATGAAAATTTCATCAAATTATTGTGGTCGTACACTAGACATTTTGAAAATGTTCTTTATAGTTAATTAAAAATTAATTAAGAAAAAAATTCTATAAAAAAAATATGCTCATAAATATTTGGTGTCTTAGATATATTTCACAAGAAGAATTCACAAAAAATTATTTATTTAGGTCAAAATATGGTCGTCAGATATGGGTGTGGTATGGTGTTGAAACAAAAAATTTTTAAAAATGGTTTTTAAATATGCCTAATGAAAATTAATTTATACCCAGTAGGTATTTAAATAAATTACATATTTGAAAAGTAGACTCCGAGCACTAAATTTTCTATTTCTGAAGTTTTTTGAGATTAAATCTCTAAGTGTCTCAAATTTAGACATCAATTGACATGAAATTTGAAAAATAGGGAAAACACTTCCACTTTTTGTCCAAAAGTGGGACTGAACTTCTTGCAACCACCCTTGCATTTGAATAGTTAGAAGGAGAAAATAAAAAAATTATGGGACTTCGCATCCCAACATTCTCTCACTTGAAGTCCAAATAGTACTATGAACAACCATGCTTCAAGAAATCTCTTTCTTTCCAAGACCTATAGTCGTAGACATAGCAATCCAAGAGAAGCTCTACAGAACTCTAGCTTCTCTTTTGAAACAACCTTTGTAAAAGCATCTGCAGGATTCAAATTTGTGTGTATCTTTTGCAACTTGAGCTAACCCTCTTCAAGAAAACTTTGAAAATAGTGATATCGAAGTTCTTTATGCTTCATTCCTAAATGAAATGTTATATTTTTGGCCAAGTGAATGACACTTTTACTATCTCTATATAATACAAATTCATTTTTTCTATTACCCAATTCTGATAGTAACCTCTACAACTACAACATCTTCTTTTGTCCTTTTGTCATCGCAATATACTCTGCTTCAGTAGTTGAAAGAGCCACTACTTTCTGCAACCTCAAAATACAACTAACTATTGCTCCTGCCAATGTAAATACATACCCTAATGTAGATGGTCTTCTATCTAAATCTCTAGCCATATTTGAATCAACATATCCATGTAATTTTGCACCTTCATTGCTAAACCTCAAAACATGGTTTGAAGTGACTTTAAGATATCTCAGAATCCATTTCACCACTTGCCAATGAATTTTATCTAGATTACTCATGTATCTACAAACTATTCCCAATGTTTGGGAAATATCTACTCTTGTACAAACCATAGCATACATTAAACTCCCAACTGCAGATGAATATGGAAATCTTTCCATACATTATTATTTTTCTTCAAGTGTCTTGGCACACATCTTAGAAGATAATTTGAAATTGATGCAGGGGCATCCAAGGTTAAGGTAGGGGCATTCTTTGTCATCGGTGAAACTGCATGGGTGTTTGTATTATGGCCGGTGTTACTCCATTGCAGCCTTGACCGACGGCCTCAATTATTGAAGGAAGCTCGGTCACTGAAGGAACTTGGTAGTCTCTAGCCCTCGGTGAAAGTGTAACTTGGTCATGCCTACGGTGCTCAGTCGACACTAGTGCTCGATGATGCCTGGCGTGCTCTGTTAATTCTCTATTGCTCAGTAGTTCTGGCGTACCGACTGGAGTTTTGTGTGATTTGTTGGGCTGACTTGGTGAATTTATTGTTGGTAGCTATTGTTATAGGCTGACATGCTGAATTAAATGTTTGTATACAATTGTAAGCTGACTTGTATGGTATTTAATTATTTGTTTGGGAAGTTAATGGTTTCATCCAGCCGACTTGTGGCTGATGATTAGTATTTATAGGATGCTTGGGGTAGTTGTTTAGAAGGGACTTGGAGGTCACGAATCAGGATGACTTGGAAGACATAGCGAATCAGATCTGAGGATCTGAAAGCTAAAGTTGGCGAAGTTGTGGAAAAGGTCTTGCATGATCTTGCAGATTTAATTGATATCTGATAGTTATTTGTAGCAGAGCTAGTGGTTTGCACACTTGGAGACAAGGAGATTTCTTGGAGGCTTGTGAGCTCAATTTTAGATCTGCTTGAGGGTTTCCATCAACTTCTGATTGTCTTCAGAGCTGAACTAGCTGAGATTATATTGGATCTATTTCGATCTTGCAGAATTGTTTCTATTTGTAATTGACCCTAACCCGGAAGGCCTTATAGTCGAGCATGTTAATGCAAATTACTTGAAATAATTATTGTGTTATATGTGGTGTTGAGTATTCCACTATGTAATTCTATTGGCTGCAAGGTTTGGACTGTCCTTCATTGAATCCACCATCCTTGACTGCATGAGAAATGCTCTGCTAGAGGTGTGCTTACTACCTTGGGATCCTTCATCCTAAACCTTTCTAGTACTTTTTCAATGTGTTTCTCTTATGATAATATAAGTTCATTTTTCTTCCTATCTCTAATAATTCTCATTCCAAGGATTTTCCTTCCAACACCCCAATCCTTCATTGAAAATTTCATTGATAATTGTTGTGTGAACTTATTAACAACAACCATGCTAGATCTTGCAACTAGCATATCATCAACATACAATAATAGCAATAAAAAATTTCATTATCAAAAGGTTTAGTATAAACACAATGTCAAATTCACATCTAGAAGAAATTTGTTCAGACATGAAAGAATCAAATTTTTGATACCATTGTCTAGGAGCTTGTTTTAATCCATATAAACTACTATTTACTTTGCAAACTAGTGCTTCTTTACCATTTTCCTCAAAACCTTATGGTTTCTTCATGTACAACTCTTCTTCCACATCACCATGAAGGAATGTCTTGACATCAAGTGTTTCCAACTCTAGATCACGAACAACTACTCAACCCAACACTAGTCTAATAGAGGCCATTTTTACAACTAGTGAAAATATCTCTATAAAATCAATGCCCTTTTGTTGAGCATATCCCTTGACCACTAATCTGGCTTTAAATCTCTTCTTTCTACTTGCTTCATTCTTTAACTTATAAACCCACTTGTTTTGCAGTGCTTTCCAACTGGGTGGAAGAGTTACTAAATCCCATGTGTGATTTCCCTTAAGGGATTCCATCTCATCTCTCATGGATTCCATCTATTTATATATATCTTTATCTACACATGCTTCTTCAAATGTAGTAGTTTCAGATTTGTCAGAAAGCAATAAATATTGAATAAAATCTTTATACCTGGTTGAAGGCCTACGCTCTCTAGTGGACCTCCTAACTAGAGGAATCAAATCTTGTGCATTACTAGCTGGATGAACATTTTCTTCATTATCTTGGAAATCTTGTGTGTGATCATGTGTTTGAATTTTCATTGTGGTTGTGGCTGATTTACAATCACCTTTTGTTTAAACATATCACTACCATTCATGATATCTTCTAATGAAATATACTCCTTACGTGATTTGACTTCTTGTAAACTTGACATTACTTTTTTATTAAATATCACATCTCTACTTCATGTGACACACTTATTAACTAGATCCCACAACCTATTTAACCATATGTTTCTTCTCCATATCCAATGAAGATACACCTTTTAGATTTCATGTCAAGCTTAGTTCATTTTTTGTTTGGAATATGAACAAAAGCTTCACATCCAAATACACATAACGATAATAAGAAGATTTCTCACCTAACTATTTTTCTTTTGTTAATCAAATATTTTTCTTCTAGAATTCCATTTTTTTCTTTTGTTAATTAGTGTGTATGTTTCTTCTCATAACTCTTTTCCTAGTCCTACATTTGAGATAATTCTTTGTACTCGTTCCTTGTCGTAGATGTGTCTGGGGATGTATGCCTCTTGCAGGCATAGAAAGATCTTAGGATTTTTGGGAGAGTAGACCACAAACTTGACCAAAAAAAACTTTGCAGGGAAACGACCAAAAATTGGCAGACTAACTAGGAAGACCGTGAAAGAAACACACAATTGAAAGGGAAATATTTACAAAATTACAAGATGTAAAACTTCATGTGGTGGCGTAGGGCCACCAAAGGAAATACCAGAACTTCCCTTTGTCAAAAACTTGATTTTCATTCACATATGTGACCAACCACCTAAAAATGTCATGACAAACTTGTTGCCAAAATATATGAACAATGTTGGGCTGAAAAGTAATCCTGTATTTGCCACTGCCCATATTCTTCCAGTCACAACCACCATCATACTCATACTCCAAAAAGTATGGGACGTCTTTTACTTCTTCTTCAGAAAATACAAAATTTCCAGTAATGCATCAAAGTATAGACTTCAATGATCGACGTCCACTACAAAATCACCTGGCTATGAAGGAACTGGACCTTGTGAATTACCCATGTGCATTGATTCAACCTCGGACACTAAATCATAGGACTGTGAATGAAAAGCCCCAACTTCCTCTTTACTAAAAAGACAAGAAACTTCATTATATGGCGTGATAGCAAGAACCATGTCCATCTCTGCATCAATATTGTTACAATATGTTTTACTAACCTTTTCATCATCAATATGAGGATTAACCGCAATTTGCAACCAATTCTCTTCTCCCATATCATCATAACTAAAAGCTTGGCTAGTATGATCAACAGAGACATCAATGTTCTAGTACGGATTTTCATTTTTTATTTCACACCTATCTTAAAAATTATCTGGTTGATGACAAGAAGCATCAGTTTACATAATACCCCTTGGGGTTCCATATTTCAACTCATTCTCTAGATTTATTACTTTTGTAAAAGCATGATATAATGTCTCGAGCTCTGCCTTTCTTAATAAGGAGCTCATCTCATCATTGAGTGCATTATGATAAAGAAACAAACAATATTTATCATTTGGTCTATATTTCATTGGAATGTCAATCAATGCCTCTACAAATTTAATAGTAAAAGAAGAAGTTGATTCACCCTCTTCTAATTTGATGTCCAGGAATCCCTCTATTGCCTTGTCTAGTTTGATTCTATCACCAAATATTCCTATGAAAGTAGCACACAACTCTCGCCAAGAAGAAATTGAATATGCCGATACAGATAAAAATCAAACCCTTGCATCCTCTGTTAGAGTTTGAACAAACAATTTCATAGCAACATCCTCATGACATAATTCAAACTCCAAAACCAGGCCATAAAATCTATCCCAATGATCACATATTGAAACCATTCCATCACCATTATATTTTGGTAAATACTTTCTAACCTTAGGAGGATCATTATTTGGGTAACCTTCAAAATATAAAGGCAAATATTCTTCCATAGAGAAAACTCTACAGGGATCTGAGGGGGCTATAGATTATGTAAGACACTTCCCAAACATATAAATGGAAATCATACCAACCCAGAAAAGGCCTTATATTTTCACCTTGTAGTAAAATATTATCATTCCCTTGCGCCTAGTGTTGAAATCACCGAATAGGGAACCAATTTTTTGCAACTGATTTTCATGAAAAGAGAATTTTGCACATGAGAATCAAAATACCTAGAAGTGTTGTGGTTGAAACTCAACCTGTTGGATGGAAACCTTGATGGATGTCAAGTTTGCTTCACTGAAATCTTTGTAGAGTCACGACCTCCTTGAAGAGAAAAAATATTCTAACCACTGAAAACTCTCTCTATATCCTTTTTCTATCAACACAATGAAACTTCATCAGGGCCAAAAAGTTGCTTATGAACTACATATTCATCATATTTTTCATTCTAAGCATGCACTGATCAAACATAGAACTTTAGAGTCACCACTAACACTTAGTGAGATGATATAAATCTTTTCTAAACATAGGCAACTTATAACCAGATCCAAACTAGGTTTTCAAAGATCAACACTAGATAAAATAGATGAGAATGCCAAGAGTCCTGCTCAACTTGAAACCTAGACATCTAGCTTCATATATCATTTCCCAGCATAATCACCACCTTGTTGGTGACTCGGATGAGTTAAATCAATCTAGGTAGTATAATTTTAACAACATGAAATACCAGAGATTCTCAAAAGGTTTTATTACTTTGTTATGTTTCTCCCCAGCAGAGTCACCATTTTCTTGGCTCTTGGTTTAACAAAATTTTAATAACCTTGGAAATGCAGAGATGTACCTATGGGTTAGCTTACTTTTCATAATCAGTACATTCATACAAGAACAAGGACTAATTAACAAAGCACAAGGGATTTCTACACTTTGAACTCTGCAGAATTCAGATGGGTATACCTAGGATTAGGATCACTTAATTTCACTTTTCCACTAATCCCCACAAAGAAGATAGTTGCCCATAATACTTCTTGTTATTTGTGACATAAATGGATAGGATGTGAAGCTAGACACACTATCAAATCACTCACAAATAAAGCAAGGGCTTTTGTTGTTAAGTCCACAACTATTGACATAAGATTCAGAATTTGATGTGTTAAGGGTGGAACTGATAAACAAGAAAGAACATTTATTTGATAAAATATCTATGATCAGTCCCTTATCCATTGGGTGTATTTAGGACAATTCCTCACTATATTTTGATTCATATCATTCACCTTGCAAATGAAAAATCTTATTATACTAAGAATCTCACTACTTACAACAATCCTCCTTAATACCCTACAATTCTGCCAAGTTACACCAAGCACTTACTTAACTTTCTAAGTTAACAACAAGGCATATCAAGATATACATAACTAAATCTGTAGCTATGGACTTGAGCTTGTCAATTCACAAGACAATAGGAAATTACAAACCATTAAAATAGGAGACAAGATTAAAAGCAATTCCTGTAATCTTGTATTAGCTACTATGGAACTGATACAAAGTGATTTACTAAACATAAAATATTCCACACATGAATAAGAAAACTATATGATTTATTAAGATATCTGTGAAACAAAGAGGTTACAGACCTCTTCTACCAATTCTTGACTAAAAACCAATAGAGCTTGTTTATTATCTGGTCTTGCAAGTAGGTTAGTCCACAAAATAGAAAAAGAGAAACTGGAAAAAGACTAGTTCTTTTTTACCAAGGAAAAGACTCGACCCCTCCAAATGACCTTGGGAATCCTTTTATATGAACAAGGACTGCAACAAGCTTAGGGTCATTTAGGGCACAATTAGGGAAACAGTATCAACCACCACATCATGAAATCAGGAAATGATTTATTACAGTAGTGACAAGGAAGAGAAACCCTAAAACAATCAGAAAATATCATAAACAAATCTAATATTCTTTTACAATTAAAACCCTAGTAGTCAAATTGCAAATTAGGGTATGATCCTTTTGAATTCTTGTGGAAGACACGTCTTCAAAATAATATCTCATCTACCATTATGTACCAGGGACTTGAATTCTTTGGCAACTTGTCCCAAATCATAACTACTCCATCCAGAAGAGACCTCCTACAAAATATCAATTTCAAGGCGGCGAGAAAAATAAGATCTAATCTAATTTGGTTTAGCATTTCTGGCTCACTGACTTCCTTTTCATAGAGAAACCCTCGCTCAAAATTTCAAAATTTAACTCACAATGAATAATCTATCAAATTTAAAACACAACCGTTGATTTCTACCTTTCCCGGCACATCGAACGACTCAAGATAATCAAATAAAACCTTTGTTTGATTCAAAACTTATTTTCCACATCATATTTCTAGTAGCCAATTAGAAATGGTAAAATCAATGTTATCTGGCACTAAGGACCCACCCTTTAAAAATATTCATTGGACGATTGTCGTGATCTCTCATTGAATATCTTTTGTGTACTTTCCATAACGACTTTATGCTGATCATCGGATCATCTTTGATCTACACTGCGTTTACCTTTCATTTTTACTGAATCGAGCCCACAACCAATACCTTTTGTCATTTTTGCCAAGTCGCCAACATTTTCCATCTAATCGCATTCTTTCCCGCGACCTGGCGACTAACTATTTTCTTTAGCATTTTGTTTCTATCACCCAGTCGCGGACTATTTCACTTAACCATTACTTTATCCAGCGAGCTGGCGACCAAAGCATTAAAATTGACCCTCGTTGGATCACATCAGCTAGTGAATAATTTTTCAAAAGGTTTGCGACTCAGTGACAAAGGCTTGGACTTACATACTCACCCACTCGCGATGGTTAACAAGACTTAATAGAAGAGACCGCGACCTTGCAATAACAACTTATGGAGCTTAGCGAGTTAGCAGCTTAAGTGAAACAAATAGGTAATGAAGAAATATAAATGGGGTAGGGTTTATGGATTTAGACAATTTTTTGAAACCCTTAGCACAAGGATAAACCCTATTTTTTCATACCTACAATAGAAAATGACAATTTTTAAAGGATTTTTGCATTGACTAGAAAATTGACCATTAGTATGGATTATGAAGACATTGATCATCTCCATGTCTTACAAAGGTGGGTGCTTTCACTTGGATAGCTCTCAATAATAAGATATTAATAAGCATGAGATTGGATAAATTAGGTATCACTTCCATATTCACATGTATTCCCTATGGTATGGAATGTCATGCCCAAAAGTTGGGCAAAACACAACTACAAAATTTTTCTCTGAAAACCTACTGTTTACTACTAACAACATACATGCATACCCAATTATTGTTTGCTAAAGTCTAAAAACAATATGATACCAGTATTTAAAGATCACGCAAAATGATGCAGAAGGAAAAAGATTTACTAATTTGGTCAAGTGTTCAAAGTCGACACCGAGGTCCAACCAGATGAAGGTTGACCAAGTTTGACCAAGTTGACCCAAAGTCAAACTTCATAAAATTGCTTCCAAATAAACCTAAAGGGGTTCCCTAAGTCACTAACTTTGGTCAGTGTGTAAAATGAGGTAGTTGACTAAAGTCAACCAAAGTTGACCAAAAAGTCAACCCTACATTGATAGATGTGCAACTGGGTTATAAGGGTACTAAATTCAATAGGGAAGGTATAAACACACAAATTGAGGCATCTTACCTAGGTTTGACTAATAGTTGGCCAAAAGTCAACTGTACCTAAATTTGGTCAACGAGTCCATAGTGGCATTAGAAACTCTTTACGCAATGATATGAAGCTAATTACAATCTTGACGGTATTATTACATTCAAATTATAATAATAAAGTGTGTTTAAAAATTTCCCTAGAATAACCAATTAAATAAGTTTAGTTAAGTAATCTCTAGGTAAATTTAATTAAACTATAAAATAAATTAAGTTCCAAAATCAAATCTCCAAATTTTGACCTTAATGTACATGCTTGAATTAAATACTTTATCCATAAAGTTAAATTTATTAACTAATACAATTAATTAACAAAATCATTAAGATTAATTTATTACTAACTATAGCTTTTAATCTAATATTCATTAAAGCTTTAAATCAACATGACGATAAAATACAATTAAAATTTTCTAAAACCATCTCTAGAATTTTCCTTGAAGAGAAATATCTCCTTGATATTTAACCATAGCATAAACTTGATATAAGAATTAAATAAATTAGCAATATTAACCTTATTGCCAAACTCATTATCTATTTTACTTAATTAACAAAATTAATTAAATTACTTTCTATATTAAGGAACTAATCAAATGAGATCAAATTAAAATATTCAATTTTAACAAATCATTTACTAACTGGATTCTTCTAGAAAATCTTAGAAGTTTTCAACTTCTAGAATTTTCAGAAATAATCTACGAAAGCTTTAAATGAAATTCAAATATACAAACTTCTAGAATTTCCTAGAGAATTCTAACTTTTGGAACAAACCTACAAAGCCAAAATAAACATACCATAGAATTAAGTTTACAATTTTTTGACATCCATTTATTAAAATAACTTTTAAATTTCCTGACTTAACCCTATAAATAACCCTCAAATGTGAAGGATAAATTTGGGTTTGTAAACCCTTAGGAAAATATAGTTTATTATTTTAGACTAAAATTATTTTCCATCATGATATGTCTAATCCTTTTAATATTATTTAAATTTGAATTTAAAATAATATCATTATTTGTTAAACCTCTATCTAAACTTAATTTCAAATTTAATAATGGTACGTTAATAATATACTTCTTTATTATTATTATTATTTCTAAGACATGAATTTATATATTTTTTTAAAGTATCTCTACATATTTTTATTCTTTTTTTTTGCAAGGCCGAGAGCCGACTGCATGCGAGGGAGATGGCGAGGGTTAATGGCCGCACAAGAAGGGTTTCCTGCAGAGGGTCGGCAGCTGTGGTACCGCCGTGCTCACAACCCACTGTGGTAGCATAGCAGGTCGGCTTTGGCCGCACCCACTGTGATACCACAGGGACAGAGCAGTGGTGGCTTCCGCTGCGCCCGCTCACCACTATGGTGGGGTAGGGTGTGCTTTGGCCCCCGTCCTTTCACAGTGTAGGCCACGCGGTCTTATAACCATTGGTCTGCCCCCAAAATTTTTTAAAGATTTTTATTATATTATTATTTTTATAAATAATTTTGTTTTATTAAAGATAGGTAGCTAGCATATATCAATAAAAGGTAAAATAATGATAAAATATCTTCACATGTATTCATTAATTAGAATTTCTCTACAACATTATGATGAAAATAAAATCCATTTGGTTAAATATAATTATATAAATATTCTCATATTTATATAACTATATATATTCTTATATAAAGTTTTTAATTCATAGGAGTTTATGATTTCCTATTATTAAATTAGCTATTAAAACTAAAAGAACGGATTAAGCAAATAATTAATCTATATATAGACCAAATATATATAAATATCAATACTCATCTAACACATATGTTTTCTTCTTAGAATTAAACTTTTATGCTAATTAGTTTAACAAATATAATAAACTAGATTTGGTAATTTATTATTTAAAACATGAATATCACTAAAATGAACTTTAAAGAATATCTAAATTACTCCTCTATACAATATAATTATAACCCTTTTTGAATTGTCAAATTAAATTCTACAAACTACTAACTTTAGAATTTAATTTAATAACTTGATAGTCAAAGGGATTATTTAAATATCGTTATGAATTTATTTACCCTTAAATCATCATTTAGGATTTAATTTACTTGCAAATCAACTTCTCATAAAGGAGGAAATTTATTGACTAAATCTTTACAACTATATTAAGGCAAATTTTTAATATAAGAACTATTTCTAAGAGAACGTGTATTTAACTTCATTTCCAAACTTTATTCAATTATCAATTGTAAATTTTACAACTTTGAAATACAAATTTTATCCTTTCGTAACTTAGGAAGATTACATCTTAAATACAACCTGAGATTACATAATTCCCTTTCACAACATAATGATAATTTACAACTTTGAATAAAATATAATTGTCTCCTTTCACATCATAATAAAATTACAACATTAATACAACTTTTATAAACCAAATATTTCAAGGAGTTACAACTTTCTCCTTTAAGGAAATTACAATATAATCAATGAAATAACTTGTAGAATCAATTTCTCCTAGACAAGCTTGTTTTATTCCAATAACTTCATAGAACCTACAAATAAAACCCTATAGGTTGACCATAGAGGCTCACCTCCCAACCTAGGCCTTTTTGGCCACCCCCGAACTAGGGGTTTCCCGCAAAATATGCACTAGGGGGCCAAAATCTGGTGGGTCAGGGGATTTTTTCGGGATCGCAAAAATCCCTGGAGAGGTTGCAGGACCATGATCTCGCAAGGATTTCTTGCAGGATCATGTTCTCGCGAGCTGTGCAGCGGGGTGCCGAAAAATGGCATTCCTGCGGGGGGAAGGGGAGAAAGGGATGGGGCGTGGGAATGCTTTCCCGCAACCGGGGGGTTGCAGGAATGGGGGAAGAGGATCCCATGCGGGAACACAGGGACAAAATTCCTTGCAGGAACGCAGAGAGAAAAATTCTCTGCGGGAATGCAGGGAAAAAGAAAATGAGGTTTAGCTTAGAGCAAGAAACTAACATGATGACTTGGCTTGGATGCAGTCGTCGGTGGATTGGCTCTACTCCTAGCCCTAGTAGTGGGGCCTTTACCTGTGCCTACGTGTACACCCCCGCTACCACCGGTACCCCCCTCACCGGTAATCAGAAGATGCGATATACATCCTCCAGAGTCACGGTCATGTCTCCCGTAGGTAGATGGAATGTCCCTATCTCCGAATGCTAGCGCTCGCACAACGTTGTCACCAATGCCATGTATGTCTGTCTGCGTGGCATCCACGCTAGATAACCCAAGCCTAGTGTATCCACCCACACCCAGTCCGCAGCTGTGAACTGCTCACCAATAATCAACACTATTGCATGCCTCTCCCGACCAGTCAACCAATCCACTGATCACTTCATCCAAGCCAAGTCAACATGTAAGTTTCTTCCTCTAAGCTAAACCTCACTTTCTTTTTCCCTGCATTCCTGCCGAGAATTTTTCTCGCTACATTCCCACAAGGAACTTTGTCCCCGCATTCTCGCATGGGATCCTCTTCCCCCATTCCTGCAACCCCCCCGGCCATGGGAAAGCATTCCCATGCCCCATCCCTTTCTCCCCTTCCCCTCGTAGGAATACTAGTTTTCGGCACCCCGCTACTCAGCTCACGAGAACGCGATCCCGCAAGAAATCCTTACAAGATCGCAGTCCCGCAACCTCTCCAGGGATTTTTGTGATCCTGCAAAAATCCCCTGACCCACCGAATTTTGGCCCCCTAGTGCATGTTTTGCAGGAACGTGTTTTCCCACTCGGACAAGAGTGTTCCTGTGAACCACGCGCTCTGTGGGAATGCACTTTTCTAAGCTACTACAGGCAATAAATGCATCAAAAAATCAACGAAAGGCTCAGATTTTTTATCTTACCTATAGATCTGGTCCTCCACTCCATTGTACATGTCTCACAATGTACGTCTGATATGTCGGTCATCCTCACTGTGCCATCCTCTCCTCACTTATCAGAGCTTTAAAGTCACGATTTCTAGGCTCTAAGTGTGCAAATGAATTGATTTTGGCCCCTCTGGCCCTTATATAAGCCTTCCTGAACCCCCATTTTCGCTCCTGGATGCCCTGATTCCTCCCATTTCTTTCCATCCTTCCCTTTTTTCATTCCTCCTGGCCTTTTTCACCCTTCTTTCCCTCATTCATGTGCTTCCTTAGCCTGCAACACTCTTGCTTTCTTTCACCCCTTTTTCCTTTCGAGCCACCGCCCAAGCCCCTTTTTTCTTTCCCCGTCGTCCTCTCGAGGGGACATCATCCAACCACATCCTAACCCATAACTAGGGAAACTCTACTACCTATTTCATTCTTCGTGTCATCTCTTTATTTTTAAAAATATCTTCGAAGTAGTGTTATTTTAACACTAGCTACGTCGAAGAGGGGCAAAATGTAGACACCGAAATTTGATTACATAATTTAGTAATCATATTTAGTCTTCTCCTAGGATATCTTGTTAATTAAATATTAATTATTTAATTAATTTATGTCATCCCCTAATTAATTAATTTATATGATAATTAATTAAATCCCTATTCCTCTATTAATTTAAATGGATACATTTATCTAAATAAATTAATTCATAATCCCCTTTTCCTCCCACTTGGAATTAAATAAAATATTTAACTCTAAAAATCTTAATTCTCCCCCATTAGCTAATAATCCATGCTTAGCTAATTTAATCCTCCACTCATTCTCTCTCCTCCCATCACATTCTCCTAATCCTCCACTTACCCTCTAATCCAAGCCCAAATCACCCGTTAAATATGTGCACAATCATAATCCAAGATTAAGAAATGATAATCCAACTCAAAGTCAACCCCTTAGGACAACACCTCCACATCCTCCAATGAGAAATCATAAAGCCTCTTACACCTCTTACACACTTTTCCCCTCTCACACCTTCCAAAGGTGTCTCCTCTCATCCTCCCCCATTGTGACACTTGTCACAATCCTATGCATTTGAGAAAGCACAATCCATGTGCTCTCTCTTGGATGCATCTCCACCATTGCTCACTCCGCTTTTGCCTCTTAATCTTGACCATCCATTTCACCCATCTTTCTATAAAAGAGAAGCTCTCCTCCTTTTTCATCCACCATTAAAGAAAAGTTATCATACCATTTTCTCTCTTGAAGCTTGAAGCATAGATCATTGAGCACACATCCAATCCTTTGGACAAATCTTCTACATCTTGGAGGTTTTCTTGAAGGTTTACATTTCTTTTGAGTTGTTTGCTTCCATTTTTTAGGTCTTAGCATAAGTGTTATCTAGTTTATTTTGTTGAATTCTTAGCTTGCTCTTCATTCCTTAACATTACATTTTTAGGTATTACACATACAAATAACAAAAAAACATGGAGACACACACAAACAAACTCCCAACCAAGGTGGAACACATAAGTCTTCTAGAGACTATTTTAACATGGATGAAAGTGGACCAAGAACCCAGAGAAGACAACCAAGATAATAGTAATGAAATTATGTGTCACACATGGACACAAATTTCCTTTTCAAATCCTCCTTATTCCATCTTCCCTTAGGCAAACTTGGCCACATAGAACACATAACATCCATGCTTATACTTCCTGCACATGGAGAAGCTCTACTCTATAAGGGCTGTCCAAAATTCTTTCCCCCTCAAGGTTACCCAACCTTCCCATGGGTGAGTACACCTTAAAAAACACCTTAACAACACAATATAACTGAACACTAAAGTAAACACATTATTTTGCTTCACAAAATAAGATACAACACTTGCAAACCTCCATGGAAACCCATGGAGTTGAAACAAATTACACAGAACCCCATTAAACTACCTAAAGATTTCACATACATGAAACATAAATAACCTACTATTTCTAGAGAATATCCAACCTTAAGTCCAAAGATGAAGAGATGGAATTGTGAATCTTTCTCCTCCTTAAGCATTTCCTTCCTTCCCCAATTCTAGTGGTCTCTAAGAGTAGAGAGTGGGTGATCAACCTTACTTTCCTCACCCCATCTCCCTAAATAGGCTCTAGCCAAGAAAATATCTAACTCCTGCATTAATGAGGAAGCGTCTAGACTCCTCCTCTTCCTTCCTAAGTCAAGGTCCTAATAAATGGCATTAATGGCTCAAATGGGAAGGGTTGAATATGTTGCTAAAAATTCTCAAACTCTTCAATTTTTGCCACTTTGAAGAGGAGATATTTTAGGGGTGTCATAAATGAGTCCCAAGGCTCTTAATGGGTTGAAAATGACCCCTAACTCCTAAGGTACCAAGTAGGGTGGTCAAAACTAACCCTAACTACCTTCTAGAAGCCTATTTGGTCCTCCTAAACTCCACCTAAAGTTTACATCCAAAATTCAACACTCTTGACCCAATCTAATCTTCCTAATCTCTAGGGTTTGCATGGGTATTACAGTAGGTAACCCTTGGGTCATGAATAGGTATACCCTAGTTACATTTACTAGCCATGCCATCACATAAATACATAGGTTTCAAGTGACACACACAAATTACATTAGGCATGATCCATTTAACTTTTAACATAACTAATTTAAATAAAATAATACGACATACATTTACGAATAAAATACATAACAACGAGGTCCATGTCTCTTCACAGACATAACCTTAGCATTATAGTGAATATACATAGGTTAGTCTCTGAAACCCCACAGTTAATACCATGGTCAACTACCTGCACACTCATTGCACACATCAGTAGGTCCAATAAAATCCACATATAATCGTAAAAAAATACATAATGCAACACACACAACACTTATATTTGCATTCCTTCACACATTAGAAATTTAAACAATATCTACATTTTGAAATATCTTGACATGTATATTTCACTCAATGCATCATAAACTATACCATAAGGATAAACTGCATAATTAACCATAGGATATCTCCTAAATAGATTCACGTCAGTTCATAAAGATTAATAACATGGTATGGGATCTCACAGAATCTCAAAAATAACATATGTATTACATCCAAGTACCTAAGAGTCTCAAATAGTAACAACTAAGAAAATAAACATGGAAATATAGAGCTAAGTTGTGACATTCTGGGTTAGGCCCCACATCCACCCCCTCTAGGCATAAACATCCTCCTAGATTTCATCAAAGAGGTGGGGGGGTAGAAATATCTCATCTGAACTATATCCTCCCACATGATTACACCCTACCATATCAGTCCCACTGAATCCTAACCTAGTCCATCTCTCTGCCTCAAAGGATCAGGGTCTATCATGCCAAGATATAGATGGACTCCTGAGCCAACTATCCATCCTACTCTACTTGTGACCTCAGCGACTGTAGACTGATGCTCTTCATGGTGGTCATCAACTTCTATAAACACTCTATGGGATATTCCCATATATTCAACTGTAGGCCTAATCATTGTTTCTTGTTCACCTCCTCCATGACGATGCTCTTGAGCAATGTGCCCCGTGTCTCTCCATGTGTAGCAAGGCCCTTGTGACCGAATCTGTACTCCTTGAGGCCTGGAGTTTTGAAAACCTTTTTTCATTTTAGACCTGTTGTAACCACCCCTAGAGGATTGATGAGTCTGAATGAGAGGTGTAAAAGGTCCCTAGTGTCTCTGGTCCCTCCTAAAACCATATGTCTGCCCCGATTTGGGCTTAAAGCCATGTCATCCATGTGGTGGCCTTTGTTTTAGGTTTTGTCGAGGTTGGGGATCCCTAAATATCCTAGATGAGCTCCTTTGATTTCCTTTCCAAGGGGTAGTTTGATAATATGATGACTAAGATATTGATTTATGGTTCTGAGACCCATCATAAGATCTTTCCTTTATTTCCTCAGCTATCACGAGCCTCTCGTCCACTTGAGCCACTAAATCTAGGAGAGGCTCGGGCCCATTTAAACATTCAATACCATGCTCTCCCTGCCCCTCTATAAGTCTCAGAAGAGGGCTCCTACTCCGTTCTCTGGATGGAACTCTAAGTCCCTCAGCATCCTAGTATTATTCTTGCTAGACTACAGGAGGCAACCTAACTAGGATGATTTCAGCTAAATTTTGCAAATCCAACAATATGGCCTAGTTTGGATTAGGAGATGGTTTGAGAGAGGGATTCTAATGCCCTCTAGGAACCTCTGTTTCCCGCCTAATCTCCTTGTGAATAGAAGAAGTATGCCTACGGCCTCACCCACGTGCATGAGCTTGACATGAAACTAACGTCATCCTTTAAGCTTCAAAAAGGTTTAATGTGTTAGGTTCATATTAAGATCATTTAATCTTCACAATTGCTTCACCTTCCATTTCCTACATTATCCATACAAGGGACATGGTATAATCATGGTATATGGGTAAGTCAAATAGTTCGGACACAAAATAATACTCTGTGAGGTTATTTCTAAGTAAAGAAATATATTAAAAGAAATAGACGTGTCAAAATTGGATGAAACCAATCCTTATTACAATAACCACTTTGTTTGACCAGTATATTAATTAATTGCACTATTTATTAATCATTATTTTCATTATCATATACCCTAATTATGCCTTAACTTGATTGATCATTAACATTTAATCACCTAATATTTTAGTATCAAAACACATACTATTGTGAATACAACTTTCTATTCCAACCAAAACTAACTTAAACACTTAATGTATTGCTATAATAATCAGTTAACCAATTAGTCCTAATGCAACACAATGTGTCATAAGATTGACAACACACCTAAGGAAAATAAACATAGAATGCATCTAATCATATAATTCAATACATAGGCACAACATAGTATGTTCTCTCTGGTGCTCCCTGTTTTACATACTATTATTGGTCCACAATCTTAGAGTTACAGACATAAGACCGGCTAGCAATAAGAACATTTAGAATATTCACCAAGATAAAATAGTACACCCCAATGGATAAATTAGGTATCACTTCCATATTCACATGTATTCCCTACGGTATGGATTATGAAGAAATTGGCATGTAAATTTTTAATAAGTGGTGAAAGTGGCTACATGGATAGCTTGGTTGGTGAACCCTCATTCATAGCTTTCATTTCCTTCACTTTCAAAGTTGGCCCTCATTATATAAATATTCTTCTATAAATATTTATGGGATTTGAATCTTCAATTCTCATATGGTCAATATCTCTTGAGAGGAACAATCATATCCTCTTTTTTTAACTTCTTTTTCAAAATTGAACCCATTATATAGGATTATACTATTTATGGGAGTTAAATTCTTCAATTCTCATATGACCAATATCTGTTGAGAGGAACAATAGATCTTCACAAGAGAAATTTTTAGCTTAGATCAAGTGTTTTTAAAAAAAGACTTCTATTTTTGAAACAATTATGTCTCGTCAAGTATTAAAAATCTTTATCAAGAAGAACTTTTTTTTCCTTAGAATAATTTTATTTTTAAAAAATTGGCAACTTATAAATCCCCATCCAACCAATAAATTCAAATTGGTTGTCTTGCTCCATATGCTTAGCCTGCGAGAATTGAAAGACAATCAAGAAGAATCTAAACTATGTATGATGCTCTTATCCCACTCATCCCAATCCCTTGGATTTATCAAACTCAAAGGGCCTTTTCTCCTTCACTCTCTTCTACCTACCTCTTTTCTATAAATGATGTTGAATAATAGAATTATTTCTCACTAGAGTGAGGGGAATCATATAATCATCAAGCTAATGATCCAACTGAGCTGATAGAAATCTTCAAATTTGATTGCATAAAAGTAGATAATGTTATTTGACAAGTTACATGTATAGAAATCCTAGTGGATGCTCATTTGTTTCTTCTCCTTTTTCTGTGGTGACAACTTCTTTTCTACCGAGCTTCATGAACTATTTGAAATGCAAGAATCTGATGTCTTTGGTATGTTACAATTTTGTGCTAGATTACATTATAGATGACACCTAGCTTCATAATGCTCTCCTTATTTATAATATTTTGAATGAATATTTTATATAGGTGGAGTTTTCTCTAGGTTTCAAATATGTTATCCTCTAAAATTAATTGCATCTACACTGCTATCATCTGGAGCTTCAAAGTGACTATGAGTTGGCATTCAAAAACTCTGTGTCCCCTCATGTCCACTTCTTGAGTAAACTCACAATCAATGGGTTAGTTAACTTAGTTTAATTACAAGACCAAGAGTTGAATTTCCAACCAATATATCAATTCACCCAGTCCAACAAAAAAAGGTGACCTTGATTGAACAAAGGTGGAACCTAATTACATACAATCAATTGAAGATTAGTGGCATAGTAGTAACACGTGTGTACCTCAAATCAGAATGTACATGTCATTATCAACTACCAATATGAAAATAATGATATATTACTAATATCCTAAATACGCTTATGAGTAAATATAATATTACACTAATAGTATATCGTTAAATCCATATATGAATAAAGAATACAATGACAACTCTTTTGAAAAAAAAGGACTAATTTTAAGACTACATCAATGACTTCGTGCATTATCACCAAAAACTAAACATCTAAGATAAAAGACAAGCATCATGTTTCCAAAACTTATATCTACACCATTTTATTTAGGCGTAAATGACTTTCATAAATATTAAGACTTTGGAGACATTTCTATCTGCTAAAGATAAAATCCCAAGGTGAAGGGCGAGTTCATAGAAAAGCAACCAACCAAGGAACTTCAATCACAAGAAACGACACTAGGAAAATCAAGAAGGCACAAAGGGACAAGTTAGTATATTGTGAGTTTCATATTTGTCCCTAGAATAAGACTAAGTATTGTCAAGCCACCAAGATTCTAATGCACGCTCCCTTGTGTTGACCTGGTTATCATTATTTTCCCTCAACCATAGTCTCATGCTCCTACGCTTATGATTTGCATTGGTCTAGTGTTATAAATTCTAATAGTGACATCAAACTCTATTTTTTCCTCATTTCACATGGCCAACCAAACTTTTAGGCCCCGTTTGTTTGCAGGAATTTGACCGGAATTGGGTGCGGGACTTTTGGTTTTTCTCCAAATCCACCGTTTGGGACTCTATATTGCAATTTAGGGTTAGGCCTTCAAAACCTGGTTTAGGCCCTGAAATGGGCAGCACCATCTTCCCACCCAATAGGTGGAATTCAAAATCAAATCTAGGTTTTAGGAAATTATGAACCCGGTTTAATTTCATCATTGGGTATGTGATCTTGCATTGTATATTGCATTTTGAAGTAGGGTTTGGTCATGTTTATGACCATGGCGACATTGCTTGCAAGTGTATTTGAATGAGGATTAACAAGATGAGGAGAAGAAGGGGAGCCTCCAAGAACACTTGAAAGGTGGTGCATGAAGGTGCTCTTTCCAAAGCTTGAATCAACCGCTAAACCAACCACCATAGTCATATTTGTAGTCTTTTCACATATGACTATAGAGTAATGGTGGTTTTGCCTCTTAAAACTGTAGTGGGAGTCCCTTGTTTTGATCCATGAAGAATGGACTTTGTAGACGTGTGTTGCAGAGGAAGAAGATGAAGAAAAAGAATACGATGCTGCTGCTACTACTAAAGCCATGGGAAAAGTAGCTCAGATAGAAAGGAAGAAGAAGAGGTTATAAACAGGAGAGGGTGCGAAAGTAGACAGAAAGAAGTAAATGTATGTTTCTCTGGTAATCAATGGAGCTTTTGTCTATGTTTCTATTGAGTTGTCTCGTGTCCTTAACTAGTGTTTTTGTATGTTTTCTGTTCATATGAATACAGTCCAGAAGATATTTTCATCCTTGGCGAATTAGTCTCCTCCGCATTGGACCAATGTTAATTCTCTCCCCAAATTCAAAAACGACTGTGTCAATTCTAATTCCAATTTTGAAAATGGCAACCAAACGCAGAAGATGGATTGTCTCAGTCATCTTGTGGGTCAACCAAACGGTCCAAACTATCTTCCGAATACACAAAACCAGAATTTCAAAACCTGATTTTGAGATAATCAGGTTTTGACTCAAATTCCAATTCTCCAAACAAACAAACCCTTAAATACCTTATATTTTTCTTATCGTGTCATGGTGCTAAGTCCACATTCTTGATCATCATTTTATTACTTCGTACGCCATCATACAATTGCTTTGTCCCTACTTTCAGCCCTACCGTTTATTATAATACCAATTATTATCAACTTTTACAAGTTACTAAATTATTGTGTTTGCTCCAAGCATATGTAAATGGTGGCACCTGGGTTCTTATGAAGCAAGAAGCCAATGAGTGAAAGTATTGATAGTTGTTGCTTCTATGTCATGTGAGGAATTATTATTCATTGGTCCTACACTTAATCATACTATAGCTCCTTGCCATAACTGCAGGTTACAACATGGCAGCTTCTTATTGTCTGTGATTGGGTTTGGCCTTTGCTAAAATATTCTAATGATCAACATTCTCAACTCAGTGATGTGGCATGATCACACGACATATCCAAAGTGGACCTACATGCTCTAAATGTTTTGTAAGGCACGCGTTAAATTTGAAGAATTTCTATGTGCCATGCTCTACCATTAATGCATCTTATGCTTCATATGTATTTCAAATCGGCAAGAGGTCTATTATTGGAAAAATTTAATTTTCTCTAAAACTAAATTTGCACTTTTATGCTATTGAAAATATCATGTATTTGTGTTGTGTTTGAGGAAGGGGCGGTGTATAGTAAATTAGTGTTTTTTCTTAGTTGAATATTTTGTGGTTGTAAGTTTTTTATTTGTTATATTTCATTTAGTTTTAATTGGGTTCTTTGATATTTTTTCTATTACTATAGTGTTTCTATATTAGAAATTACAAATAAATTTTATAACTTACAATTAATCAATTGAAATAAAAAAATTTAGTTGATATGATATTCTTCAAATTAAAAAATGTTCTAACCATAAATTCTAACAAGATTTAGCTAAACTTCTCTCCTAGACCATGAAGCCTTGTAAAAATTTCAAAAAAGGGTTCGGACTAATTTATTGGAGGACTATATGGTTGACATTCATGATCATATTACTCTCATCAATGGAAGTTACATTTTCTACTCCTTGAAGATTTGACTTAGGTGAGATAGTTGTCCCGGTTTATTTTGCTAGCTAGCTTATAGTTGGTTGATCTTAAAGAATCTAAACTATTTATTATGCTCTTCTCCAACTCATCCCATTTTATTGTATTTAGTCATCAATTTTTTTATGTAACTTTTAACAAGTTGGATAAATTTTGTTTACCAAGTTTAGGGATTGGATATGACAAGATAGGGTAATGAAATGGTGCACTGAATGACATGTAGTTTATAGGAGTGGAAATGTCAAGAGCATGTTGAAAATACATTTTTCATTTTATGTGTTTATTTTTTTATCAAGACCAAGAAAGGGATTTGGATAGGATAATGATAGGACAAGAAAGATCAAGAATGGACAAGATGAGGGATATGGACTAAAGGATGCAATGAGATAGGCAATATGGACCAAAGTGATGTGGATAGGATAAGGGATATAGACTAAATGGATGCGGATAGGATAAGGAAGATGGACCAAAGGGATGCAAACATCATGAAGCAAATAGGACATGTGATTCTTCTAGGAAGATTGCTAGCCTTGTCAAGATCAAAGTTGAGAAAAAGGAAATATGGATACAGATAAGGGATATGAGGGACATAGGATAATGGAGGAAATGAAATGGATATGATATGATGGGATATCATGGATGGAACTTGCCCCCAAGTATGGATTACAATGTATTAACTTACACATGACACCTGTTTGCCATGTTTTCATCGCGGTACTTGCCCAAAGCGACTGTTTACTAGGTTTTCACTATTCAACGAAATTATTTCTCTTTATTTTTCTTTGTGTTACCAAGATGCCTGTTTGTCGGGTTTTCATCAAGGTAACATTTTTTTTTACTTTTTTTTTCATTTTTTTACTTTTCAACTTTTTGGGAAGATGATGGACTCATGATAAGACACATAGGACAGAATCATGCATCTTTTTCCTTGGATAGTGATATTAAAAGATATGAAATGATAGACCATAACTTTTGATGGTATGCTCAAAGATGTTGATAAGGTAATAACAAAGGGAGATTAAATGGATGACTTGATGAAGTGGGATAAGGGTTTATGCAAATGATTAGATAGGATGGATGGAAGGATGGAACATAGGAGTTGAATAATAGATGGAGTATTTGAATACTTGTATAGGATTAGATGGATAGGATGACAAGTTCAACTTTGCCACACACCTTGAAGGGCGGTGGGGTGATGGAGGAAAAGTAGATTTTGGATTTAATGGAGGAATGACTATGCATTTTGGATTTGATGGGGAAGTGAATATAGATTTGGATTTTGGGAGATAAGGACCCAAAATGGATTTTGAAGTGGATGGAAGTTTTTTGGATGGTGGATCTGGGGAAACCTTGGGAAGCTTGAATTCCAATTTCGATTTTTCTTTAGTATGCAAGTCTTTAGGAGAGACTTGGGAATCCACATAGTTCTTGAGTTTTCTTTTCTTCGCAATTCTTTAGAATGCATTTCTTCAACGAGGGTTTTAGGAACCCACCTATTCTTTGAAATTTATTTTTGTTTAATGGGCCTTTTTGGCCTTTTGGATATTTTTCTGTATCTACATGTCGATTATATTGGATGCATTGATTCTTTGATGGATGTTGATTTTTGGACTTGAAAATTTTATGCTTGGCATCCAAGTTTCTTCCCAAGGCATTGGGATTTCTGGATGGATTGAAATGATAAGGAGACCTTTTGGATAGGTGGAAGGCTCTCCAAGATGTGTTTCTTTGTTGACCTTGTTTTAGGAAAGGATAAGTGGATTGTAAACTAGTCGATGGAGGAATATATGGACCTAGGATGGATGGAAGGGATGAAGGGGAAGGTATACAGTTGGATTTGGATTTGGAAGGGATACCGAAGCCTTGAGAGTGAGATTTGAAAGTAAGGTGATGACCTTTAGAATTCTCTTTGACATAGAAGGGTTCTAATATACTTTGTTTATGAATTCTTAACCCTTTGACTTGATAATTATTTTGAACAATAGGAGACTTTCTATCAGACACTAGTCCATTTTGACACAAATATGGTATGGAATAAATAATGGGATCATGAAGTGGACCAGACTTGATGGAAGTAGAGGAACCCATTTGATATGGATGGGGTTCATGAACAACTTGTGTAAGTGTTCTTGGATCATAAGGGGGATCAGGAGGAATAATAGGATCTTGCGATGGAATAGGAGGAATGACAAGATCATTTGATAGGATAGGATCTTGTGGAGGATATTGAGGATTAGGACATGGAGGTGAAGGAATGGTAGGCTCATGGGAGGATCTAGAGGGATGATGGCATCTTGTGGTGGAAATTAAAGTGAAGGGATACTTTGATCTTGACTTGGAAGGGGATAATTTGACTCAATTTTAACGTTAATTTTCTCTTGACTAGGAATAGAATCATTTGGAAGAATGGGCAAGATGTCATGATCTTTCTTAGGAATAGGAAGCAGAAGGCCCATAAGACTTGGAAGAACACTTTGTTCTTGGGAAATATTGGGATCCTCATTGATAGGTCGATGGACATGGATGGTAGGATCATTATTAAATTCTAGGAAGATATGATCTTGATCAACAGTTGGACAAGTTTGATCATTCTTGGGATCTTGATCTTGATTCATTTCAGGGCTTGTTTCTTCATGTTCTACATCACCCTCTTGACATGGGGTATGAGTTTGGACATGTATGGAGGATTCTTGGAGGATTTCAATGATATGGCATGGGGGAGAAGGACTTTGAATGAGACTCGCTAGAGTGAGTTTGTCTGGGAATGGAGCATATGGTGGCATTGGATCTAGGACTACTGAATTGTAGAAGGGAATTATATCAAGGAATGGATTAGCTTGGAAATTCATTGTGGATAACCCTTGGGAGGTCTCATTACTAGATATATCATTGGATGGAAATGGAAAATATTTCTCTTTTGATGCTTTAGGGGATGAAGGAATGGGGGGAAATATGGAAGTTTCTTGAGGGAATTTATATTTTCATGGGAGGTAGATATGTCATTGCTAGACATGGGTAGGTGATTTTGATCTTGTTCAATAATAGAATGACGTCTATGAACTAGTTTTTGATGCAAATGATTGAAAGGTTTAGATTGGGGATTTTGCTGCTTGGGCGATCTTGTTGGTGATACCACATTGACATTTGCATGTTGTGAATAATTTGTTGATTGAACATGTGGTATAATAGTTTTCCTATTGATCATGTTTGATTGATGTCGAAAGGATGACATATTTGCAATTGTGTTTTTTAGGGAAATCCTTGATGGAGGGTTTGGGGAAGCAAAAGGATGTTCGTTGAGATGTGATTTGATTAGAGGCCTATAGATTGATTGATCAACATGGTATGGATATAAGTCCTTTACGATGTAAGACTTTGATTGTCTTTGAATTTTAAGATCATCTATCTGGGTTTTTAGTTCTATCATTTTTTGTACAAGGATATCAGTTTTCAATTGTTGTTGTGTCATCTTGGGGAAACTTTCTGAATAGACAAAGGGGTCTATGCTATCATAGTACTTGGTTTCATGTTCCTCTTTGCATGGGGGAGATGAATTGAAATATATGTCAATAATGATATATTACTAATATCCTAAATACGCTTATGAGGAAATATAATATTACACTAATAGTGTCTCTTTAAAGCCATGCATGAATAAAGAATATAATGACAACTCTTTTGATAGAAAAAAGACTAATTTTAAGACTACATCAATGACTCCATGCATTATCACCAAAACTCAACATCTAGAATAAAAAACAAGCATCATATTTCCAAAACTTGATGTCTACATCATTTTATTTAGGTGTAAATGGCTTTCATAAATATTAAGACTTTGGAGACATTTCTATATGCTAAAGATAAAATCCCAAGGTGAAGGGCGAGTTCATAGAAAAGTAACCAACCAAGCAACTTCAATCACAAGAAACGACACTAGGAAAATCAGGAAGGCACAAAGGGACAAGTTAGTATATTGTGAGTTTCATATTTGTCCCTAGAATAAGACTAAGTATTGTCAAGCCACCAAGATTCTAATGCACGCTCCCTTGTGTTGACCTGGTTATCATTATTTTCCCTCAACCAAAGTCTCACGCTCCTACGCTTATGATTTGCATTGGTCTAGTGTTATAAATTCTAATGGTGACATCAAACTCTATTTTTTCCTCACTTCACATGGCCAACCAAACTTTTAAATACCTTAAATTTTTCTTATCGTGCCATCGTGCTAAGCCCACATTCCTGATCATCATTTCATTACATTACTTGGTGCGCCAATGTGGGCCTCCTCTTTATTTGTCACGGACTGCGATCATACAATTGCTTTGTCCCTACTGTCAGCCCTACCGTTTATTATAATACCAATTATTATCAACTTTTACTAGTTACTAAATTATTTTGTTTGCTCCAGGCGTATGTAAATGGTGGCACCCAGGTTCTTATGAAGCGGGAAGACAATGAGTGAAAGTATTGAAACTTGTTGCTTCTATGTCATGTGAAGAATTATTATTCATTGGTCCTACACTTAGTCATACTATATTCCTGGTTGGATAAGTCATTATCTCCTTGCCATAACTGCAGGTTACAACATGGCAGCTTCTTATTGTATGTGATTGGGTTTGTCCTTCGCTCAAAGCTTCTAATGATCAACATTCTCAACTCAGCTAAAATTCCCAAGCAAACTTATCCCTCTTGAAGGAGAAAACCTAGAAGAATCTAAACTATTTATGATGCTCTTTTCCAATTCATCCCATTCTATTGCATTTAGTCAATATTTTTAAGGAGTGGTATTACTTCCATAGAACATGATACTTTTTTTAATTAAAATTATAAATATTTAAAGATAAATTTACCATACTAATATCTAGTGTGAAAATACTTTTTCATTATTATAGTTTTTTAATAATTTTTTGAAGTGAGATTAATCATAATTTTGACATAGGTTGTTTATATTTAGCATGATTTTTTTTATGACTATATCTTAATAAACTTTCTTTTTGTTGGAATAAGGACGCATTGATACTTTCTCTACCAATATTTTTCATTTTTTACTAAATGCAGTTCACTCTTTTTTTCAATTTTGTACAATAAAGATCTTGACGTTTACCAAAAAAATTATGTTCACTATAATTTTTTTTTAAATATAATAATAAAACTAACATTTTTAAAAGCATACACTACTACATATGAGAGTAATTTAAGACATATTTTAAAGACAAAACTAACATTTTGTCTTAAACAATTAAATTATTATTTACACTATTTTAAATTAAAAATTGAAACTATTTTAATTGTCTTAAATTAAAAATTAAGACAATAGTAACATGCAAAGAGGCGGGAAGTGAAATTTCCTTTGGCATGTACGAGTTTTACTTTTGTTTATTATGATCCTCTGTTAGGGTTTGTCATATTTTGATTCCTATTTATCAGCAGTGGGGATGAAGGCAAATAGTTCAAATGGTAGAAGTGCAGGGGTCGCATTTGCAGGGGACATTATCGTATAACAATCCCAATCTTACTTTTCATCACAAAGGTGAAGAAGATCAACCGCTCATGTGACAAAACCACCACTGGCAGCACCGCAAAGGTCAAAAGATCTCTTCTAACTGAAGGTTTGTACATATTTACCTAGCACAAGCTCTGCAAAGTGATGGTGGGATTCGACCAATGGCCTCAAAAATCGGCTGAAAAATTCAGAATTGTCATAACCGGTTTTGTAGACCTATGACTCTTTTTAGTTACCTTGCGACTTGTGTGGACTTTTTGACTTGGTCGAGTTTCGACGACCCTAGAGGAATAAATTTATTTGCTAGATGCTTTGCTAAATTTATTAAAGGTAAATTAGTTAATTTGTTAAGAATGATAATTTGGAAGTCGAAAATGATTAAATGTGTTTTATATGCTAATAAGTATATCATTTTTCTTGATATGATTATGCATGCTCATAATGAAAGATTTTCAAGTTGATTTGGAAATATATATATTTTGGGAACTAACCTACTAATAAAATTGCAGTGTTCGTCTATCTATTGACAGGATCTGAGAACGGGGGTGTGGTCGAGGTAGGGGAGCCTAGCTCCTCGGTATGGATGAGTCTGGAATTTTATGATAAAAACACACACCACATAGCTCATTTATCTGGATTTTTATCTCTTAAATGGTTAATTCGTAGTATTTGTTATGCAATTTGAAAGTATTTTGGAAAAAGGAAATTTACCTTTAATTCTTGAAATGATATTACTCTTATTCCTGAAATGAAATTTAATAGAAAAGAGTTTATAATTGTTAAATTATTCAATTTAACTACTTTTAATTTAAATATACTTTACTTTTATTTTTATTAGGATTATGTGTGAAGGCGGGTTATGTATTTCTTTTTAACAATCTTCACTTTAAGCGTAGAATGTGTGACTTAATAGTTAGTGGCGGGGAAGTCAAGAGTTAATTTGAATAGAAGTCTAGTTTTATGACTCATCGCAATCTTCCTAGCCTAGAATTAGGATTTTAGTGTTGTTAATCATGTTGAACTGAGGGTTGACTAAGAGTTTAAGCCCATTTTTCTAGGCATGATGGACACCGAGTGAGGAAGTTACGTAGCTTGAAGAGGGAGTTTGAGCTGGATTAAAGGGAATAAAAATGCAAGGAGTGAAGGATACACAGGAGGAAGATTGAAGTAAAAAAGAAAGAAAACGTAAAAGAGCGGAGGGGAAAAGATATAGAGGAAACAGGGGATTTTGCAGCAGGAGGGAGGAAAGGATCTCTTGTTTACATAAATTTACGTAACTTAGAATTAATCAATCGAGTAGGAGCATAATGATGTGACTTTCTATGAAAATTAAGATGATTGTTATATATTTCTCTAAATATTGTAAATTAGTTATTTCCTCTGAGTTCACCATTCGCTCGTATTTCTTTTAAATTACTATTTTTCTCTGTCAAGTTGTTTTGAGTTCTAAAGGAAACAACAAAGTAGTTTTGTCAAAATAAGTGTTTGTTTAAAGTATGTATTTGAATTGAAGTGTAATTTGGATTAAGACAGAGAAGGGTAGTTGTGTAGTATTACCTATCAATTTTTACTGATTTGAAAAGATTCTTTGGCCAAAGATTACTTTCACATATGTTTCATGAATATGCTTGGTTAGTGTTGTATGTTCTCTTTGCCATTCTATGATTAGGATTTCTATTTTAGACTAAAGATTGTTGTAGTAGATAGAATCACAGTTTCTTCATATTCTTCCAGCTCATCAATGTTGAGTTGCTAGTCTTCTCGAGCAAGGTCGGTGTGCTTCCATATCAAGGTAAGCCCCGAGGGAAGCTAACCACTCCATGGTTGGGCAGAAAAAGTGCCTAGGCCACACTCCTGTCTCAGGACTTTCAGGTGGACGTGTTGTCTGGAGGCTTAGGGGATAGGGATTGATATAGTGTGATGTCTAGATTCTATTATTTGATGGTTTGGGAAAAGGAATATTATTTTTGATTTATTGTATATGTATGAATTTTGATAGAAGGTCGAAACTTTGTAATAAGATGTATTATTTCAGGATTTTAAAGTTTGTACTTGACGACAGATAGGTTGAATGTATTAAGTTGTAAACCCTTGACATTATTGTAATCGACACTTTTGATCAAAATAGGGAAAATTTATGGTAATCATGAAATTTTATTTTGTCGACTTGAGCATATTTTTCATATGATATGTTTTTTTTAATTTGGTAGAATTGGTCTTTACATGTGGTATCAGAGTTGTGTTTAAACCCTAGGGCCTAGGTCTTCTATACTAAAGTTGTGTTTGTGCATGGTACAGGAAATGACTGTCATCATGCAGACCTAAAACAGTGGCCGAGAAGGAAACAGTAATGAACAAAATGGTTTTCCAAATCAAAGGCTTGATGAAATTGTAGCCCTCCTAGCTAAACAGAGGAACATTTTGCAGTAGCAAAATGATCGAATGAATGACATTTAAAATGACTTAAGGGGCAAATAGAATGAGGGTCATCAAGATGATGAAGCTCATAGGAAACAAGTGGAAGATCAAAGGCTTGAGGCTCTTCGGAAAGAAGAAGAGGATAGAATAAATGAGGAACACCGTAAGAGAGATGTCGATATTGGGGCAAATGCTGGAGATCTGAATAATGAACAGATTGCTGAGAAATTGAGAAAGGACCTTAAAAAGGTCACGCCACCTACCTTTGATGGAAAGACTATAGGGGATGATGCTGAGGCATGGATTATATCCATGGAAAAGTACTTTCATGTTCAGAATCTTTCAAGATAGTCAAGGGCATTATGGGGAGCTTTCCATCTGATTAGAGAAGAAACTACTTGGTGGAATAATGAAATGGCTGAAAATAAGTTATGACTAGGACAGATATCTTGGGATGATTTCCTTGTCCGCTTCAGGAAACGATGGTTGCCACAACTGTATTATGATAGGAAAGTGTCTGAATTCCAAAATCTGATTCAGGGGGTTTTGTCAGTAACCAATTACCATGAGAAGTTCAACCATTTGGTGAAATACGTTCCTCAATATCTGCAGGATGAATGTTTTCAGACATGTAAGTTCATTTTAGGATTACGTCTAGAGATTGGATCTGAGGTTGAGATGCATGAACCTAAAACTATGGAGTTCGCTTATGTGAAGGCACTGCTACAGAAAGAGAAACTAAAAAGGGTACCAAAAATTTGAGTCTCTCAATGAAATAATGGTTCACAAGGATTCAAGAGGAAATATGACAATGATAAATCAAGGAACAATGGATGTCAACAAGTGTGAAACCTCAGAGGTAAAGGAAGAGGAAATGGAGGTAGAAATAATAACAATCCTCAAAATTAGAATCAGAACAGAAACAATAACATGAATGGAAACAACTGGAGGAATAGAACTGAAAACAGGCAAGGACCGAGAAATGGGTGTTTCAATTGTGGGGTTAATCATTATGTTTCATATTGTCCTCAGAATACAACTCAGAGAGAGGGTAAAGCTCCTCAGGTGCAGTACCAGATTAATGCAGTGATTGATCATCACCAAGCAGATTTTTAGGCAGCTCCGATTCAGATAGCTGGTAAGCTCTATGGACATGATGCTTCTATTTTAATTGATACTAGAGGTACTGAATATTTTATAGATCCAAAATTTGTTTCAAAGTTATCTGTTAGAGCTGGTTATTTATCTGAACCTTGGATGGTTGAATACGGCAATAGGACAAAGCATAGGGTTGAGCAGTGTCTAGCATGTAGCAATTTGGAATTTCCAAATTTTCAAACACAACTTAACCTTTATGTCACTCCTTTAGGATCTTATGATGTTATTTTGGGCATAAATTGGATAATTGAACACAGGGCCATTGTGAATTGTAAGGACAAGTCAATTCAATGCTTAGATGATTCGGGTATGCCTACAATTGTTAAGGCTATTCAGAAACCTTTGGAACTAAGGCTTATATCCGCTATGCAAATGAAGAAAGCCCAGAAGAAGGGGTGTGCGATATATGTAGCTTATGAAAAAGACTTAGACACTCCTAGTCTCAATGACTATCCTATCTTGCAAGAATTCCAAGATGTGTTTCTAGAGGAACTACTAGAATTGCCTCCTAAGAGAGAATTTAACTTCTCTATAGATGTGTTACTAGAAACTGAACCTCAATCTAAGGCTCCATACAGAATGACAACCACAGAGATGTATGAGTTGAAAACTCAGTTGTAGGAAATTTTATACAAAGGGTTCATATGCCCTAGTGTGTTGCCATGGGGAGCACCTGTGATCTTCATAAAGAAGATGGCACTTTGAGGCTATGTATAGATTATTGAATGCTTAACAAGGTGACTATTAAGAACAGATATTTGCTTCCTAGAATTGATGAACTTTTTGATCAAATGAAAGGAGCAACAGTGTTCTCAAAGATTGACTTAAGATCTAGGTATCATTAGCTCTAGATCGAGGAAGATATAGCAAAGACAGCTTTCAAAACAAGGTATGTGCATTATGAATTTGTAGTGTTATCTTTTGGACTGACTAATGCTCCTGCAGCATTCATGAACTTGATGAATAGTGTGTTTCGAGATTGTTTGGATAAATTTGTAGAGATTTTTATAGATGATATATTAGTTTACTCCAATAATCTCGAGGAACATGAAGAACACTTGCGTATAGTTTTACAACGCCTTAGAGATAGGAAATTGTATGGTAAACTTTCCAAGTGTTCATTTTATCAGGAAGAGATTCACTACTTGGGGCATATTATTTCTGCTAAGGGCATTACAATAGATCCAGCAAAGATCCAAGCTATACTTGAATGGCCAACTCCACAGAATGTGAGTGAAGTTAGAAGCTTCATGAGACTTGCAGGATATTACCGAAAACTTGTGGAAGGATTTTCCAAAATTGCAGCACCTATTACATCCCTATAGAGGAAAGGAAAGAGGTATGAGTGGACAGAGGTTTGTGAGAAGGCATTCCAGTCATTGAAACAAAAACTCACATCTGCACCCATTCTAGTGATACTGGATCCTAATGGTCATTTTAATATAATCACCGATGCTTCAAGTGAAGGTTTAGGAGGGGTACTTATGCAGAATGATAAAGTAGTGGCTTATGAGTCACAAAAGCTGAAGCAGTATGAGGTTAATAATGCACCTCATGATTTAGAACTTGTTGTCATAGTTCATGCTCTTGTGATGTGGAGACACTACCTTTTAGGTAAGCCTTTTGAGTTGAAAACCGACCACATGGGTTTGAGGTACATCTTCACTCAACCCAATCTTAATGCTAGACAAAGGCGATGGATGGAATTCTTGAGTGAGTATGACTTTGGTATAGAATATATCAAAGGGAAGGAAAATAGGGTAGTTGATGCCTTAAGTAGAAGGAGACACATTGCAGCCATTTCTACTACTAGAACACGCCTAAAGGAATAGGTGTTGCAAAATCTTCAAGCCGATGACCATTATGAGTTGGTCAAATCAGAATTACAAAATGATCCAACAGACCACCATTTTGATGGTTACTCTTTTGATGAGGATGGTATTTTGAGATACTAAGGGAGGATGTATATTCCCAACCAGGATGGATTAAGGAAATTATTTTTTGAGGAGATGCATTGTACTCCATATTTAGGACATCCAGGAGTTAATAAAATGCTTGGTAATATGTTGCCATTATATTTTTGGCCCAGACTCAAAAGAGATGTTGTAGCATCTATAGCTCAATGTCTAGAATTCTAGCGGTTTAAAGTTGAGCATGTCCATCCAGATGGACTTTTGTATCCTCATGAGATACCGGAGTACAAGTGGTAGGTTATCACTATGGATTTTGTTCAAGGTTTGCCTATGACTAAGCGCAAACATGATGTAATCTTGGTTGTGGTTGATAAATTGACCAAGGTTGCACATTTCATACCAGGCAATCTGAGGGATGGATCTTTGGTTTTGGCCAAGAAATTTGTCTAGGAGATTTTTAGACTTCATGGAGTACCAGAAACCATAATATCTGATAGGGACACGAGAATAATGTCAAGGTTTTGGACAACCTTAAATTCTTCTTTAGGAACAAGGTTGAACTTCAGTACAACATATCATCCTCAGACGTATGGTCAAATAGAAAGGGTTAACTAGGTTCTTGAGAACTTACTGAGAATGTATTGCATGGATCAGCAGTACAAGTGGGAAGAGTATCTTCCTTTGGTTGAATTTGCTTACAATAATTCTTATCATTCATCATTAGGTATGGCTCCTTTTGAAGCTCTATATGGGAGAAAGTGTCGTACACCCATCAGTTGGGACAAGGTAGAGGACAGGATCATTGTTGGTCCTGAATTGTTAAGAGAGATGGAAGAGAAGATGTCTCTTATTAGAGAACGATTGAAGGAAGCCACTGATAGGCAGAAGAGTTATGTAGACAAGAACCGTACCTTCAGGCAGTTCATAGTGGGGCACAAAGTGTTTCTTCATGTGAGGCCACACAAGAGTTCTATATCTTTTGGCAGATCTTCTAAGCTCACACCTAGATATATGTCAAGCCTTTTGATGTTTTGAAAATTATCAATCCTGTTGCATATACACTGGCCTTGCCACCTGCCCTTGCCCGTATTCATAATGTGTTCCATGTATCTTTACTGAAACCTTACCATCAAGATGCTTCTCATATCCTTGATTGGCATACTTTATAGGTATAAGATCTAGGAGTGGTGTTAGTGGAGCCATCCAATATCATTGACCAATGTACCATCAAGGTGTGTGACAAAGAGATCTTGTAGTATAAGGTCCAAAGGGACCAATTCTTTGTTGAAAGTGCTACATGGGAGGATGCTGATGATATGATTAGATCTTTTCTGCCTTTACTTCCATAGACTTATATATGCTATTTTGATTTATGTTGTTTAGTTAGTTTATGGTTTGAGAACTTATGTTGTATTTTTCATAAGACATCAGGACAACATCTTCTCTTAGAGGGGAAGGATGTCATAACCGGTTTTGTAGACCTATGACTCTTTTTAGTTACCTTGCGACTTGTGTGGACTTTTTGACTTGGTCGAGTTTCGACGACCCTAGAGGAATAAATTTATTTGCTAGATGCTTTGCTAAATTTATTAAAGGTAAATTAGTTAATTTGTTAAGAATGATAATTTGGAAGTCGAAAATGATTAAATGTGTTTTATATGTTGACAAGTATATCATTTTTCTTGATATGATTATGCATGCTCATAATGAAATATTTTCAAGTTGATTTGGAAATATATATATTTTGGGAACTAACCTACTGATAAAAATTGGAGTGTTCGTCTATCTGTTGACAGGATCTGAGGATGGGGTGTGGTCGAGGTAGGGGAGCCTAGCTCCTCGATATGGATGAGTTTGGAATTTTATGATAAAAACACACACCACATAACTCATTTATCTATATTTTTATCTCTTAAATGGTTAATTCGTAGTATCTGTTATGCAATTTGAAAGTATTTTGGAAAAAGGAAACTTACCTTTAATTCTTGAAATGATATTACTCTTATTCCTGAAATGAAATTTAATAGAAAAGAGTTTATAATTGTTAAATTATTCAATTTAACTACTTTTAATTTAAATATAATTTACTTTTATTTTTATTAGGATTATGTGTGAAGGTGGGTTATGTATTTCTTTTTAACAATCTTCACTTTAAGCGTAGAATGTGTGACTTAATAGTTAGTGGCGGGGAAGTCAAGATTTAATTTGAATAGAAGTCTAGTTTTATGACTCATCGCAATCTTCTTGGCCTGGAATTAGGCTTTAGTGCTATTAATCCTGTTGAACTGAGGGTTGACTGAGAATTTGAGCCTATTTTTCTAGGCATGATGGACACCGAGTGAGGAAGTTACGCAACTTGAAGAGGGATTTTGAGCTAGATTAAAGGGAATAAAAATGCAAGGAGTGAAGGATACACAGGAGGAAGATTGAAGTAAAAAAGAAAGAAAACGTAAAAGAGTGGAGAGGAAAAGATACAGAGGAAACAGGGGATTTCGCAGCAGGAGGGAGGAAAGGATCTCTTGTTTATGATTTTGTTTTAACAAGTTTTTATTTGTTTATTTCCTAAGTTTTTTTGGCCTATCCTGGGACACGGAGGAATTCATAAATGTTTTGTTTCCTAAAACCCGTGAGATTGTGTCTGGTAGTTTGGAAGTAGGGGAGTTTGACTCAAAAATTGGTATGAAGTTTTGCATTGTGTCAAAATCAAATGAGAGTTTGTTGGCAAATACAAAATCTTCAAACTGTTACTCTTTCTTATTATGTTCTTTACCAGCCTGTAATCTTCTAATTCTAAAACCTTTCATTCCCAATCTTTTGAGAAAAATAGAACAAAAACAAAATGTTTAGCTTAGTTTGAAGCTATCCAAGTGCTGGATTTTCAAATGAATATTAATCTCAAAATTTACAATTGCCATTTGGCTTTAGGAGATTAAAATACTGAACAAAAACTGTAGAGTTTTGGTTATATACTTAGACATTTTTAACGCTTTACAAACCCGTAATTGCCATAATTTGAATCTTTTATTCGGATTAAATCAGGATCTTGTACAGTCATAGTAATTTTGTAGAATGTTATTTTAATATAGATCCCAATAGAGGAAAATACAAACTTATCATTCTTCATAAAACTTACAAAAATTCTAGAAAAATCTCAATTTAAAATAGTATGAAATGTAGGGGACTAAACTGTTATTGTTGTTGTTTACATAAATTTACGTAAGTTGGAATTAATCAATCGAGTAGGAGAATAATGATGTGACTATCTACAGAAATTAAGATGACTGTTATATGTTTCTCTAAATATTGTAAATTAGTTCTTTCCTCTGAGTTCACCATTCGCTTGCATTTCTTTTAAATTACTATTTTTCTCTGTCGAGTGGTTTTGAGTTCTAAAGGAAACAGCAAAGTAGTTTTGTCAAAATAAGTGTTTGTTTAAAGTATGTATTTGAATTGAAGCGTAATTTGGATTAAGACAGAGAAGGGTAATTGTGTAGTATTATCTGTCAGTTTTTACTGATTTGAAAAGATTCTTTGGCCAAAGATTACTTTCGCATATGTTTCATGAATATGTTTGGTTAGTGTTGTATGTTCTCTCTGCCATTATGTGATTAGGATTTCTATTTCAGACTAAAGATTGTTGTAGTAGATAGAATCACAATTGCTTCATATTCTTCTGACTCATCAGTGCTGAGTTGCTAGTCTTCTCAAGCAAGGTCGGTACACTTCCATATCAGGATAAGCCCCAGGGGGAGCTAACCACTCCATGGTTGGGTGGAAAAAGCACCTGGGCCACACTCCTGTCTTTGGATTTACAGGTGGAATGTATTAAGTTGTAAACCCTTGACATTATTGTAATCAACACTTTTGGTCGAAATAGGGAAAAGTTATGGTAATCATGAAATTTTATTTTGTCAACTTGAGCATATTTTTCATATGATCTGTTTTTATTAATTTGGTAGAATTGGTCTTTACAGGAATCCCTTTGTGAGCAAAGGATTCCATTTAATGGTTGTGGCGCCCGATTTAACCTACCTATTTAAAGGAACTACCGCTACAATCTGGCAGGGAAATGTGAAGGTTGGGAAAATTGACCCCGGTGAGATTTTCTTTACCTAGAATCTGTTAAACATAATCGACCTTGCAGCTCTGCATATGTATGGCAGAATTTAAATGTACAATGATGTGATAATTCTGAAAAGCATGATGAAGCTCAAAAATGTGATCGGTGCCCAAAGCCTGGATCAACAAGGGCACTGGAATCCCCTCAATAATATCGTTCTTGTTTTGAAGAAAATGCATTCGCTGGTGACGGACTTCCTGAAGATATTTTCCATAAATTTTAATGGCAACAAATGGGGTTATTATTTGATGGGGATTGTAGAAGCGCACACATTTATACTAGAAGTGGAGCTTCTCTCATACGCCAGGTTGGGATTTGATTTTTCTTTATTTGTTTCAATATTTGTGTCGATTAGGCCATGTTCTCCTTTTCTGTATTCTCAAGTGTTTTGGAGTTGACACCTGAAGCAAATGAAAAGGACTTGAATCTCCCTCCCAAAAACTCACAAGAGGAATATCAAATAAAGATGTATCAAAAAAGGGGAAATTGGCAGTGGAAGTTCTTCAGGGCCAAAGTAACTAAAATGGCTACTATTCATCTACTCTTTTTTCTCTCTTTCCTATACCAGAGCTAAGCAAGTATATACAATCCTCTTTTCCTTTTCATCTTTTATATCTAAATCCCCTTACTTTGCAGATATCTTATTAAGTAGGTATCGAACGACATTTTGAAATGACCACTTTTTGCTTCTTCAACATGTAACAAATTCTATAGGGAACATAGTTACTACGCATAAGCCAAAAAATATTTTTTAAGTATTTAAGTCGCACATGAAGAAAATAAAAAAATCATCAAAATCTTGTGTATTATTTACGCTTCGTGGGTGTGTCCTCTAATAAAAAGGACTTGTGCAAACTAAATAGCTAATAGAGATTTGTGAAACAGATAGCTAATAAAGAGTTACATAAAATTGTGGCTCGCATAAAGAGTTGTAACTCATGTTATATATGAGTTTAATATAATATAAAAAAGTGTTCTTTATTCAAGAAATACTTAAGTTCTTTATATGAGCTCTGCAAAGCTACAACTCACATTATATGTGAGTTTAATACAATACAAAAGTATGTTCTTTATTGGAAAAGTTTCTTTATTCAAGAAATATTTAAATTTTTTATAATATAAGTTGTAGAGAGTTGCAACTCATATTATATACAAGTTTAATACAATACAAAGGTGTGTTCTTTATACCTAAAGTTTCTTTATTCACAAAATACTTAAGTTGCAACTCATAATATATTAAAGCTAATTCCCACCAACCACCCCTTAAGGACCACTTTTAAGGGGAAGAAAAAGAAAAGAGCATAAGACTTAAACATGGGTCCCAACAACAAATCTTGATACTTGGTACCCAAGTAAAAGATATATTTCACTAATGAAGAAAAATAGAAAAACTTGTAGGAGAAAATCCTTTCCAAAGAAGAGAAATCGTGAAAAGAAAACATGTACAAGTGACGGGGGACTTATGATGTCTTAAGGACAACTTCCTTCACCCCGAGCGTTGATTGCAAGTGAAAATAACAAGGTGAAGTTTGCAACATGCTCTTTAGTAGACAATTGCTCCAAGATGAGAACCCCATCATAGATTAAAAGGTATCAAGTGTGGACCTTGATGATTTCCAAAAAAAGTAATGTTATCTAGAATATTAAAATAATAATAATAATAATAATGAAATCAAATATATTCAAAATTATAGTCATTGAAAAGTTTATTTTGGTGCTACAATCTTAAAAATTACCTTCTAATATTCATTCCATTTTTTTTATCCAACCCAAGGTTGGAAACAAAGAAATTTTTAAAGAAAAATTGAGGCTTGATGTGGAAAAGGAACTTTGCTCAAAAATATTCAAGGACCTTCAAACAAAAGTTCATCATTCCAAGTGTAAAGAAAAATGGTTGACAATGGCAAAAAAAAAAAGCCATGTACAAATCAATTTTATTTATGTTATTCCTATTTACATGATGTCAATTCTAAAATTCTCAATGATACAATCATATACATTTAGAAATGATTTAGGTTCTTATACAACCTTCATCACCAAAATAAATTAGATCTTATCTCTTAGGGAAAATATTATAGATCAAAATCTCAAGGTGAGTCAAGAACTCAAAATTTGAAAGCCCAAAATATAGCTTTGGGAAAAAAGATAACTTGAAGATTATATGTGAAATCAGAATTTAAGTGGTGTAAAATAATGAGATAGTACTTAGATATGTTGGAAAGGGAGATAATCTTTACTCCGGTCAACCCTCTTATGGAATCTAAAATGTCAAGCTTTTTAATCTCCTATCATTCAAACTATTTTTTCCTTGCCTTTCTTGGATAATTTATAATGGAGAAAAATATATCTTTTGGGAAGACTCTTAGAATGAATATAAACCCCTCCTTCTTAATGCTTCTCTAAGAAAACAACAACCATCTTCTTCATTACTAGTGGAGTGCTAAAATCAAAGAGCATTTTCTTCTTGATAGTTCCTTCTTTCCTCTCAAAATAAATTAGAAATCGGTGGACTCTCTTCCCTTAATTGCAATTGTAGAAATCAAGTTTACAAAAGAAATCAATCACATGCCAACTTTATTTTCAGAGAAATAAGATTAATTAAATGGATGGTTGATAACTTAAGGTACCTACAAAGTAATGGGTGGCTAGAACTTTAAGTTTTGAAGTCTCTCAAAATATTTCACCCTCAAACCTTTGTTGGATTTTTTCATGTCTTACAAGGTGGGTACTTTCACTTGGCTAGCTCTCAATAATAAGATATTAACACGCATGAGATTGGATAAATTACGTATCACTCCCATATATACATGTATTCCCTAAGGTATGGATTATGAAGACATTGATCATCTCCTATAATGGCGTGTAATTTTTTAATAAGTGGTGGAAGTGGCTACAAGCGAAGCTTGGTTGGTGAAGGCTCATTCATAGCTTTCTTTTCCTTTACTTTCAAAGTTGACTCTCATTATATAAATATTGTACGATAAATATTTATGGGATTTAAATCCTTCAATTCTCATATGGCCAATATCTCTTGAGAGGAACAATCAAATCTTGTTTCTTTTCCTTCACTTTCAAAATTGACCCCATCATATAAGAATTCTACTATTTATAGGAGATAAATTATTTAATTCTAATATGGCCAATATCTGTTGAGAGGAACAACATATTTTCACAAGAGAAATTTGTAGCTTAGATCAAGTGTTGTTAAAAATAGACTTCTATTTTTGAAACACTTATGTCTTGTCAAGTATCAAAAATCTTTATCAAGTAGAACTTTTTTTTCCTTAGAATAATTTTATTTTTTTACAAATGGAAATTTATAAATCCTCATCCCACTAATAAATTCAAATTGGTTGTCTTTTCTCCATATGGTTAGCTTGTGAGAATTGAAAGAAAATCAAGAAGAATCTAAACTATGTATGATGCTCTTATCCAACTCATTGCAATCCCTTGGATATATAAACTCAAAGGGCCTTTTCTCCTTCACTCTCTTCCACCTACCTCTTTTCTATAAACGATGTAGAATAATAGAATCCATGCTCACTAGAATGAGGGGAATCCTCTAATTGTCAAGCTAATGATGCAACCAAATTGAGAGAAATCTTCAAGTTTGATTGTATAAACATTGATGTTGTTATTTGACAAGTTCCAAGTATAGAAATCATATTGGATGCTCAATTATTTATTCTCCTTTTCTATGGTAACAAATTATTTTCTACCGAGCTTCACAAATTGTTTGAAATGCCAGAATTTGTTGTATTTGGTATGTTACAATTATGTGCTAGGGTACATTATAGATGACACCTAGCTTCATAATTATCTACTTGTTTATAATTATATGATAGAAAATGGTGAGAAATGCTAAGATGCAGATTACTTACCAAGTCCTACATATATTGGAATGCAAAGCCTCCCACAAAATGAATCTAATTAGCACAACGAAAGGAGGAAGAGTGCCAATGCAAGATCTATGCTTTGTGGAGTTTTTTATTCCTAATAGAAATGAAAAGGAAATAAAATGTAAATGAAAGATTTGATCTAATGAAGTAAGTGCAAAGGAAAAGAGATAAGAACAAGTACACCTGGAAACAAGATGCAGAAGGTAGGACTTTGAATCTAAATTTCACTGTCACTAGAATTTTGGATCTTGCTATAACTTTAGATCTTGAAGGCAGGGACCTGAATCTGCACCTGAAATCTCACTGAAAAATGGAAAGGAAAAGTCAACTTTATTGGGAACAAGTTGACTAGTCGACTTGAACCTGCCAAAAACTAATGAAACTTTCCTGAAATTTGAAGTTGTACCTTCATTGCCCAAATCCAAAATTGTAGCTTCACAACATGTTCCTCTAAATAGAAAAATCAGGAGAAAGGTTGTGGAAATGGATTGCATTGGTCAAACCCCTGTTTAAGAATCAACCTTCAAATTAAATTGAAATTACATAAGGAAAGATGAAATGGAAGCTAGATCTGAAACCTAAATCACCTTATACCATGATGCAATGCCTCTTTGGATGTGAACACAAGTGGTTGTGCAATAGATTGAACTCCACAAAAACCTAATAGGAAATCATGAAGCCAAAGAATTGAATGATGGATGTTGAATCTTACCTAAATCACCTTATACCATGATGCAATGCCTCTTTGGATGTGAACACAAGTGGTTGTGCAATAGATTGAACTCCACAAAAACCTAATAGGAAATCATGAAGCCAAAGAATTGAATGATGGATGTTGAATCTTACCACAATGTTTGATTAAGAGGAAGAAGAATGCCTTGAAGATCTTGAAGATTTGCTTGATTGCTCGATTAATTGTGTGAGATTATCAATGGATTCTTGATAGCTTACACTTGATTGATGGATGCCAAATGAGGGGAGAGGATGTCCTTGTATACTTAGTTCTCCCTCCATTTAGGATTCAAATTGAATCAAGGATGACTTAAATCTAAATCTCAGTAGAAAACCCCATCATCGAGCCCTGGGCAAAATTTGGGCCCAAAACCCTAGGGACAAGTCAGGTATTTGACTTGTTCATAGAGACAATTTGGCTAGTCAACTTTTCCCAAGAAAGATTGGCTCAAATTTCACAGAGATGTCGGGGAAGGTGAAAAGAAGTGAGGGTAGAAAATACAGGTTGTTGTGAGGTCGGGGTAGATCCTGAAAACCAAAAATAAATGAATAGGTCCCAAGTGAGGAAATGAATTATTTGATTGGATGCAAAATGGAGGAGCGCACTTAGAAATAAGGGCTAAACTCAAGTTTTGAGGAAATTCAGTCAAATATAGGACTTGTAATGTTAATTTGGAGGTCCAATAAGTGCTAGTAGAACGTGAATCAATGTGGGAACACATTTATACTAAAATAGTGCTAAAAATGAGCACCTAATAAGGGTGTCTACTTTATAGGATGATACAATAATATTTTCAAGGAATACTTTCTATAGGTGGAGTTTTCTCTCGATTTCAACTATGTTATCCTCTAAAATTAATTGCATCTGTAGTGCTATCATCTTGGGGCTTCAAAGTGACTATGAGTTGGCTTTCAAAATTCCATGTCCTCTTATGGTCATCTTGTTGAGTAAACTCACAATCAATGGGTTAGTTAACTTAGTCTAATTATAAGACCAAGAGTTGAACTTCCAACCAATAGATCAATGCATCAAATCCAATAAAAACAAAGGTGACCTTGATTGAACAAAGGTGGAACCTAATTACATACAATTAATTGAAGATTGATGGCATAGTAGTAATACTTGTGTACCTCAAATCACAATGTACACATCATTATCAACTACCAATATGAAAATAATGATATATTACTAATATCCTAAATACGCTTATGAGTAAATATAATATTACACTAATAGTGTCTCTTTAAAGCCATGCATGAATAAAGAATATAATGACAACTCTTTTGATAGAAAAAAGACTAATTTTAAGATTACATCAATGACTCCATGCATTATCACCAAAACTCAACATCTAAGATAAAAGGCAAGCATCATGTTTCCAAAGCTTGATGTCTACACCATTTTATTTAGGTGTAAATGGCTTTCATAAATATTAAGACTTTGGAGACATTTCTATCTGGTAAAGATAAAATCCCTAGGTGAAGGGCGAGCTCATAGAAAAGCAACCAACCAAGGAACTTCAATCACAAGAAACGACACTAGGAAAATCAAGAAGGCACAAAGGGACAAGTTAGTATATTGTGAGTTTCATATTTGTCCCTAGAATAAGACTAAGTATTGTCAAGCCACCAAGATTCAAATGCCCTGGCTATTGGTACTATAATTGTCAAGCCCGCATGATCCCTTGTGTTGACCTGGTTATCATTATTTTTCCTCAACCGAAGTCTCACGCTCCTACGCTTATGATTTGCATTGGTCCATTGTTACAAATTCTAATGGTGACATCAAACTCTATTTTTTCCTCACTTCACATGGCCAACCAAACTTTTAAATACCTTAAATTTTTCTTATCGTGCCATCATGCTATGTCCACATTCCTGATCATCATTTCATTACATTACTTGGTGCGCCAATGTGGACCTCCTCTTTATTTGTCATGAACTGTGATCATAGTTCAAAAGTATTCAAGGACCTTCAAATGAAAATATGTCATTTCTCTTAAAAAGTTAAAACAATGAAAAATACCTTCACATGCAATTTTTTCATGAAGAAAAAAAAATAGAGCTTTGAATGAAAGTTCTTATTTTCTTTTACTAAAATTATCTTTATAATTTATAGGGTTTTTCATATTTTACACTTTCAAATGAAAGTGATTTTTGACTCACTTTCAAACAAAGGTGTTTCCTACATTTTGCCTCCACCTTAATTGAAAAAGCTAATGTCCCAAGTTTTAAACTCACTATTGGACATTTACACATGCAAGTGTATATGTTGTGCCTTTCAGATACACTAATATGGAAATATCGTCTAAGTGCTAACGAGTAATCTCACAATTAATAGATTAATTATTTAGTTTAATTATAAGATCCTGAATTGAACTTCCAATCAATAAATTTATTGATTCAATCTAATAAAAATAGAAACTACACCAATGGCTAAATAAAATGGTGTCAATCATTAATTATTTCTAAACAAGATGCTTCTCTTTATTTTTTATATTGATTTTTTGGTGATAATGCACGAAAGACATTGATGTAATCTTAAAATAAGTAAGAATCTTTTAGAAATAGTAAGTTGAAGGGAGAAGGTAATAGCTAGTTCAAAAGATGACAAACAAGCAACTGAGGAACTTCAATCACAAGAGACAACGCTTAAAAACTCAAGAAGGCACAAAGAGACACTAGTCTATAATATGAGTTCCATATTTATACCTAAAATAAGACCAAGGATTGTCAAGCCACCAAGATTATAATGGTAGATTATGGTACTTATAAATAGCAGGATTCCATTCTCCCTTGTGTTGACCTTGTTATCATTTTTCCCCTCAACTTAAGTCCAACTCCTATGCATAAATCTTGCTTATGAATTGCATTGAATCTAGTGTTATAAACTCGGTTGGTGAGGTCAAATTCTACTTTTCCCTCACTTCACATGCCCGAACAAAACTTTTAAATACCTTAAGAGCCCGTTTGGTGCTTGGAATTAACCTGGAATAGGAATTATTTAATGCGAGAATAAAATAATTCACTGTTTGTGGCATTTTTTGAATTCTCGAATTGGAAAACTAATTCCCATTTTCAGCCCAATGCTTGCATTAATTAATTCCAAAAAAAACTTGGAATTCATTTTATTCCAGGAATAAGCTTTTCATGGATTCAAAATTACAACAAAATGTATAAGTTTTTCGGGTCAGTGCGTAAATGGTTAAGATATTATAATCTTATTTTTTAACAATTTTTTTTTTATAATTTTTTTTTATAATCTTATTTTTTAAGTTAATAATAGATATTTTAATTTAAAAATATATAAGTTAAAAATACATATATATTTTAATTAAAAAACCAACAACAAAAATTATAAGTTCAAAAATTAAAAATTAAAAAATATAAAATAATCCTTATTTCAATTTCACATTATGGGATCCAAACGCAGAATAGATAATTCCAGCTTTTGTTTTGAAATCTGAGAATAGGTCCTTATTCTAGAATAGACCTATTCTAGATAAATTAATTCTATGCACCAAACAGACTCTAAATTTTTCTTATCGTGCCATCATACAAGGTCTACATTCCTTGTCATTTCATTACTTTGCGCCAATGTGGGCCTCCTCTTTATTTGTCATGAACTGCGATCATATTATTGCTGTGTCCCTACTTTCAGCCCCATCGTGTATTATAATGCCAATTATTATCAACTCTTACTAGTTACTTATAAATTATTTTATTTCTGCCAGGCAAATGTAAATGGTGGCGCCCATGTCCTTATGAAGCAGGATGACAATGAACAGAAGCATTGATAGATTTTGCTTTTATATCATGTGAATAACTATTATTGGCGGTCCTCCACTTAAGGATACTATCATTGTTTGATAGAGTTAGCTTCTTATTGTCTGTTATTGGGCTTAGCCTTTGTTCAAAGTTCCCAATGGTCTGTAAGGCTCCATAATCATATGGCATATCCACAGTTGCCTTGCATCATTTTTGTGGACCTATCTTTCTCTGCCAAGTGTCAAATGATCCTACATACTCTTTACTTTTAGGTGTATGCTAATTTTGAACAAATTCTATGTGCCATGGTATATCAATTGGTGTTTTGCACTAAGTCATTATTCTGTGTTGAGTTCCTACTCATTATTGGTTTATAAGGAAGGAAGGATCAATTTCTAGTGTTTGATTTTCCTTCATTAACTACTCTGGCTGCTTTTAAGCAATATGCATGGGTGACTCCATTAATGAACCAGCAAGGCATCTTCTTTTGCATATTTATTTCAAATCAAGTGAAGAATCTATTATTAGCACAATTAAGTGTGCTCTAAAAATCTATATATGCACTCTTACGTTCTTGCAAATAGCTTTTGTTTGAGGAAGAGTTTGTTGTACAGTCAATTATTGCTTCTTGTCAGCATTTTGTCGCTGTAAGTTTTCTAGTCCCAGCATTCAAAATTTATGAATGGGTGAGATTTTATCTACTACATTTCGTTTCTCTAGTTCTAATTAGGTTCTTGATGGTGCTTTTTTCACTATTTTGCAGCTTTTCTATGTTGAGCAATTATAAAAGGGTTTTATAATTTTCAATTGTCTAATTGAAATTAAAAAAATGTAGTTGGTATGAGCTAGTCAATTTTGAAATGTTTTTAAAACATGAATTCACACAAGATTTAGCTGAGCTTTTAGTCTAGGTTGTGAAGATGGGTTTGACTAATCTATTAGAAGATTGTATAGTTGAAATTTGTGATTAACTTTTCAAAAAATTATACATTCTTACATATTTGACATAAGTAATATAATTGTTTCCAATTGTTTTGTTAGCTTAAAATTAGTTGAATGTTCAACCAAAAATTACATGTTAAAGGCATAATTTTGTGACTATAAACTTAGATAAAATTAACAAATGAATTTATCTATCTTCAAAGATAATCAAATTTTAAAATAAAATTTGATCATCTTATATATTATGTAATACCCCTCTAACCCTAATATAAGTTTGTGTTTTTGAAAGAATTAAGATCCTTCGATGTTTTCTTACAGCTTAAGTTGTACATGATACTTGTTTGATCTATTCCTATAGTTGTTTATAATAATTTCATAAGCTAGTACTCAATGATTCTAATATCAGACATACTATCTAAAGGTATCATTTTTGTATGTATTTATCTCCATGTATGTATTGAGTACCTACAAGACCTTTATGAACATAGTTAGGATGTTATATGATATGTACTTGATAGATATATATAAGTGGTTATTTATATTTTCTTCTATTAAGGTTACCTTGGATGAATCTTTTATCTCACTTGATGATTTGATTATGTTAATTTATTATTAGTATTGATAAGAGACTAACACAATGCTTGAGATTCTAACCTTCATTATGATGATGCTACATGCTTTGAGTGTATATATATACATGATGTGTTTTCATGATTCAGGACGAAGTCGTAGTTACTCACATAGCTGAGGTCCACACGATGTATCGATCCTGGTCATCTGTCTGCAATGTTTTCTTTTATATGTATATCCGTGCATATGTATTTCTTCTTTGTGATGCAGGCTTGCAGGTACCGGGCATCGACTTCACCTGGCTTCACAGGTCTGAGCATGCCCTCAAATCCTCGATGGTTGTTGTTATGGAGATAGTACTAAGGCCCCTACATGAGTCTTCCTTTGTCATTATTCCAATTTGGGAATATTAGGGTTCCTTCTTTGTCAGTCAACCTTTGGGTCAAAAACCCAGATCCAATGCACCTGGTTGGGCATGGTTGTAGTTAGTGCCTTGTGACCAATTGAATTCATTTGGTTGTATGATTTGTTTACTCATTTTATTTATTTCTCCTTCTTGGTATGATTCTTAGTTAATCTTTTTATGTTGTGTTTCAGGAGTTTGGCTTGACTTTCCTTGTTGACTTTGGTTGACCTTGTTTGATCTTATGATTTTCTCGATATGTTTTATAAGATGATTTGTATGGCCTTTTTGGATGATTAGATTTATTTTGAGGCATGTGATTTTATTCTACCTCAGTGTTATATCCTATAGCAATTATAAATAGGTAATAATATTGTGATCTATTACTTCATAATCTTATAGATTATAGTGTTTGATATTTGGCATGTATCTATATATATATATATAATATATATATATATATATATATATATATATATATATATATATATATATATATGGAAATATATATATGGGTGCACACATATATGTATTTATATATATATAATTTATATGTGATTATATGTTAATTATTGTAGATATTGTTGATGGTGTATATTTTGGGATTAATGTAAAGTATAATATTATTAATAATTAAATATTAAATAATGCGAGGTATATTATTCTCAATTGTTAATTATTAATAATGAGGATAGGTTATATATATAGATATTGATGTAATTAATGATGGCATACGCATATATGTTAGGATAATATTACATATGTGTATGAATGAATACAAATAATCTTTTATTGTATATTTGAGTAATATAGTTGTATGATATTAAGTTATTTTATAATACCCTTTAGTTAAGAGTTAGTTGGGAGTTGGTTACTTTTCCTCTCAACCTTTGGAAATCTATTTATATGCACTACTTTCTCATTTGAAGAGGGGGGATTTTGGGGCTGAAGCATTGAGGAGAGGATGGCCTTAATTTTCATGGTGATTTTGGAGAGAAAACTTGGAGATGTGAGGGAGATTTTGTAAGCATATGTCTTTAAGAATTTTTGGTTATCTTTGCTTTTGGGAGAGAGACATTTTTGTGAGAATTTCAATAGTTGAGAGAGGGATTCTTTGCTGTGGAATTATTTCTTTCTTTCATGGAGATTTTTGAAAGTGGATAGAGTTTGAAGGATGCATCTCAAGTTTGGATTTGTCTTCTCTTTTGTTTCCTTCCTTCTTCGATTCAACCTTTGTAGGACATGAGGTATGGATTGAATATGTTAGTTACTTTATGTCTCTGATAGATTATGGATCTATTTATATATTATAATTATTTATTATATCTGTACTTTTAATTTCTATGGTTATTTTAAAGTTTTGAGTTTTTGTTTGTAAGAATTGGCATGTGTTTTCCTAGGGTTTTTAGCAACCCATTTTTGGAGATCTATTATTATAATAATTTAAATTGCATCTAGGGTTTTATTAAATTAATTTTCTGGAAGTAAAATTCACAGATCTCAAATGGGTATCTCTCTTATTTTATTTTTAGGGTCGAATTAATGCTTTATTTTTGACATTTTGGCAGACTATGCCTGTCCATTCTCGATTCTAAATTTTTTGTCAAATGTATTCGTATGCTACAGGCTGATATGATTATATAAAAGTCTAAATTTGATATAAAATATTTTCCTAAGTCTTATCTTTCATTTCCAATTGGTTTGGAGAATTTTTATTATGCTTTGTGAAAATTACAACCGTTTTAGTGAAGGCAGGTCTGAACCCTAACCAGAATTTTCTGTTTTAAACCATAAGTCATAACTTTCTTTCCCACCGTTGGATCTTCCTAAAAATCAAATTGAGAGTCCATAATTATGTTAGCTAAATCTCCATTGAAGAGATTGCCTTTATTATTTGTTTTGTGGAAGATATGGATGACTATTCTATGATGACTATTCTTTGCATTTAATCCTTGCTTGAAATAATTCAGTTTAAGAACATCATTAAGTTTTAAGGTTTCGTATGGTCACCAGAGGCTATTAGAATATTTTTTTTGGTTAATTGGATCTATGTATACTCTGAATATGTTTATAATATCACTTTGATGTCTTCTTATATGTTTGGAACATTATGTATGCCATATTGGGTTTAGGGTTGTCAAGTGGACTAGGGACAACATATGTTTTCCTAAACTCAATCAAATGTTGTTATGGAATTGGTATGAATTCTTGATGATGGATCTATTATGCTCTTATGATTTTTATATGTATGTTAGGGAACCTAAGTACACTAGGTGAGTGGCTCATAGTGAGGGGTCGGGGCCCTAAGTGGCTAGTACCAGGATAACCTACTATGAGTTATTTAATCAAGTGATAACCTAAATAAATGAATTGGAAATGGGAGATTATTGGAATGGGAAATTACACACTAATCAAGATTAATTGTGCCTCGCCCATGCCTTTAGTGCTAGTAAAGACTAAGGATGGGAGTGGGAGAAGGTACCTGTGCGTAGGTACGACTGGATGACCTTGTCTATACGAGAGGCATTCGGTTCCGCATGTGCCTACTTGGGGGCCGGGGCCAAGAGTGGCTAGTACCAGGACAACCCAAGGGGTGAGGGCTATGCGATGACACTCACCTAGCTTGTAGCTTAGAGTCTCTCCTAAATTTGATCATGCCTCTGGTAGTCCTTGTGGTCTTCTTGTCTTTTCTTTTGTGTTGTGACTTTGGGGAAATTTTATCACCACCTTAGGAATTTCCTAGTTGTTACCTCTTGTATGGGCCTTTGGTTCTATCTCCTAGCTCAGGGGAGTGGGCCTATTGGTTCCACGTGGTTGGGTGGTTAATATTTATATCGAGGTATTGATCGTGATTCTTTGGATGATCCTAGCACATATTCCTTTCCAGATCTGCAGTTGAAGATTTCTTATTGGATATTTTAATATGTTGAGATGTACTTATGTATTTGTATTCATGTAATTTTTTAATCTCCTAAAAGGAGTCTTGTAGTATTGATGCAATCTCAATTCAAAGCAATGCATAAGGGAATGGGTAGTTCTAGGTAAAAGAAAGGGAAAAGAATGTGGAATATTGGACATGTTACTAGCATTAAAAGAAAGTGTTTATGTTATTTATCCTATCCTCTTATGTTGTCCATGTGTAAAGGAAATAATCTTAAATATAATTATATATAATGATGTATCACAACAATAATGTATTCTCTCTTGATGAAATAATTCAAAGAGATTATTGAGAAATGATAGATTAGTGATTGGAATTATTAACAATGAATGGTTATGAAAAAATGCAATAGAATAGTAATTTGATTTTAATGTTAATACTTGGTTCATGTTAATGAAGTACCTAGGATGATGCCTACCTTAATGAATATTAATCTCTTACCTAAATTATTAGAGAAAAGTGATATAAAGGATAGTAGATGTAGATGAAATCAATATGAATTTATGGAATGAGTTGATAAAAGGAATAATGATGTTGGATGATTAACCTATGTTTAATAAAAGAAATAAGTTAGGGACATTTAACTTGGTGCATTAAAATGAATGTAGATCTTTTAAGCTCATGATTCCATGAATATCTTATGCATGTAAATGGTTTATATGATGTTGCTTTAGTAGCGACGTTAGGGAACCCGGGAGGACTTAAGTTGTATAAATCTTACATTCAAGTAGTAGAAAATTATTTCTTCTTTTAGAAATATGAAGTGTAATGATGAATATTATTCTAGTTAAAATAAATAAATAAAATAAAATAAAAATTCACTACTTGCATTTTATAGAGGTTTTATGTCTTGTCCTCTTGGGTTGCCTGGCGGGGCGTTACATATTATTTGATTGTATCTATCATTTGAAGGTTTTTTGTATTATATATCTTATTTATTAGGTGTATGAGATAGAGGTTGTGCGCTAGAATCTATCAAGAGTTACCTTTAGATTTCTGGTTAGTGATACTCATGTGAGCAGTTTGCTCTACAAACATATTGTAATTTGTTGTTGACTTCTAAATGATATATTGGGTGGTTTTTGGAGTATGAGGGTTTTCTCCCAAAATGGTTATCCCCACATAATCACTATTTAGTGGTAACGCTATAATTTATGTTCAATTTTGTTAATTTTCTATAACTATTGTAAAGACTTGAAAAAATTCTTATAATACCCTCCTCTTAGGGTTAGTGTAGGAAGTTGTTCGATTGCCTTAACTTCCTTACAATTAATAGAGTTATTGCATTCCACCCTAATAGATGCTTTGTGATCTAAACTATGACTATATTTATTCATGTTGTAACATTTTAATTTACATATAATGCTTAATACTATGGTGTTTTACTTTATATTTTAGGTTTTTTAGTGGAAAAGGCTAAGGTAAAGAACAAAGGGACGGTTAGAAAATATAATTTGAAAATCTACCAAAATTATTTGTAAAATAGAAATAAAATATTAAATAACTATCTTATGCTTCATCAAATATTATCACAATTATACAATAGAAGTATAAACTCTAAATATTGATTACAAATGAAATTATAAAATAGCATGAAAATGGTAAACTTATGATATTTTGTAACAATAAAATTTATAAAACCAAATCACTTTACAATTTTAAAAGTTTTAACTATACTTAAAACATTTGCAAATGCCACCCTACTACCATTATTAGCAAAGTTCCACGAACTAAAGGGAAACCATGAAGGAAAGATAACAATAACATTTATTTAAGTACATCCTATTATGTATGGGTTTGTTACTTAACAGTGAAAGGTTGAACTTTTTTTTGTCTACCCAGAGGCAGGAGTTGGTTTTGGCGAGAATTTTTTTGAAACAGATGACTAAGCATAAAGATGGATGCAACATGTATGGTTATGTAGTTGAGTGCCCAATTGTGTCATGCCAAAATGAAAGGGTTACAACATGGCTTCATGGAGCCCATACTCCATGAAAATTCCCCTCTTCTCCAAGAGAAGAGACTTTCAACTACAATGGAAAGATCAACTAACCCCTTCACCCAAGGCTACTACTTCCCTTCCCAAGGGTGAGTGATGCCTTAAACACCCATGAACAACATACCCAAAACAAAATAACAAAAGATGATTCAAGAATCCAAATACACCCAAACCCAACACAACAATAACAAAATTTACACATGAATAACATACAAGATTTACATGTTCATTCTACACAACAATATTTCAAATCTACAAATGCAAGAAGCATTCCTTCATGGAAAGATCACCAACCTTGATCCACTGCAATGGTAAGAATGAAATTGAGAAGAGCCCTTTCCCTTTTTCTTTGTCTTATTTTCCAACTCCAACCCTAAGTGTCTCTAAAATTAGAGAGTGGGTGATTTCACCCACTAAGTCTCTCCAAGCCTTCTAAAAAGACCCCCAAATCCTACTCATGATTTCCCAATAAATGTGATATGACCACTAGTCCTTGACCTTACCTCTTGTCTCCCTCCTCTTAATGGTGATTTTAGTAAGGAGTGTGGGACAAGTCAAATGCATGTGGCCATCTCCATTTTCGCCACTCTTGAAGAGTAGCCTTTTTGGAGGGCCATAATTATGATCTAGACCTTCCCATAGGCAAAATCTAGCCCCTAACTCAAGGTACCCCATATGGTTAGCTAATTTTGACAAAAAATGCACTCTAGGGTCACGTTTAACCCCTCTAAAGTTCAACTTAAGTTTGAATCCGAATTTCAACTTGATGTGATCCCTACAAGTCATCTACATACAAGTGGGATTAATAAAATATTTTATTAGGTTGGGTGGTTCTTGCCAAATCCTAATTGACATGTCACTATCTACATGGACATTACAAGTGTCAAGTGACACCTTAAAATACACTTCACATTTACAAATGACATGTCCAATTAACAATATAAATTTAATCTAGTAACATACATACAAATTATGTTTACAAATAAAATTACATTATGAGGTTTCAATCTCTTCATTAGATTAAAGCTTGGCTTACTCAAATTCACATGTGTTTAGGTTCGATTCTCCGAATAATTCCATGGTTTTCTTTCCTGCACACTAAACTCAAGCATTAGTAGTCTAAGGAAATAAAATCACATTTAAATAAATACTTTTCATTATTATATAATTTACAGACATTATTTAATATGCAAAATTCAATTTCAAATTATAATTTTTCATTAAAGTAATGCTCAGACATAGTTCTTATAGAATTCTAACATCAAAACATATTATCCATGCTATTTCATAATCTTTAAAGCATAATCCATGAAATGATCAAATCTAATTATGATTAAGTCTTCCTCATCAAAACACATATCTAAGCATGTATAACAAAATCAACATATGTTCTAGGTTCTAATCTGAATCTTAAATAGATAATATGATCATCATCATAAGACATAATAACATGAGTCACTGTCAAATCGATCAAAAAATGTATCAAAATATCAGATCATAAAGTATCAAAATGTGAATGTGTCAATAGTGTTATGATGGGTTGGGGTGAGCCCTCACAAATGCTTATGCATTCCCCTTATTGTAATAAGCTATACTTCTAACAAGGTAGTATATTTGTTGTGGGTACCAGGCCCACCATGGTTTTTACCCTATTTGGGTTTCCATGATAAAAAAAAATACTTGTGTTATGTGGTGTTTTTTGCTTACTAATTTATGTTTACATATTTTATTCTATACATGTCAGTAAAAAAGAATTATTGAATAAGGGTTTACTACATTAAGGGTTCTAAGGGGTTTTGAGTTTTGTGTTTTGGGTGCAACCTTGATTCATCCTCCCCCCTCTCAATTTCTTGTTGTTATTTCCAACAAGTGATAGAGGGGGAGAGGGAGAGGGAGATAGGATAAAGGGAGAGAGAGAGAGAGAGAGAGAGAGAGAGAGAAGGGAAGGGGGAGAGAGTTGAGGTATACCCTATACTAAAATTATTTCTCCCTCCCTTCCATTCTCTCTCTCTCCCTCTCTCTCTCATACACACATTTCCCTTTCTCTCTCTTCCTAACCCTAAAACCTATAATCATAATTCATCAACCCTAAATCCATTCTCCCTTCTCCCACTCTCTTTCCCCTATTTCTCTCCCTCTTTTCTTTCTCTCCATATTCCCCACCTCTCCCCCATCTCACACTCTTCCCCCTAAAACCTAATTTTGTTATATAGAGTCTAATCAGAGTTGGAAGTTAGTTTTCCCCCACTTTTATCAACATAGTTTCACCCCAAATTATTCAATGTTGGTTTGGGGGTAGTTCCCCTAGTGGGGTCAAGGGGAAGCCCCCCTTGTGGGGGTCTAGGGGAAGCACTCCGAGCAGGGTTAAGGGGCAATGCACCTTGCGGGGGTCTGGGGCAACACCCCTTGTGGGGTCGAGGGGAAACATCCTCGTGGGGTCCGAGGACAACGCCCCCACCAACAAGACCAAATTAGCACCTTGAAAACCACATAAAACTCTATGGCACACACTATTTTCTTGATTTTTTAAGATGTCTGATGAAAATTTTCATATTTAGCATTTGGTGTATGCTATATGTAAAGCATTTTCTACGTATGTTGTGCACTATACATGGCATGTGCCCTTTTAATTGCATTGGGAAACACCAAGGCTAAGACTTGGATTTTCCTTGGGCATCAAACTCAAAGGCTTGGACAATTGAAACATGCTTGAGATGTGTTTTCCAACAAAAATACAAAAAATTCATATTTTTTTGTCTGTGCTCCCCATCAGGGTTGCACGTGGTTCAACAACAACACAATCAAACAACAAGATGTTATAGAGATCTTTGTTAGCTATCTATCCTTTTTTTTTTTTGAGTTTTGATTATGTTAAGCTTTTCATCTCTAATTTATTTTATAATTATGTCCAAATTTCAAGTCAAAAACCAACGAGTGCTATTTTGGGCATAGATTTTGACTTGTTTATCAAATTTTGAAACAAGTTACTTTTTTAGAACTAGACTCCATTCTATATAATTTAGAAAAAAAAATTAATTTTTGATTAGTTTTCAATGGTTTCTAAGGGGAGCATACTCAAGTTTCATGTTTTCAAGATGTGTATGTACACTCAAAATGTGCACTTCTCTAAGTCTTTGGTTCCAAGAGCATCCATGAATTGGAAGCCTTGAGAAAGTGACCTAGAGCTCCCTAGGCATGGAGTGCAAGGGTGTTTAGAGGGCTCTCAGCTAGAGCTATTAAGCATGAAACCTTGCTAGTAAACCATGCAATGGGAGATTCAAAGAGACAAGGGCAAGAATGTCAATATCTTCAAAAATCACAATGAAAGATGTAATGTAAACTATGCTAGAATGAGAATGCAAGAATGCAACTATGCTATGAAAATGAGAGTATTACAAGCCTTTGCTAATTAAACTATGTGAATTAAGCTAGAACATGAAAGTAACTAAGCTAAGAATGCTATGAAAACTAAGCTATAATGCAAGAATGAAGACTAGAATGCCACAAGCTCTCCAAAGCTCCAAAGTCACCAAGAAAACCTATAGCACACCATTAGCATCAAGAGTGGATCCTTTGAATGAGAAAAGGGCTCTCCTTTTAAAGATAAATGGACCATGGAGATTAAGAGGCAAAAGATTTGATCAAGGGTGGAGTTTGAAAATGGGATCAATCCTTGTGCACAAATCTCCTCCAATGAGAAAGAAGTGTTTACTTTTGTGCCCCATGTGAGACAAAAAGGTATTTTCTTATTTTTATAAAATATGAATAATGCTTTATTTGTGCAACTTAGGATAAGAGGTAAGTGGGGGCTTTTTATTTAATAAAAGGGAAGGGAATTCCTTTTAATTAAATAAAGACTTAGGATAAAATGGTTAACCCATAGAATATAATCGAATAAATGATAGAATTAGGATTTGATCAAGAAAATTAATTTAATTTGAAAATATTGCAAAGCATTGATTCAAGAAATTGATAAATTGAAGAATGGGGCCCAAAGTCTAGGTGACCATTTTAGGGTGCATACATTTGCCCCTCTTTGACTAATGTGAGATCGATTTGGGATCACATGTAGTCAAAGAATGAAGTTGAAATGTGAGATCAATTTGGGATCACAAAACAACCTAGATGTGTGTTCAACAGATGGGAACACATCAGAACAAAGATAAGCTGATTGAAAAAGACAAGGCCAACACCCCTGTAAATAGGTAATTGTCAAGTCTCAAGTAGGGTTTGATTGATAGGTTTGATAAAGCTGAATCAAGGATTGAAGTTTGATAGGTAGTGCCCCCTCATGATCAAAATCAAAATCAGGTAGAGGGAATGCAAAAGTGAGAGCAACATGATCAAATCACTAGAAATCATAATCGAAGATGAAAGATGATAGAATAACCATCAAGCAGTGAAGATATGCCCCAATTTGACTAGGTTTGACTGAGAAAGATATAGGATAAAGATGAAGTCAAACCTTAGAGAGATGAAGTGAAGGAGATGAATGGAAGAATAGGGTAGTGAGAGAGATGGAGATGAAGAAATGAAGATGCCCCAGCAAAGATCGAAGGATCAAGCCTCAAACGGCTAGCCAACTGCGCAGAAGAAGGAGAAATTTTAAAATGTGATTTTGACTATCAAGATGAACTCAAATTTCAATTTCAATCCCAAAAATGGATCCAGGACGTCGACATTAGCTAGGGGTGTTGTTTTCACAAAATTCTGAGATGTTTTGAAAATTAGGTCAAAAAGTCAAAATGCTATATAAGGGATAAAAAGGTCATTTTCAAATTCATTTGTCTTTTATGATTTCAAGAACTTTGAGAGATCAAAGAGAGACTATGGCTTAGTAGGTAGTGATTCCTGTCCACACACATCGATTTGAGCGCGGTCAATTGCACAACCGGTCTCCTCAGTATGGTGCCCAAAAAAATAGTTGTTTGAGTCATTTAATGCATTTAAAACATGTTTTTAGGTTTTCAAATTATATTAGTGTGAAACATCGTGCAATAATTTTACAGTATCACACACATGTTATATATTGTATCATGTGATAGTTCGTAAGCCAAGAAAGTATCGCACATTTGTTCAAGAAAGCATCGTGCGATGCTGGATGAAATGTTGTACGATATGGTGTGAACTATCATACCAAGGAAAAGTGTCGCACTACTATGTAACAAAGTATCACATGATACAATATCTACAAAAAGTGTCGCAAGAGTATAATAAGAAGTATCGCACACTTTTAATTTGAACAATATAACATATGTAGAGATAATTTTTTGTGTTTGAGATTTCTTGTACTAATTTTAGTCATCCATCATGATATGTTCTGACATCTAGGTTGTGGGTTATGGCTTGCAGGAGATTCTACCGGCACTCATCATTAGAGCATCGAGAGTGGTCAGACTAAGTTGCATCCGGGATCTAGATGATCCAAGTAGAGATGACCTGATTAGGATGGGGTTCAGGTACCTGTTGGACATGCCCCATATATAGGAAAACCACAGGTTGCTGACAGCATTGGCAAAGAGGTGGCATAGTAAGCATAACACCTTCCATCTATCGACTGGAGAGGCCTCAATCACACTGGAGGAAGTTTACTGGATCCTGCGTGTACCCAGCCATGGAGATGCAGTGAGTATAATTATGTTTTTAGATGTTCATAAATGTAGCATTTCTATATGATGAAAAGCTGACATGATTTTCTGTTGGCACAGGTATACTATGACCAGACTCCCAAAAATGGGAGACAGGCCATTTAGGACCTTTCCTAGGATGTGACCATTATTGACAGACATCTTAGTTGGGACTGGCTGATAGAGGAGTATGGTCAGGATTACCCAGTGGCGTGCATCATGTGCTCGATAGTAGCATAGGCTTTAATTACTAATAGGAATTAGAGGGGGTTCCCACTAGGCTAGGGGAGATTAGTGGCAGACTTGGTGGCACACCTGAGATAAATGGCGTGGGGCCCAGCCATCCTAGCAGACATGTATCATGAGCTACATGAGATTGTATATAGGGATGGTCGATCATGGGCATGCGGAGCCATCCTGGCACAGTTATGGGTGTGGGACCACATAGGGGTTGTACAGCCATGAGTACAACCTCGAGAGTAGAGTCATCCCTACATATATAGGTATACATGATTCATCACCCAACCTCATAGTGGTGATCTTACTTATTACAGGAGGCTATTGGATGAGCTGACAGCCTTCGAGTGGAGGCCATATAGGCATTGTGAGCAGTGGAGCGACAGGGATTGTGAGCTCAGATACATGTTGTGTAGTCAACCACTACTAGGTCGACATGCAGATATCATTGAGCATTTTGTGATCACTCAGGTATGGAGGTAGTTTGGTTGTCAGTAGATGGTGGTAGTGGAGACCACCACATATGCCATGGTTAGGGAGGTTGAGGGATAGGGATGGCTGCTGATGCTGGACTACCAGCAGGTAGCATAGGAGACAGCAGGGTTACAGAGAGAGCCATGGGATTACCTACCCGATATGGCAGATGCAGGTGCAGATACTACATATAGAGAAGAGCACCAGAGATGCCCATTTACTAGGTTCACAGTCCCAGATGCATAGCCACAAGCAGCAAGTGGGGATGAGGATGATGGGGGAGACAGAGGAGGGGGAGGAGGGAGGAGAGCAGTGGTAAAGCAAGGATCCCAATCAGGTGGCTGGAGATGGTCATGTAGACAGGTATTAGAGGATGAGGAGGGAGAGGAGGAGGGGGAGGAGGGAGGAGATCAGCGGATGAGGTGAGACTAGTTCACCGATGGGTGGATGCAAGGCAGGAGCATCCTGCAGATAGGGGAGGAGAGGATCTTTGTGCCAAGGTTCAGGCCTTAGAGGCTAAGGTACATTAGCTAAGGACTACCATTGCCATTCATGATTAGCAGCTTCTAGATGCACGAGCTGAGATAGATCAGCGTGAGAGAGCAGCACGGGCCAATGCTACAGAGATCTGGAGGGAGGCAGGATGGGCAACATATTACCATGGTTTATACATAGTAGTTGTACCCGAGGGACAGAGGGTGCCACTCTACTCCAAGAGGGCAAGGAGATCAGACATGGCAGGTGACAGGATGGGACCGCCACCTCCACCACCACCACCTCCACATGATGGGGAGAATCAGTCCTAGGTCTAGGGCTTAGATGTACAGTCATGTCTTGAGACATTATCCAATTTTGGGGATCTCACATTGTACTTGTATCATGATTTATATATATGAGATGACTGGGTTTACGATGTATGTTGTGTATTTGTCTCACTTGTGATGGATGTTATTGTCTTGTTATATTGCTCAAATGTATGATATATGCTTATAAATTCTCATGTATAGTCTCTCTCATAGATGTATGTTTAGTTCTAATGTTATGATATAGACTCATGTTTCTAAAAATGATATTTTTTATGATATAGATATGATGATAAGATTAACCCCTTGTGATGAAAAGAGAAGAAAAGGATGTGATGTGAAAGATAAGAAGTGAAAGACATGATTGAGAAAAAGTGAAAGGTGAGTGCAGTTGACCGATAAGTCCATGAAAGATGAAAGGAGAGCTCTCTCCATATGCAAGATGCAAAACTAAACTAACATGATCTTAAGAATGCAAGCTAATATGAAAAGTGGTTTACTTGCAAGGTTACAAAGCCATTAGACTCTAATAATCATCACTGAGCTTTATTGGTAGCATCTTAAGCTCATACAATACGCACTAGTATAACTATGGGTATATGAATATGATCTGTATCAGATAGGTATGTGGGAATCCCATGTAAGCATCAAATACATGAAGGTCAAGATGGCTAGTGCAGTAAGGGTCCCTAAGTTTAGTATAGCAAGATTATGCTCACATCGAGACACCAGAAAGTCAAGATTACTACAAGCATGCACTTGCAAAAAATAGTCAAGGATAATACATTGTAAATCCTAGTGTCAAGTAGAACAAGCATGAATGCTCATGATAGTTAGGATCAACAAAATATACCCACAGGTAGAAAATAGATAAAACATGTCCTCATGCCCCCAGTCTTCTAGCTAGGCATCATCAAAAACTATTAGGGAGAGAACACTTAGCAAAGAAATCATCATAGACAGCACACAAAGAAATAAATTCAAGCAAGTCTCAACGATTCAAGTGTTTAAGTGTTTGTGTGTAGATCATAGAGTCAAACTTTGAGTATCACATCTGCCAGTGAGAAATATCACATCATTCTAGACTGTAGGTAGGATATCTGATAAGTGTTAAGAAACACTTGACTCTAGGGAAGTGTTGAAAAACATAGTTGGGGTGGTGTTGAAAAACACCATTTGCGAGGTGTCCTAAAGACTAATGCATCCAAGAGACCAAAACGAACATAGTTATGCCCCCTAGACAAAGACAAAGACCAATTCCAAACCAAGGCAACAAGGACAAGGCATGATGGAGAAAGGCTAAGTGTCGAGGACGTGTGCTAAGAAATAGGTGTGCAAAAGCCTCAAGTAGCATTTGTTTCTAGGTTTTCACCACTTGGAAAATTTTTTTAGGATGTTTTCAATTTTTTTGTATTTTTGCTACCAAGGCGCCTATTTCCAAGTTTTCACCAAGGCAATTTTTCTATTTTTTTGAATTTTTTGCAATTTCTTGATTTTATTTTTATTTTTTTAGGATTAATAAATATGTACAAAGGATGCCCCTAGATAGAACAGGTATCATGGATAGAACTTCTTCAGGTGCAAGACATTGATAGGATCAGGGAGCTGCTCTCCCTCTTCAATAGATAATAAATAAGCACCTATCCCAAAAGATATTGTAATGATGTAAGGTCCAAGCCAATTAGGTTCAAATTTTCCCTTTTGATCTCTATGTTGTTGGTTCTTAGGATTTTCACGTAGGACAAGATCTTCCACTTGGAATTCTCTAGGGCAAACCTTTTTGTTGAAGGCCTTGGACATGCGCTTTTGATAAACCCTCATATGGTCAAATGATACTTGATGTTTCTCATCTAGAAGTTCTAACTCTTGGAGTCTCATAGCACGGTAGTCTTCATCTATAACTAGACCTTTGAGGGAAACTCTAAGTGAAGGAATCTCAACCTCTAAAGGTAACACTGCTTCAGTACCATAAGTAAGGGAAAAAGGAGTAGCCCTAGTAGGAGTACGAATACTCATTCTATAAGCCCACAAAGCCAGATTTATCTGTAAATGCTAATCTCTACCATTCTTATGAACTTTTCTATGGAGGATTTTAAGAATGGTTTTGTTTGAAGCCTCTTCTTGACCATTTCCTTGCAGGAAGTAAATGGAGGACCAATGTTGTTTAATCTTGAATTTTTGGTAGAGTTGTTTAAGGTCCTTATTTTTGAACTGACCTCCATTATCAATGATAATCTCAGAAGGCACTCCATATCGACATATGATATGGTTCAAGATGAATAGAGAAACTATCTTGCCCAAGGCAACAGAAAGTGGGACAGCTTCTACCCATTTAGTAAAGTAGTCAGTAGCAGTGATGATAAATTTGTGTCCACTTGATGAGTTGGGATGAATTTTCCCAACAAGATCAAAGGCCCAGCGCTGAAATGGCCAATGAGATATAGAAGGAATAAGCTCCTTGCCTAGAGCATGTTTTAGGTGACCATGTTTTTGACACTTTTCACATGATTTTTCAAAAGCTACTGCATCAATCTGCATGGTAGGCCAATAGTACCCTACCCTAAGCAACCTTCAGGCCACGGAAAGACCATTGGAATTGCCCCCATAGATGCCCTCATGAATGTCAACTAATGCTTGATCGGATGCTTCCTTTTCTAAGCATCTAAGAAGTGTCCCATCTAGACCCCTCCTATACAAATCACTAGAGATAAGGGTATGGCAAGAGGCATTTTGGGTAAGGTTTCTTCGTTTAGATCGGTTAAAGGTTTCAGGAATAATGCCATCACAAAGGTATAAGTAAATGGCACCATAACAGGATGACTCATGACCAACAAGGGTACAAATGACATGGATTTATTGGGAATCATAGATAGGGTAATGTAGCTCTTCCACCAGGAATTCAAATCTAGATTCATGTTTCTCTAACTGAAGGAGTGAAGCAAGTGTAGCCATAGCATCAGCTACTTTTTTTTCTACTCTAGGGATTTGTTGAAATGTGACAAATGTGAAGTGTCACCTCAAGGAATCAACCATTTTCTTGTAAGGTACCAGTTTCTCATCTTTTGTTTGATATTCTTCATTAACTTGGTTGATTATTAATGTTGAATCCCCATAGATGTGAAACTCTATGATTCTCCATTCTATGGCCATCTTAAGTCCATTTGTGAAAGCTTCATACTCAGCAATGTTGTTTGTACATGGGAACAATAACTTGTAAGACTTAGGAATCGTATTCCCATGAGGAGAAACAAATAATACACCAGCTCATGAACCATTTTACATAAAAGATCCATCAAAGAACATCTCCCATGTTCTCTTAGTCATGTACATGAGGTGCTCATCTGGAAAGTCAACTTGAATAGGTGCACTATCGTGAATTGGGAAATCAGCCAATTGATCTGCTATGGCTTGTCCTTTTATAGCTTTACGCTTAATGTACTCTATGTCAAACTCTGACAAGATCATCATCCACTTAGCAAGTCTACCTATGAGAGCAGCCTTACCGAGTAAATACTTGAGTGGATCAATCTTAGCTATGAGGTGTATTGTGTGCGCAAGCATGTAATGTCGCAACTTTTGGGAAGCAAACACAACCGCAAGGAAAGCTTTTTCAATACTGGTGTAGTTAACCTCATATGAAACAAGAGTATGACTAATGTAGTATATGCCTCTTTCTTTCCCCTGTTCATCAAGTTGAGCTAGTAATGTCCCCAAGGAAGATTTTATTGTTAAAACATATAGTATAAGTGGCTTATCTAGGATAGGAGGCATTAAAATAGCAGGATTTGCCAAGTATTTCTTGATTTGGTCCATGCTCTTTTGACAATCCTCATTCCAGATAAATTTAACTCCCTTATGCAAGTTCTTATTGAGAGGTTGAGCTCTATCTTCCAATTGTGAAATGAACCTCCTTATGGATTGAAAACATCCTTGAAGACTCCTCATTTGACTAATGTTTTTAGGAGGTGGCATATCTATGATTGCTTGGACTTTTTCAGGGTCTACCTCTATTCCTTTTGCTAAAATAATGAATCCTAGAAGTTTTCCAGAGGTGACACCAAATGCACACTTCTTAGGATTTAACCTTAATTAGAATTGTTCCATTCGATCTAGAATGACTTCTAAATCATCTAAGTGTGTGTGTCTTTTCTTAGATTTGGCCAAGGTGTCATCCACATAATCTTCCATGTTTTTATGCATCATGTCATGAAAAATAGTTGTCATAGCTCATTGATAGGTGGCTCCTACATTTTTTAATCCAAAAGGCATAAGTTCCAACAATAGGTACCCCATGCACAAGTGAATGTAGTCTTTTCTTGATCTTCAGGAGCTATCTTAATTTGATTATATCTTGAAAAACCATCCATCAAGGAATAGATCTCATAACCCGCAGTCATGTCCACTATCATGTCTATATTTGGGAGTGGAAAATCATCCTTTAGGCATGCTCTATTGAGATCTCTAAAGTTTGTGCAGATTCAAATGGATTTTTCATCTTTGGAAACTAGTACAATATTTGATATCCATTCAACATAGTCAATAGCTCTTATGAATCCTGCGCTAAGGAGTTTTTGTAATTCTTCTTTGACTAGAAGAGCTATGTGAGGATGCATTTTTCTTAATTTGTGTTTGACTGGTTTCACACCTAGAGCTATGGATAAGTGATGCATAATAAGATTAGTGTCCAACCCTTGCATATTTGAATAATTCCATGCAAAATTAACCTTCTTTCTCTGTAGGAACTTGGTGTATTCTTCCCTTTCTTGTGTTGACAAGGACTGAGCCAAGTGTACTATTTGTGGAGCCTCATTTGTACCCAAATTGAATGCTTGTGTTGGCTCAACAAGCACTGAAGATCTATCTTGAAAATAACTAGGGAGATGATCAAGTACCTCATCCTTAGGCACCTCAGAGAGGTTTTCACCCTTGGATACGTCATTTCTTTTTACTATTTTTGGTTTTGACACCGCCACACGGTGGTTTTCACCATCAGAACTCCTATTCTTTTTATTTTCTTTTATTTTTATTTTACAACTAAGGTACTCTATGTCTGGCTTTGTCATGCTAGTAGCTGGTTCACTGGTGGAATAGAATACAAGTTCAATTGCATTCAAGTAATAGTTTATCTCATAGTCATTCTAGAATGTTAAGAGCTCAAGCTCTTGATAACATTGGGACCAATCAATGAGGTGAGGATGAGCAAGAGGTAAGTCAATGATTGGTTCAAGGTTGTGGATACGAATGGTATCATCTTTGGTGATTAAAGAGTCAGAGTCTGTCGAGTATCCTTCTAAGCTACCCAAATCAGGATTCGTCCTACCAAGTGAAGAATCATCCACCAAGGCAACACGTGGGTTCCAGTCTTCCAATCCTACACGCAACTCATCAGCTACCTCGAGATGAGAACTATAAGTATGGATGACATCAACTTCCATGTCGACTATGGAAGAATCAGATAGAGACTCCCATTCATACTCATGTGAATCTATATCTGAATCCCGATTGGGATGTTTACACCATGCATGTTTGGGACATCTTGATGTGGAAGCTCTAATGTCATCAAGGGTAACATCTCTCTCCATTAAATGAATAATATTCTTTCGTTGACGTTCTCTGATAGGATCTTCTATTTTTGACCCATCTCATTCTATGTTTGCAACTATCGTATGAGCAACTGGATTATTTGAATCTCCCCAAAGGAGATTGGTGAAAGGGACCCAATCTTCACACCTATCTTGTTGATTTGTCAAATTGGGCATGTATTTTGGTTCATCTTCTCTATCTGTCTCATCAAGGATAGGAGCAATGTTCTTGTTATGATTTTCAAATCCTAGGCCAACCATCTTCTTAGACTTGCGTTCAAAAAGAGCATGATCAAGAGGTTCAACTCTAGCATCCAATCTATGATTAAGAGGTCCATGTCTTGGATAGCCCATATTTTTGATATAAGATAGGACTCTACAAATATGGCTGAAGAGGAAGGTCGCATTTCTTGTGAAGGCTTACCATAAGACCTAGGTAAAACTAGTAGCTTTGTAAAGGAGTTGAGTTGATACCCCCCCATACCAAGGTCCATTGACTTGAACTTATCTTTGCACTATGCTAGAGTCGCATCGAAATCTTCTACTTCTCTGTTGAGGGGAACATGAGTCCCTGCTGAAATTGAGTTAATAGATAAGGTGCTATCCCCAGGTATACAAATTTCTAATCCATTGTAGGGGAACTTAACACACTGATGGTAGGTAGATGGCACTACTTGCATATCATGGATCCATGGTCTACCAAGTAAGATGTTGTACACAAGAGGACCAGCATCAACAATTTGAAACAAGATATCCTTCTCAACAGGGCCAATCCTAACAGGAAGAACGGCCAACCCTTTGGAACTTCTTTCTGCCTCATCATAGGCTTTGATTGTGATCCTCTTTCTAGCATCTATGACTTCTTCTGAGTAACCCAATGTCTTTAAAAGATTTAAGGAACAAATATTGAGCCCAGCACCCCCATCTATCAACACACACCTACCATGGGTTTTGTGGATCATAACTTCAATATGAAGGGTGAGATTATGTGGGTGGCTCAAAGCTTTATCATCATCCTCTGAAAAAGTAAGGTAATGAGGGGCTGGCAATATGATTAACCATGCTTTGGAATTGATCAACATCAAAATTGTTAGGGACATTTGTTGCGCACAAGGCATCCTCAAGGACTTGCTTATGTCACAGGGACAACTCTAAGAGCTCAAAGATCAAAATCTGAGCTGGGGTTCTCTGCAACTGATCAACAAGATTATAACTCATTTTGGGATTAATTGCTAGTTTTGTGGTGACATTCTTGGATGCCACTTGCTTTGGTTTACTAGATTGATTGGAACTAGGTCCTCTAATGACAATGGGACCTTGACTTCTCATGATAGCATTAAGAGCTTGGGATGACATCCTAGAGTGAGGACCCCTTAGCACCACAAGAGGTTCTTCATCAAAGATAGGAGGAGAGTCCACATCGAGATCATAACCATAGGGATCCTTGTTCCTCATCATGTTGACATTTTCCTCCACAACTTCGAGCATGTTGATAACATTTTTTGTAGCTGTGTAAGTGTAGTTGATCTCAGCCTTGCCATTCTTTGGTTTAGAGGTTTCCCCCTTCTCATACTTGGGCAAGGGTTCTTTGAAAGCGTTATGATCAGTGTTGGTGTTCAAACCATCCACCTTAAGTTTTCCATTCTCAATGAGATCTTGGATGATATGCTTAAGTTTCCAACAGTGTTCGATATCATGTCCAATACCATTGTGAAATTTGCAAAAAGCTTTCTCATCCCACCAATGCGGTTTAACATCAGGAATATGATGCTTTGTGGGATCTTGAGAATGTGCAAGATTTTTGGCAATGAGTGTTTTGAAGACATCCTCATATGAATCACCAAGCTTTGAAAATTGATGCCTCTCTTTCTTAGGCTTATCTTGGTATCTTGGCTTATGTTCTTGTTGGTTGGATGCATTGAGATTCATTGCCTGAACAACACTAGATAAGTGAAGAACACCTTGATCCTTAGGTTGAGAAGAGTCCACAACTCCATCATTAACCACTTGTTTGTTCCTATTCCAATGTGTGTTTGTCCCTTTGTCCTTGTTAAATTTGTTATTTTGACCATTGTTGTTGTTTTTGTTGTTGGTCAAAATTCCTTGCTCTCTCAAGACATCCTCAATCCTACATGCAGTTTTGACCATGGTGTCAAAGGAATCAAAGACCATTTTCCTAACTTCATACCACATCTCAGGAACCAAGTTGCTAATAATGATGTCAATCTTCTCCATTTCAGGAATGGTCCTAGAGTAGCGAGAACATTGACATCTCCACCTTTGCAAAAAAGAAACAAAGGATTCCCCTTGATTTTGTTTTAAGTTACATAGGTCCAACATGGTGATAGATCTCAAAAGATTGGAGGCAAAGTGTTGGATGAATCTATGAACAAGCTCTTTGAAGGTCTTGACGGGGGGAGTTATATTTGTGAACCATTCCATTGCTTGACCTTTGAGACTCCTTGGGAACAACCTCATGAGATAGGAGTCATATTGATGAAACTCAAAGCTCATAATGTAGAATTGGCATACATGGTCATGTGGATCCCCATTACCATCATACTTGTCATATTGGGGAATTTCCACCTTCCTAGAAAAATATTTCATGCTCACACTCTTGTCAAAAGGATTAGGACAAATTGAGTCAAGTGAGAATGAACTCTTAGGTGCCAATAGCTTTTCCATCATACTCTTCATTTGTCTGATCTCTTCTTCTTGAGATGGATTTTGCTTCTTAATATTTTTGTCCACATCAAAGTTATAGGGGACTCTAGTGCCCTTGTTGATTAAGCTCTCTAGGAACTTGTCTTTGTTTTTCTCTAGATATCTCTCCACATACTATTGGAAGAGTGGTTCTTGTTGCATATTCATGAATTCTTGAGCATTGAGATCAAAACTTGAGCTACTACCTCCATGTTAGGAACCATGATGAGCACGTTGTGAGGGTTGTCTTGATTTCCTAGGTGGTGTTTGTCTCCTATAATGAGCATGTTGTGAAGTCCTTCTTCCTCTAGGACTAGGAGATCTTGAAGAGGTTCTTGAATGTCTTCTTCTTCGTGGGGTCCCAGAAGGAGTAGATGGTGGGGAGTTGTTTCCACTGTTGACACCCCTATTTTTGAATTGGACATTAAGCTATTGGGCCAAAAGTCTATCTTGTTCTTCTTGAGAGGCTTTCCTTTCCAATTCTAACAAGGCTTGTCTCTCCACCTCTAGGAGTCTAAACCTCTCTTCCTTTGCAGCTTGTTCATCTAAAAAGGCTTTCTTTTCATGCTCAATTCTTTTGAGCCTTTCACTTGTATACCTTGAAGTTTTTTGGAGTGGTGAACTTGGTCTCAAATGTTTGAACAAGTCATTGGTATACGCTGCATTCACATGAGCATCACAAGGTTCATTGTCTGGGTCTTCATGTTGTGACCATTCTTCTTGGTGAGCTCGTTTCTTATACCTTTCAACCCTTTGATGTGCATCCAAATATCTGGTATTGATAGGGGGTGAGTCTGGTTGATTGTCATGGGAGGAATCACCAAATAGAATGTTGTCTCTATGTCTCTCAAATATGTCGTCAAGATTTTTATCCATTGCTTCCCTCTCCCATCGAGTCATTGTGTAACTCATGTCCATACCTGAGTTGTAAGATGCTAAGGGGGTACTCAACTCACTAAGAGTACTCTTAGGATTAAACCAAACTTCAGACTTTCTCCTAGGTGATTGGTCAAAGATGAGCTCTTTTCCCTTACATTTTTTATGAGTTTGGACTAAGGGTAATTGGTCAAAGACTAATTGAGGTCATTTTTCTTGATTTACTTGAGATCTTGTCATAACCGACATGAAAGAAAATATCCTAGGTGATAAGATGACCCTAAGAAACATTGGTACCAAACTAGGATAGTAAAAGCATTCAATTGTCCAAAAGAGAGATGGTAAGATAGAATTTTTGTGAAAGGTATAAACCAACATTGCCACAAAGGTGCCCAATCAACGGATAAGTATCCTAACACATATGGATCAGGAGGATGATTTACCCAAATTATAATTGATTGAATTTGAATTTGGATGGAAGAGAATTGGACAAAAGACTACTAAGACTCTCCAAGTGTGTTATCAAAGAATCTAAAGGTTTACTTTCTCAACAAGGATGACTTCTAACTAACCAATTCCAAGAATGGTCACTTGTGAAATCAAAGAATACTAATCCAAGAGGTCAAAACACAAGAACCCAAGGTGCAAACAGGCTTCCAACTACAAGGTAAGTGACCTACTATAATTCAGATCAACCAAGGAGAATTGGAAATGACACAAATCAGTAAGAAAGCAAGATGACTCTGTGCGATAGTTCGCAGGGTATCGAGATGATACAATTTGTCCAGACAGTATTTTGCACAAAGGTCATGCGATGGTTTCCAGGCAGTTGATGCAATAATATCCAGGTAGGTGGTGTGAGAGTCATGCAGTATCGTACGATATTTGACCAGTAAGCGTGTAAATCTTAGTTTTGAAGGTAATTTGGTCAAAGTTGTAGGTTGATAAGTTCAATTTCTTAATTTGGAATGTGATAACAATAGAAAATAGACAGGTTTGAAAATAGTAAGTGATCAAATGTGTCATTAAACACTTGAACAAGGGCAAAGGCAACCTTGTCAAGACATGCACTTGGGATATCAAAACAAAAAATAATACTATGAACACTACCGTGATGTTTGATGTTCAAGAACGTTTACATGGGTAGATCACAGTGAAGACAATTCAAGCACTTGCTAGCCTAGAAAGACAAAGGCTCAATACTCAACAACTTGGCCCACACTTGATGTCCCATCACCTCACACAAAGTGGTTGCCCACAATAGATGTTGGCTTTGCAATGGAAGTGCCAATGACACAACCAAAGGAGCACATATGGTGAGTAAAATCTTGGGGTGATCCGGGTTAGTCCACTAGGATCGATCCTTAAACCAAGATGTTGAGCGGCAAAATCGGGTAGCTTCTATCTAAGGTTCATAATAAGGGCTTCCATTCGCAATACCCCTCTTGCTCCCCAAACGGACTCCTTACCTTGTGGCAAGTAATGGACCTCGTGGCCACAAGAGTACCTTAAGCATTCTTGCTTAGTATTTTTCTCATGGTCACAATCCCACAAGTACTCACACCAAGCGAAGACAAGTACTACATCTACCAAGGTTGTGTGTCCTTGATAGCCTTGAGTTTATAGTGGGTTGGAATAGCTGGGTATTAGCTTGCCCCACTTGGGTCATTCCTCTTGATTTCTCAAGAGTAGGCCCGCTAAAGGATTCTAAACTAAACAAGAAGTGGATTAACCTTTGAGGGTCAAGATTTCTAGTTCACCTCAAGGGTGAAGAGCATACTCTCCTATCTCAAAAATCTTTTCCAAACACACCAAGCAATGTTCAATTAGCCCTCTTGCTTTCAAAATCTAAAGATGGGTTGGGATTTTTGATTCATCACAAGGGTGAAGAGCATATTTTCCTACCACCAAAAGACTCTAATGACAAGATATTAAGTGCCTAAGAAAAAATGAACTAGTATAATGCCGCACTTAAAAATGAAAGCAAAGAACAAGCACTTGATTATTTTTATGCTTTGGGCAGCCCTGCAAGAAAGATTAGTAGCCCTTGTACATTTGAAGCTTTGACATGCGTTCTTTTAGCAAATAATGCAAGCAACTAGGGCACACCTACAAACATAACTTGTTAGGCCCACAAAGGTTAGTGCAACAAAAACCAAGTATAATATGAAAATGAATCTTTGTCCTAACACAACAAGTCAAAACCAACAAGCAAACAAATCCAAATCTTGCAAAGAAACTACCAAAATCAGTCACTGCTAGGCCTGGGTGACATTTATGTTAGAAATAGTTTTGCACGATAATTCATAGTATAGAAGTGCGATACTTTTGTTTTGTACGATATTTTGCACTGTATCCAAGTGATAGAATACTACATGGCTGCGCGACAGAGTCCTATATGGTCGCTTGATACTTTTACTGGAAAAGTATTGCATGGGTATGTAAAGAACTTTCGTATGATACTAGAAGACTGTTGTACGATACTTTGCCAAAAAAATAGAAAAATAGTCGAAACAACAAGACAATAGTGATGAAAAAATTAGCGAAAATGCAAGGAAATAAAGGCAAAATAGAACTATTCTGCCCCACGGTGGGTGCCAAAAATGTACACTCAAAATGTGCACTTCTCTAAGTCTTTGGTTCCAAGAGCATCCATGAATTGGAAGCCTTGAGAAAGTGACCTAGAGCTCCCTAGGCATGGAGTGCAAGGGTTTTTAGAGGGCTCTCAGCTAGAGCTATTAAGCATGAAACCTTGCTAGTAAACCATGCAATGGGAGATTCAAAGAGACAAGGGCAAGAATGCCAATATCTTAAAGAATCACAATGAAAGATGTAATGCAAACTATGCTAGAATGAGACTACAAGAATGCAACTATGCTATGAAAATGAGAGTATTACAAGCCTTTGCTAATTAAACTATGTGAATTAAGCTAGAACATGAAAGGAACTAAGCTAAGAATGCTATGAAAACTAAGCTATAATGCAAGAATGAAGACTAGAATGCCACAAGCTCTCCAAAGCTCCAAAGTCACCAAGAAAACCTACAGCACAACATTAGCATCAAGAGTGGATCCTTTGAATGAGAAAAGAGCTCTCATTTTAAAGATAAATGGACCATGGAGATTAAGAGGCAAAAGATTTGATCAAGGGTGGAGTTTGAAAGTGGGATCAATCCTTGTGCACAAATATCCTCCAATGAGAAAGAAGCGTTGACTTTTGTACCCCATGTGAGACAAAAAGGCCTTTTCTTATTTTTATAAAATAGGAATAATGCTTTATTTGTGCAACTTAGGATAAGAGGTAAGTGGGGGATATTTATTTAATAAAAGGGGAGGGAATTTCTTTTAATTAAATAAAGACTTAGGATAAAATGGTTAACCCATAGAATATAATCGAATAAATGATAGAATTAGGATTTGATCAAGGAAATTGATTTAATTTGAAAATATTGCAAAGCATTGATTTAGGAAATTGACAAATTGAAGAATGGGGCCCAAAGTTTAGGCAACCATTTTAGGGTGCATATAGTGTCCACTTTGAAAAATCATAAAAAATCATGCGTTAATAAAAAAATTAGAAGAAAAATTTAGGATAAACTACGCGGTGTTAGCTAACTTCTCATTAGAGTGATTAAAAAGATTCAAAAAAAATTGTTGACATTTTAGGGGGAGCACACCAAATGCTATGTTATATTTTTCACATAAAAATAGGACCACTTTTTGTGCTCTTCCTTTTTTAGGGCCTTAATCTCTACTATTTTCAAATTCAATTAGTAGTTTATAAACTAGACTTAGAGTACTACAACTAGATTGTTCTTTTTTCATCTTCAAATTTTGAGTCTAAGTATCTTCAATTTCTCATTGAAGTTCAAAGTTTTCCAACTTTTAAAAAAAAAGTGGCATCTTATACTCCCTTTTTGGTACCCCATCTTTGTGCACTTACCCATATGTTATGAAATACATAATGTAAATTGGTATGAACAATGTTGTATATGTTTGATATGTGGATATGCATTTCATGAAGTTATTACTAATTAGCAATGTGCATGTGATGTGAATATTTGATGCTATGAGATGCATTGCGTGGATAATCATGAATGGAGAAATGCTCTATGTAATTGCTATTACATGAGATGGGTGCATTTTATGAATCTAGCATTATTAACATTAGAAAAAAAGATGGATAACTATTCTAAATGAAAATGAAGATGCACTAGTATTTACATTATGAAAGCCACTTTTGATATCTCATTATTGGAAGGAAAGAAAAATGCATATATAGGAAAATTATGCAATAAAGAAATATGATCATATTAACAATACATGAGTTATTATGCATGAGGAATTAAATGAAAATTATACATAGAAAATAATGCATTATTGCATGGAAAGAAAAATAGAATGGTATGCATGAGCTTTCATCTTTTCACTTTCTATGCATGTGTATTTGGAAATCTTACCTTCTAGGGAGGATTCCAAATATGGAGTACATAGATGTGATCCTTTTTCAAGATTTACAATTATATTTTACAATGATTTGGCCAAAGTGAGAGATTCATTGAAAGAGATGAATATAACATAACATGAATTATTGATACTTATCATATTAATTCTTTGTCATGTCTTGATTGTTAGGCATGATACATTCATGACAAGAATTTCATGTGGGTACATCAAGTTGCACTGAGCTACCCCCTGCCTTTTATTTCTATGTTGCTAGGCATTGGAGGGTTGGAAATTCTATCAGTAGGTAGAATACCAAGGGAGTGTACTTGGATTTTTGGTTAGGTAGAAAAGTGCCTCAACCATGTTTTTGTCTCTCAATTTGTAGAGTACCCTTGAGGGTTAATGGAAATTGAATTTACTTTATTAATTATATTTTATTATCTACCTACCATTGATTAATACATGGCATTAGGGCCATAAATGTTTTATAATATATCACATCTTGTGTTAATGCCTAGCTTTAAGCACATGTATTAAAATTATAAATGTTTACCTATGCTAAGATGTAACATTTTTTTAATTCACATTGTTGTAGTAATGGACAAATATTTATTGTGATACATTGAGTTAATATTGATATATTGTTGTAACAAGATAGGCATGAGGGCCTGGATCACATGAATAGCAATAGGTGGATCCACTAGTTTTACAAATGAGTTATGAACAAGCATGGATTATCTATGAACATAGTTGAGTACCATAGGTAGATGGTATATATGAATGATTATATTTGTTAACCTTTACGTGTGATCAAGTTGTGATCTAGCTTAAAGCTAATTTTATTTAAAAATTTATAGCCTTTAAGTGATCATGTTTTGTCTTGAAATACTTAACATTGAAATATTCCTCCATGAGGTATCAATATTATGAATGAGCTAAAACTATTGCAAATAAGAACATGATAGGAATGTTGATAAGAAGTACCCAGTAACTTGGTCAACCCATTATGATGCTAAGGTATGGTAATCACATGTATGTGTTTGCATCAATGTGATTTTTTTAAGGTATTATGCATAATTGTTTCTACTTGTTAAAAATATTGAGACAAGGGAATCTATTTTTAAAAGAATGAATATTTGTTTTTTGTTTTGATTTTGATAATAACATGAACTGATGTTTTGGTATTTTTCTATGAATGCAACAAATGGAATGACACATCACAAGAAATGGAACATTGTTAGTGAGAGGTAGCTTACCTTTGTGACATTGACAGGTAGTTATGGAATTCATAAACACTCACTTAGAACTTGTTTGTGAAGATAAATATTTGATGCATATGTATGTTTGTTTTGTCTTAAATGTGATTGCTTCAAATATGGGTTTAGTCTATTTTAGCAAAAAATTAGTTGTTGATGAATGTGTGTGTTAATTTTCTAGAAATGTTTACAAAAATAAAACCTAGAATGTGTTAAAGATTTAAACAAAAATCATGCTAAGTATGACATTTGGTAGGGATTATTATTTTCATGACTAATTTGTGTTGTATTATTTTGAGAGGTTGCAAAAATGGATGCTTCATTGCATTTTAGAAAAATGGAAATACAAACTATGTTTTTTATGAAACTGTTAGCTTTTTTAAGTTTGATGTTAACTTTTCATTGAGGCATTGGGGATGATGCATATCTTAAGGGAGGAGGATGTCACAACCCTAAAAATCTCTCTAATTTATTTATTCATTTAGAGAAAAAATAATGTCTATTAATTATTTTTAAAAAATTATTAAAGAATATGTTATTTATGAACAATAACAAATTTTTAATTAAAATACTTCATAATCGAAAGTGAATGCATGTTTAAAATATATATAAATAAAAATGAATGTCTAAAAAAGAAATATTATAAATACTTTTATCTTAATCACAATATATATATATATATATATATATATATATATATATATATATATATATATATATATATATATATATATATATATATATATATATATATATATATATATATATATATATATATTACTTTATTAATTTAGGTGACTAAAAGTAAAGTATGTTACTTTTCCTTAAGCAAAAATTTATTAAAGTTGGCCGGTAATTAATAAATTTAACGCATGCACATATAGTGAGGTTTTAAATGTTTAACTAATGTATTTAATACCAAGATCAAGAAGAAGTGAAGAGGTTATTTTTAAAAATAGTAGGGGAAGTCAAGAAGAGTAAATGTTAAAACTCCCACAATTATGCATCATGAGGTCCACATGGAGAAAGAGATTTCTACATATAGAAGTTCAATTCAAAACACACCCTAAATATGAGGAAACAACTATTACTCACAAGAGAAATAGGTGATGGTCCATTTATATATTTTGCGGAGTTGGTATCAAAAAAATAGGACGACACTATCTATTGGGAATAATTCATTGCACTTGGAATGGATACTGGCGAAAGGTAAGAGGAAGAAGAGGGGCAACCACTTCCTTCAATGGTTTTTCTTGATCTGCATAAAAGAGGCAATACCTTCAATTAAAGAGAAGATGAGCTGGTAAGAATAATGGTAGAAAAGGATGGAAAATGCATCTTTAAGGAGACTAGGGGTGCTAGAGGATATAGAATTTGGGTAGTAGAGAAAATTATTCTCAAAGGATTACTCTAAGAGGTTAGGGCTCGTTTGGGTGTTGGGATTAGACTGGATATTTCAGAATTAGATTTCTGGATAATGTCAATTCCATGTTTGTGTCCATCCAAAAAATTGGAATTGGAATTTTGAAATTCCAGTTTTGCCCCCCAAAATGGGCATTTCATCTTCCACTCAAATAGATGGAATTGGAATTTCGAATTCCAATTTTTATTAAACCAAATTTAATATTTTGTGGGATCCGTGACTATAAGGATGTATATTATATTGCTATAAGGATGTGTGTGTGTGTGTGTGTGTGTGTGTGTGTGTGTGTGTGTGTGTGTGTGTGTGTGTGTGTGTGTGTGTATATATATATATATATATATATATATATATATATATATATACACACATGTGTGTGTATATACATATGTGTATATACACACACATGTGTGTATTTGTGTATATATATACACATGTGTGTATATGTGTATACATGTATGTATATGTGTATACATGTATGTATATATACATATGCATGTGTATATATATGTGTATATATACACACATGTATGTGTATATATACACATGTATGTGTGTATATATACACATGTATGTGTGTATATATACACATGTGTACATATATATAAATATGTGTGTATGTGTGTGTATACACATAAATGTGTATGTGTGTATATATATACATGTGTGCATATGTGTATACATGTGTGTATATACATACATGTATACACATATATACACATGTGTGTATGTGTATATATATGCATGTGTGCATATATGTATATATACACACATGTATGTGTGTATATATATAGATATATATACACACCATATTTAAAGAAATTAAAATAAAGAATTAAAATTCCTTATGCATCTTCTTAGTCATCTTCCGGGTGAACAAAACGGGTCAGCCCATATTCTAGAAATCATTTTCAAGATTTGTATCTTCTAGAATTGCAGCATCTTCCAGAATTATCTGGAATTGGCATTTGGTATTCCAGCACCCAAACGGGCCCTTAATGAGAATGAAAGGAAAAGGAAGTTGGAATCCAAATGTCCAAGTATTTTACATATCTCAGTATGAAGGTATTTTGGAAAGGTCAAATCCTTTATATCTTTCCTATTATGCAAATTGCTATTAAGAAATCATCTTATGTGTGTTTATTTTTATCAAAACTCTTTACTTATTCACTCTCAATGATGAGGTGTAAATTCCTTAGCCAAAATTTAGAATATAATTTTTGTTTGTGTAACTCCTTGACTCATCCTATGGAATAAAGGTGAATATACACACACATGCATTGTGTCTACTTTTTTTTTTTCTATTGAATGATGTAGATTTGAATTTAGACCTCCTAGATAGGAAGGCTTCATAGCCACCGTTACGTTGTGGGGTCATCCCTTGCATTGTGTCTACTAGTGATGTCATATATTGACTATGCATGATGATTGAATTGGAGAGTATTAGATGCATGGATTTTTTGTAATGTGGTGTTGATTATTTGATGCTTGGTTGTTTGTAATGCTATGATAAATTTATGAAAAAAAACTCACCAAGTACTATCTTTTGAATTGCATATTATATTACTTGGAAATTTTTCATATGCACAAGCATTATATTTGATCTTTCTTGTAGTGATTGTGATCCATTTGTAGGTTACATAGATTTAGTGATCAACAAGATCTTTTTAATGAATCCATTTTGATCATATATTGCAAAGATGGTGTTTCATTAGACTACAATTCTTTGATGCATTTTCATTTTTACCAAATAATTTAATGTCACTTCCACATTTTAAATGCATGGTTGTAGCCTTAATGCTTCTAGAATGGATGCACATGTCCCATTCCAAAGAGCCTAATTTCTATCTCAAGTAGGTAGTATGCTGCGAAGGTTGTGGAATTGAGTTTGTATTTGCCAACTCCATTTTATTTTTCTAACTATAATACTTGGGTGGTTTGTTTGTTCTTCACATTTTATTGAATCTTTCATGTGTTCCATATCATATGTGTCATAATCCAAATTGGTTCACCTAGTTTTTAGGACCTTTTTAAGCAACTTATTCAAACTTATGTTGACTTGGTCAAAGGTTTTTTGACCCAAGTCATTTAAAATAAATGATTTGTACATAGTTTTATTATGTTTTTATAATTATTATGATGAAATATGTTGGTGAAATGAAATTATGATGTTATGTGTGGAATTTTACATGCATTATGAAATAAGTTTAATGCAGATTATTGATGAAATTGGAAATGTTAATTATGTTATGTCAATGAAATATGCATTTCAATTCGACTATGGATTTAATGGACTAACCTATTGATAATCATTTAAGTGTTAGTATGATAGGCACGAAATGAAGACAAAAATATGATTGAGGTAGAGATACCTATCTTCTTGGTAAGGATGTGATGGGAATAATTTGGTTGCAAACACACACCACCTAGTTTTGTTTTTATAGTTCATGAGTTTCTTCTACATCTTTATCTCGTAGAAAAATGAATGCTTGAATAAAATTGTATGAGTCTTAAGTTAATTATTACCTACCTCAAGAGTGTATCGTGTTAAAATGGAAGCACTTCCATCTTGAGAGGTTTAGCACCCTCTTTTAGTGCATTTTCATGATAGATTTGCATTTAGGATGCATTTTCTCTTGATTCCTTCTTTCTAGGTGAAATCAGGGTTAGGATCTCGAGGATTCTCCTTGATTTCCCCTCTTTATGGCTCTATTTTCTAAGTAGGATCTAGGTATAGGTCCTCCTAGCCCTCATCATGTTCATCATAGGTATTTGTGCCCTTTTTTGGCACTCTGCCCTATTTTATCATCATTTCTAAGTCTTTGGACATCCCTGGGACCTCCTATTCACAACATTGATTGGATTTGGACCCCTAGGTCAAGGTCGATGTCAAATTTGACCTAGGTCAAGGTTGAGGTTGACTTTGACCTCGGTCAAAGTCAAGGTCATCCTTGACTTTTGTCGATATCTGATCCCCCTTTTCAAATTTTGGTCCCAAAGGACCCTGAAATCAATGTCGAGCTTTCGGATCCAAATGCGGAAGGGTTTTTAATTTGAAATTCATTTAATTATTTCCCTCCTTATTTGGTCATTGTGATTGGACCATAATTCAAGGTGAAATTTGAATTATGGGCCCTTACATTGCCCAAGGATCCTCACCTTGAAATCTCTATATAAACACTCTCTTTTGCCTTCATTTTCATCAAGTGAAAGCAAGCAAGCTTCAAGGAGACCAAGTATCCATCAAGTGGAGACATAATCGATTCAAGAAAGCAAGCAAAGGTGAAGTGATGATGCAAGATTGCATGAGGATGACATAGAAGATCAAGATCTTGTTGATATCAAGCATTTTTGGGCAAACCATTGTGGGCATTCCTTTGGAGCAAGAAAGATCTCTTCTTCCTTGATCCACCATTTTCAACATTCAAGCATTCAAAGATACAATCATGGGGTAACAATTATGGATTGTGAGTTTGGTGAGAGTACTTTAGCCTTGGGGGCTTGGTATGCTTTCTTATCATATTCAAATCTATGCGTTATTTTCTCATATCAATTCATGCTAGGGTTTTAAATCTAGAGGATTAGATCTTGGCATTACACATTAAATACACACACATATTCTATTACATTTGGCTATTTGTGGAGGTGGAGATCACCAAAATAGGGGTTTGACTAAGGCAAAACCCTATATAGCCACCCCAAAACACCATTTTCAGATATCTACAATCATTGTTTTAGAAGTTGCAGAGTAGATCTGAGTACCCTTTTTGCCAAACATCTGGGATCTGTGAATAGAATTTACATTGGAGCAGTGCAGGTCAAGGTCGACTTTTAGGGGTAAGATTGTGCCCCGGGGTAAGATCTTACCTCTATCCTTGGGTCAAGGATGACCTTCCTTAAAATTGAAAAAGCTTTCTAGGTTTTCTCCATTTCTATTTTCCTATCCCAGATCTGGTTGCAGAATTTCCTAAAACTAAACACAAACGCCAGAAAATAGGTATTTCTAGATCAGTTTTTGATGCAGGAGCATCCTGGGTGTAAGAGCAATCTTGCATCACCCAAAAATATTTATGGTTTTGTTTTCAATAAGGGATATCTTGTGCAGAGCTCCTATTTATGGGAACTTGCTATTTTTAGTAAGTTGGTCATTCTGATTTCTTCCCTAGAGGTTCATTTTGGTCATATCAGCCTGCCAGTAAATTTCATTGACAAATCAAGTCTAGCTTTGTAGATATTGAAGATTTTTGGTATTGGCAACAGGGTACAGAAACTTTAAAATCAATTTTGAAGGCTTTAGAGGCCCCGAATGAGGTCGATAATTTGGGTGATAGACACTTGTGTGAGTTAAGCCTCTAGAGCACTTCATGGCCTTTTTGAAATGGGGTTATAATAGTCAATCGGGTCAACTGGTGATGACTTATGGTCTTTGGAAGTTGGGTCACCTGAAATGGCAGAAAATGATTTTCCTTTAAAAATTTTGTTTGGGTTTCAAAAGTTATTTTGAGCTGACTTTGATGTAATAAATTGTAAAATAAAATAATTCTAAGTTTGGTCGGCCTTGTTGGCTAATATTCTAGAACCTCCCAAGACGGTGGAAAATTGCCTATATAAGGAAGGTTGTAGTGTTGTCTTAGGAAGTTTGGGGGGCAGTTCTGGGTAGTAGATCTGGGTATTGATTCGAGGCTTTGTCCTACAGAATATTGTAAAGGAATGCCCATGTGGCTTTGCATATTGTAATTCTGAAAGTTTGTAATTCCACATTTGTGGAGATAATAAGAAGCCCATTTTCTGTTCTTGTAGATTGTTGTTGTTTCCTCTATTTATGTTATGTGTTTGTGTTATTAAGGGGAGCACCCTTCATCAAGTGGTATCAGAGTAGGATTTCTTGAGTGTGTGAACAAATCATTGACTATGAGGCAGTTTGCACCAGGACCATGGTTAGGGTTTCAGCACGCATCATGAAAATGCCTCCATGAAGGGAACATGGCGAAAGAGCTAGTGTTGTAGCACCTGAGGTTAGAGTGCTCCAAAGACAAGTGCGAGCATTGCAAGAAGAGATTCGTAGAGGAATGAATCTTAATGTTAGAGAGGAAAGTGAGGATGAAGTCGAAGAAGGAAATGATGATCAAGAAGAAGAAGGCGGAATTTTGAATCAAGAAGAAGAAAGGCTTTTCCAGGCCATTTCCAAGATTGGGAAAAGACCTAAGATCGAGGTTCCTGCATTTTCAAGAAATATTAACCCAGAAGAATTGATCGACTGGATCAATGAATATGAAGAATATTTTGAGTATGAAGATATTGAGGATCCTGATAGGGTCAAATTTGTGAAGGCCAGACTGAAGGGTCATGCAAAGATCTAGTGGCAAGAGATTCAATTGGAGAGAAATAGAAGAGGGAAAGATAAAATCACAAGATGGGATCGGATGGTGGATAAATTGAAGCGACAGTTCATTTCTGTTGATTATGAGCTTGACCTACTGAAGAAGATGCAAAGTTTGAAGCAAGCAGGAAGATCTGTTCAGGAGTATACAAAGGAGTTCTATCGAATCCTCATCAGAACATGCCATGCAGAAGCAGATAAGGAGAAAGTTTCCCATTACCTTAATGGGTTGAGGCTGAGCATTCAGGAAGAGCTAAATCTAGTTCGAATGAATAGTATTGAAGAGGCATACCAGTTTGCCCTAAAAGTAGAGGAAAAATTAAACAAGAAGTTTGAGAGCAAACAAAATAGAAGAGGTCACAGTGGACGATCTGGTGGATAGTCATATGGAGGCCAAAATGAAGATCCGAAAAAGAAGGATGAGGCCAGTAGTAGTCAAAATCAAAGAGGAAACAATTCCAATCATTTCCAAGATTAGAACAATAGAGATCAGAGAGGAAGAGGAAGAGGACAAGGTTCAGGAAGAGGAGGCTTCCGTGGAACATGTTTTCACTACGGAGAAGAAGGTCATAGGGAATTTGAATGTCCTCGATGCCAAGGAAGGATAGAGAGGAGGAATGAAGGCCAGACCAGAGTTGCACATGTAGATGAAGATGCCAGATCATCAAATTTTGAAGATGCTGAAAGAGGAGAAACGTTGATTAATAGAAGAGTCCTGCTGAGTGGTGAGAATGAACCTGAACAAAGGAGGAGCCTGTTTCGCACTAGATGCAAGTGTGAAGGTAAATGCTGTGATGTGATTATTGATAGTGGAAGCATTGACAATTTGGTGTCAGAAGAGATGGTGACAAAGTTGAAGCTCAAGAGATAGAAATACCCACAGCCATATCAAATTGCCTGGGTGTAGGATGACCACAAGTTCATGGTCAGCGAACAGTGCCTAGTAAAGTTCAAGATTGGAGGGTACCATGATGAGGTACTATGTGATATCATACCTATCGATGCATGTCACATGTTGTTGGGTAGGCCATGGCAGTTTGATAGATGTCCTATACATGATGGTCATGCGAATACCTATTCCCTGACAAAGGATGGAGTGTGACATAAGCTAAAGCCATTGAAGGAGACTGAAGAAAAGGTATGTGGTAATGCGAGAATAACTTTTGTTGATGGAAGAAAATTCCTAGATGGTATGAGGCATGAGCATGTGTGTTTTCTTTAATTCCAAAAGTTGGTAAAGAAGAAGTAGAGGATGTACCTGTAGAGGTTGCAAATTTGTTGAATGAGTTTTAGGATATTGTATCTGATAATGTACCTAATGGATTACCACCGGTAAGGAAGATCAGTCATCAAATGGATTTAATTCTAGGAGCTAGTTTTCCAAACAAGGTAGCACACAGAATGACACCAACAAAAAGTGAAGAGTTGAACAGACAAGTACATGAGTTGTTACAAAAGGGATTGATTCGGGCAAGCCTGAGTCCATGTGCTATACCAGCAGTATTAGCACCAAAGAAGAATGGAGAATGGAGGATGTGTATAGATTCCATAGCAATAAACAAGGTCACAATCAAGTATAGGTTTCCATTGCCATGAATGGATGATATTATGGATTGTTTGAGTGGAGCTGTGTATTTTTCAAAGATAGATCTAAAGAGTGGATATCACCAGATTCTAATCAGAGAAGGAGATGAATGGAAGACTGCCTTCAAGACAAATGAAGGACTATATGAGTGGTTAGTCATGCCTTTTGGGCTAACCAATGCACCAAGCACTTTCATGCGGCTCATGAACGAGGTTCTGAAAGAATTTGTAGTTAAGTTTGTCATTGTGTACCTAGATGATATTTTGATCTTTAGTAAGACATTGGAAGAGCATATGATGCATATTCGTATGGTGTTTGAGAAGTTAAGAGATGAGAAATTATTGATTAATTTGAAGAAGTGCAGTTTTGTGAAGAAAGAGTTAGTGTATTTGGGGTTTGTAGTTTCAACAAAAGGTCTAAAAATAGACCCAGAGAAGGTACAGGCTATCCTTGAATGGCCTACTCCAAGGAGTACTACTGAGGTATGATCTTTTCATGGTCTAGCTAGTTTTTACAAAAATTTTATGAGAAATTTTAGCAATATTTGTGGTCCCTTGACTGAAACAATGAGAGGGGATAGAAAAGAGTTTAAGTGGACTAATGGGGCAGAAAAGAGTTTTCAATTGTTGAAACAAAAAGTTACAGAACAACCTATTTTAGCACTTACAAATTTTAATAAGTTGTTTCAAGTAGACTATGATGCTAGCGGTACTGCAATAGGAGCTGTTGTGAGCCAAGAAGGTAAACATGTTGCTTATTTCAGTGAGAAGTTAAATGATGCCAAGAGAAAGTATTCTATTTATGATCAAAAATTTTATGCTATAGTTCAGGCATTGAAGAAGTGGAGACACTATCTGCTTCCTAAGGAGTTTGTTTTGTATACTGATCATCAAGCTTTGCAATATTTGAATAGTCAAGGAAAGTTGAATCAAAGGCATTTGAAATGGGTTGAGTTTTTGCAGAGTTATACATTTGTTTTGAAACACAGGAGTGGAAAGTCTAATAGGGTTGCAAATACTCTTAGCAGAAGGAAAGTATTGCTGACAGAAATGCAGATTGAAGTGGTTGGGTTCAAGGAACTCAAGAATTTGTATCTAGAGGATCTTGATTTTGGTGAAGCTTGGAAAGCTTGTAAAGAACCTATTACTCTAGACAGAATGAAGTGGCTGGATTTTATCATCCAGGATGATATGCTATTTAGAGGGAGTTAGTTGTGCATTCCATGAAGTTCTATGAGGGAGAATCTCATCAAGGAGAAGCATAATAGAGGATTGGCTGGACATTTTGGTCATGATAAAACCCTTGCTTTGGTTAGTGAGAATTAATATTGGCCATAGTTGCAGCAAGATATCAAGAAGTTTGTACAGAGTTGCAGAGTATGTTAGATGGCAAAAGGAGTGAAGCAGAATATAGGGTTATATTAGCCATTACCTGTACCATAGAAGCCTTGGGAGGATATCAGCATGGACTTTGTTCTTGGATTACCGAGGACTCAATGGGGACATGATTCAATTTTTGTGGTGGTTGAAATATTTTCAAAGATGGAACATTTCATTCCCTACAAGAAGACTAATGATGTTGTTCATATAGCAGAATTGTTTTTCAGAGAAGTAGTGAGACTACATGGTTTGCCAAAGACCATAGTTTCAGATCGAGACACCAAGTTTGTAGGCTATTTTTGGTGAAGATTATGGAAGAAGCTGAAGACAGATTTGAAATTCATTTCATCACATCATCCACAGACTGATGGACAAATGGAGGTGGTGAATAGGAGTTTGGGAAATTTGCTGAGATGTTTGGTTGGAGATAAGCCGACAAGATGGGACTTGATTTTACCACAGGTAGAATTTGCATACAATAATTCTGTCAATAGGAGTATTAGTAAATCACCATTCCAAATTGTATATGGAAATAGTCTCAAAAATGCATATGAGTTGAGAAGGATGGATCAAGGAGAAATAAGTAGTGCTGAAGCTGAGGATTTTGTAGAACATTTGAAGAACATCCATGAGGAGGTGAGGAAGCACATTACCAAGATGAATGCACAATATAAGGCTAAGGAAGATGAGAAAAGGAGGCATAAGGAATTTTAGGTTGGAGGTGAAGTCATGGTTCATTTGCAGAAGGAGCAATTTCTAGTTGGTACATATAACAAATTGAAAATGAAGAATTTTGGGCCATGTAAAATAATGAAGAAGCATGATTCAGGAAATGCATATGAAGTAGAATTACCTACTGAGCTGAATATTTCACCAGTGTTTAACATTTTAGATCTGAAAAAGTATCATGAGAGAGGTGTTGAAGATGAGATCACAATAGCACAGTGAAGTATTCCAGCAACTAGTTTAGATACCAAAGATATTGAAGACATACTGGATAGTCATGTTGGCAGAAGCATAAGGAATAGGACATATGAAGAGTATTTGGTCAAATGGAAAGGATGACCCATTGAAGATTCATCATGGCTAACGAAGGAGGAGGTTAACTATCTTGGTTTTCCTCTACACACCTGAGTCATGACAAGGTCACTTCTCAAATTACCCTAGGTGTCTGATGCAGGAGCATCCTAGGTGTAAGAGCTATCCTGCATCACCCAAAAATATTTATGGTTTTGTTTTCAATAAGGGTTATCTTGTGTAGAGCTGCTATTTATGGGAAATTGCTATTTTTAGTAAGTTGGTCATTCTGATTTCTTCCTCGGAGGTTCATTTTGGTCATATCAGCCTGCCAGTAAAGTTTCATTGACAGATCAAGTCTAGCTTTGTAGATATTGAAGATTTTTGGTATTGGCAATAGGGTACAGAAACATTGAACTTTGTTTTGAAGGCTTTAGAGGCCCCGAATGAGGTTGAAAATCTAGGTGATAGGCGCTTGCATGAGTCAACCTTGTAGAGCACTTCGTGGCCTTTCCAGAATGGGGTTATAATAGTCAATCGGGTCAACTGGCGATGACTTATGGTCTTTCGAAGTTGGGTCACCTGAAATGGCAGAAAATAATTTTCGTTCAAAATTTCTGTTTGGGTTTCAAAAGTTATTTTGAGCCAACTTTGATGTAATAAATTGTAAAATAAATTAATTCTAAGTTTGGTCAGCCTTGTTGGCTAAAATTCTAGTCCTAGGCGGTGGAAAATTGCCTATATAAGGAAGGTTGTAGTGTTGTCTTAGGTAGTTCGGGGGGTAGTTTTGGGTAGTAGATCTGGGTATTGATTCAAGGCTTTGTCCTATAGAATATTGTAAGGGAATGCACATGTGGCTTTGCATATTGTAATTCTGAAAGTTTGTAATTCCACATTTTTGGAGATAATAAGAAGCCCATTTTATGTTCTTGCATATTGTTGTTGTTTCCTCTATTTTTGTTATGTGTTTGTGGTATTAAGGGGAGCACCCTTCATCAGTTTTATTGTGAGGTATGTATTTCATCTTATCTAGTTTCATGCATTTCTAGATTCACATTAGTTATCATTATCAATTCATATGTATTGTGGGGAATGTTGATTTAGGATCTCTATTAGGTACATTGTTAAAAACCTACCTATACTCATTTTCCACATTATATTTTGGTGAACCCATTTACGACAACTCTTTCTTTTTGGTGTTATATTTTCATTCTATGATAGATCTTGTGTGCATATAAAAGTAGATTTCTTTTATGCTCTTACATTTAAATTTCAAAAATACAAAAAAAATTGCAAAATTCCTTTAAAAATACAAAAATATTTACATCTTTCATGCTTGTAGAGTTACTTTGTGCTCAACATGTATGATTCTTGTTTTGAATACTTTGATAAGGCTTTTATTGTACAAGAGGATAGATCCCTTAATGAGGTACATGGAAGTGAGGATGAAAATTGTTCAAATGAGATCTTCATTGATCCTATTCCTATTTCACTCTCCTCCACAACCTCTTCAATTGACCTTTACCATAGGGTGTGTGCATGGTTACCTTCATGTTCTACTATTTGCAACATTGGTAAACCTAAAATGATATATCCTAAACCTTTTTTGACGGTAAAAGGATGTCTTGGAATAACAATTAAGGGTAAACATAAGGATCCTTTGGATTTCTTTGATAACACAGATTTTGTTTCACATGCGTATCACACATGAAATAACCCTCAGCCTACTGTTCTGGTTTCTTTACTGCCTTCTCAACTTGTGCTTCCTCAAGCTCCTAGGTTTTCTTCTACCTTTAAGGAGTATGACTTAGTTGACCAATTATGTGTTACTCCTGGTAAGATATCTTTATGGGAATTGCTTCAAAATTCCTTGACATATATGAGGCATTGCAAAAGGCTTTATCTACTCTTCCTACTTCACCTCCTAATCAAGAGAACATTCATTCTATTTTGGAGTGCATTCATACTATGCCTTCTGTACCTCCTATTGTGTTTACTGATGATAATTTACCTTCTCTTGAGGTGTAGAATCAATATGATGGTGTAGAATCAATATGATGCTCTTATGGTGGTTGTTTCTATAAATCAGAGTATCATTCATAGAATGCTAATTGACAAGGGATCTAGGCTTAATGTTTGTAGCATGGATATGCTTAAGGCAATTAAGGCTGATCTCACAACTATTAAACCTGATAATGTCCCTATACGTGGATTTGACAATATTGCAAAGAGAACTTTGGGCATTATTATCTTACCTATTAAAGTTGGTCCAATTATTCTAAATACACCTATTCACGTTATGCTTGGACCTCTCAATTATAATCTTCTTTTAGGTAGACCTTGTTTACATACTATGCATGCATTTCCTTCTACTCTTCATCACAAGGTTAGGTTTATCTATAGCAACTTAATGTATACATTACATGTGGATGATGCACTAAATCCTTGCTTAGATGTGCAAAATATGTTAAAGTTTCTGAGACTCTTCAACCAAGTAAAGAGATTGAAAAGCAACCTGAGATAAAACAAACTGAAGCTCCATCTTCTTCCTAGAATGAAGATGATTGGGGGACATTGGACTTTAATCCTACTTTCATTGGAGAATATAAGGTCTCTAATTTGGAATTTATGAAACAACAAACTGAACTTGAAAAACAAGTTTTTACTCCTTCCCCCCTTTCTGAGGAATTAAAAAGAAACTTTTTTGCCACCTCGATTGAAGAAATAATTGAAACCATAAAACCTAATTTTTATGATATTGTGACATACACCACTCCTTGGACTCCATCTGATATGGTTGATAGATATGGTTCTGGTTATCATCTTCTTAAGAAGTTAGGATTTAATGGGAAAGGATGTGGTAAATACGAGCAAGGAATACAAGTGTGTTTGGATAATGAAATTTATGATCATACATATGGATTGGGATTCAATCCTTATAGAAAACCATCAATTTTTCCTCTTAATGTCAATCATATATGTGGTGGATAGTTGAAGTTGGTTAACCCAACCCTCCTTGATATTAATCAAAGACCTACTTTGGATATCTTTCCCAAAGATGAAGCCTTAGTGGATTTTTTAGGGATGTATGAGGACTTACCTAAGTTTCATCACAAATGACAGAAGCCTTATTGTTTAAGTATAGATGCTTATTTTAGAGAACATGATGAACAAAATGTTTCTTCTTTACCAATGGATTCTCCTATACAAAGTGATTTTCTAATAACTGAGACTGTTGATATTCAAATGGATGAAACTGACTCTGAAAAGATGATACAAATTGGGAAATGTTTGAATCAGGAAGAACATGATCAGTTGGTTTCCCTTTCACTTAATTTAAGGACATTTTTTCTTGGAAATATTCAGATATGCTGGGTATAGATTCCAAGATTGTTACTCACAGTATTGTTCTCAAACCGAATGTAAAACATGTGAAGCAGAAAATTCAAAAGATGAATCCATGAATTGCTTTATTAGTTAAGGTTGAAATTGAAAGATTATTGGATGATGGATTCATCTGCTCTATTGATTATTCAAACTAGATTTCAAACATTGTGTCTATTTCAAAAGGAGAAAATAAGATAAGGATGTGTACTGACTTTAGAGATTTAAATAAGGCATCCTTAAAAGATGATTTCCCATTACCTAATATTGATATGATTGTGGATTCAACATCGGGTCATGCTTTATTATCTTTTATGGATGGTTTTTTTGGCTATAATAAAAAATTTCTTCCTCCTGAAGATCAATTTAAGGCCACATTTATAACACCTTGGGGAACATTTTGTTGGGTCATGATTCCTTTTGGATTAAAAAATGCGGGAGCAACTTATCGAAGAGCTATGACCTTGATTTTTCATGATTACATTCATAAGATTCTTGAGGATTATGTGGATGATATCTTGGAAAAATCTATACAAAGAGAAGATCATGTTAACATTTTATGATAGATATTTGAATGGATTAGAAGTTACAACATGAGGTTGAATCCTAAGAAATATGTTTTTGGAGTTGATTTTGGTAAATTATTAGGATTTATAATCTATAAGTGAGGCATAGAAGTAGATACAGAAAATATTGACGCTATTGTTAATATGCCTCCTCCTAAGAATATTTCTCAATTACAAAGTGTACAAGGAAAAATTCAAGCTATTTGTTGCTTTGTTTCCAACTTAGCTAATAGAACTGTTCCTTTTACTTCCTTTCTTAGAAAGAATACCAATTTCTCTTGGAATGACGAATGTAAACAGTCGTTTGAGAAATTCAAGGAATATCTCGCTAATCCTCCTATCTTGCAACCCGCTCAATTTGATAAACCCTTTTATCTCTATACTTCAGTCACTTCAGAAGTAGTGAGTGCGTTGTTATCTCAGTATGATAGTGAAGGTAAGGAAAGACTTGTGTACTACATTAGTCAGACTTTACTTGATTACGAAACAAGATACACAGATTTAGAAAGACAATGCTTAGTTGTAGTTTATGCTTGCCAGAAACTTAGGCATTATCTTTTAAATGCTGAAGTTAATGTGATTGTTAAATTTGATCCTTTGAAACATATTTTCTCAAAAATTGATCTCTCTGGCCATTTGGCAAAGTGGGTGATGTTACTTACAGAATTTGATCTTAATTTTATTTCTCAGAAGTCAATTAAGGGACAAGCTTTAACAGATTATTTGGTTGAATCTCTTTGTCCTCATCCTGATGCATGTTTTACTTCAATATAATTTCCTGATGAGAACATTCTAGCTATTAAATAGGATGATGTTTGGTAATTATATTTTGATGGATCTAGATGTAAAATAGGTTCTAGTGTTGGTATTATCTTGATCCCTCCTATGAAAAAACCAATCCCTTTATCATACAAATTAACCTTTCCTTGCACTAATAACATTGCAGAGTATGAAGCTCTTCTAGCTGGCCTATGAGCAGCTTCATCCCTTAACATCAAACACTTGCAAATATATGGAGATTCGCAATTGATTGTTGAAAAAATTAAAGGAGGTTATCAAACTAAGAATGATAAAATGACACAATATAGAGATTTGGCCCTTGATGTGCTTTGACAATTCTCTTCTAATACAATTCAAACTTTACCTAGGAAAGATAATTGACATGCAGATGCCATGGAAAGTGTAGCTTCTTTGGTTTGTATTCAGAATAACACTGAAAATTTTCAATTTACTATACAAACTCTTAAAAACCTTGCAATTTCTAATAAGGTTACCTCTGATTGTTTCAATTTGCATTTGGATGAATGGTATTCTCATATTTTTCATTTCTTGAAAGATGGTACTTTTCCTGAATCAGAAACAAGGAACACATGTAATCGTATTAGGAAGCTTGTAGCGCATTACATCATCTTAGGAGACACGCTTTACAAATGTTCTTATGAGGGTTTACTATTAAGATGTCTTAATAGAACTGAAATTCCAGTAGCTTTGGCAGAAGCTCATTCTGGTTCTTGTGGGGGACCTTTTGGTGGAAAATCTCTAGTCAATAAACTGCTTAGAATGGGATATTATTGGCAAATAATGGAACAAGATTCTTTCATGTTTGTTAAGAAATGTCCTCAACGTCAACAACATAGTAATTTGATTCATGCTTCTACTCGTGAGCTTTGTAATCAAGTTTCTCCATGGCCTTTTAGTATTTGGGGTTTTGACCTTATTGGAAAAATCTCACCAGCTTCTTCTCAAGGACATGCGTACATCCTGACTGCTATAGATTACTTTACAAAGTGGGTGGAATTTGTCTCTCTTCATTCAACCACTATGAATGTTATTTGTGATTTTATTTTTAACAATATCATAACATGATTTGGTATCCCTTCGATGATAGTTTCAGATAATGGTACCTCTTTTAAAAACAAAGAAGTCACAAAATTATTCAAGAAATATCAAATTCAACATAGATTTTTGACTCCTTACTATCCTCAACCTAATGGTCAAGCTGAAGCATCGAATAAAATCATTGAACAAATTTTGAGAAAAATAGTTAACAAGCATGTGAAAGATTGGCATACCCAACTGACCTATGCTTTATGGGCTTATAGGACTAGTGTTCGTACTGCTACAAGTACTTCTCCTTACACTCTTCTCTATGGTACTAATGTTATTATGTCTTTGGAATTAGAGATACCTTCTTTACGTGTTTCATTTCATGGGATAATTGACAAGGATACATTTCGAGAACAATGATTACAAGAATTGGAAATGTTGGATGAACAACGAATAAATGCTTTAGAACATATAAAATCTTATCATAAATCTCTTCAGAAGAAGTATAATCATAAAGTAATAGAACAAACATTTTTAGTAGGGGATTTAGTCCTATATGATAATCAATGAAATGTGAATGCTTTACCTGGTGAAAAAGGAAAGTTTATCCCTAATTGGCTTGGACCTTTTGTTTTGATTGAGGATTTTGGTTTAGGTGCTTATAAACTTGCTCATATGGATGGTGTTTCTTTTAAGGAACCTATCAATATTATGCATCTTAAATGTTATTATCCTTAATTTTTATCTTTCTTTCCTTGTGTATTTATGTATTCCTTATAAAATAATTATGTTTATTTTATAGGTTATGTAGTTTTAGCAAAATTACATTTAAATACATTTATGCACCTTATCTCTTTCTATTAAGTTTTATGTTATTGATGAAAATATAGTAATCAAACATAGAACTAATTAGTAGAGAAATTTTTTCATGTATAAATTTTTTTGAGATTTGATACATATGTGGCCCATGGCCCTATCTATCACTTTGTCTTTCTCTATGCTTTGATGGTCGATGACTCCCAAATCTCTCTGATCTATGATGAGAAACAATAGATCTATGTCCGGTAGTCCATGAGTGGCTCCTTGATATGCTCATATCACACATGCACTCCTGGGCCCTCTATAGCTTGTCCATCAATTCATCTTCTCTTTCTTTGCACAATCTCAGCTCTCATTGGACACACACAAAGATATCATCATGCCTGTCGGGATCTCGGTGACCAATGGAAAACTCTTGCTCACTAGCTGGAAGTCGATAGGATATACATGTATCCTTCAGAACCTCAAATAAAAAACTCCTCCACTTCACTACACTAGTTGCAGAATGAAAATACATTTATCAATTTAGTGCTCTTTCTTCATAAATTAAGTTAAATTTTCAATCAATTTCATATTCCATACTTGGATCTCCTTCTTGGGCATACCAAAGGATCTAGATGGTGGGGGCTTGGAGTGAATACTCTCCCCACACTCGCTATGTCTAGGTCTCAGTAGTGGTGTCTTTGTATGGGCACGTGGAGGTCATCATGATCTCAGTGGTGATGCGTGAAAAATGTGCACATCCGCACCAGTATCACCGGCAGGGGGCATCTCCTCTTCTCTCTCCTCCTCCATGGGGTCTCCCTCAGAGATGGGATCCTCCTCATCTTTGTGACCCTCATCCTCCTTTGTTATGCTACTATCCCGGTGTGTCCTCTCTGAAAGGCCTGGATCACCTATGGGATAATCCTTAGGGAATATGGGGTGGGTTCCCTTTAGACTCCAGTACCTGATGTAGTCTCGGCTCATGCCTGAATAGGACACATCTGGTGGTACCTCTATATCCTCTATCTCATTTGCATCAATGTCTACTATGTCTACTACTGATGGTCAGCGTATGGCATTGAGCCTCTTATAGTACCTCGTTAGATGTGCATAACAAGGTATCACCCTAGGGACTCCCTGTAAAAGGCCGAACTGTCTCATCACTCAATCATAGTAGTATGGCATCACTGTGTGACTCTGATGACCCTCTAGTAGCTTGCACTGCTTTGAATGTCTCATTTGGTTTCGTGTATCTAGCCACTCTATCATCCGGTAGTAGGGTCTCCATATCACATATGTGCCTAGAATATGGTCTAGACGTACCCTCCAATAGAGGATATCTCTAAACTACCAGACATCTCTCAGTGGATAAGTGAAGCCTCTCAGTGTGCTAGTATCTACCATCATAGTAACACCATATGGTCATGTACATGTGAAATGCTCAAACAACCAAATTTGCAAAAGTGTGCATACTATGAGACTCTCTCTCTGATATCTCACCAACTGACATAGCTCATGCTATAGCTAGGCTAGCATGCTGTGACCCCATGAGAAAATAATCCTATCACTCTCCATCCTCTGTACAAGATGGGTCAAAAGTGTAGAAAAGACTATACCCTTTGTGTTGGGTACCACAACCAAGGACAATATACATAGCATCACTCTCCATACCAAAGGTGTAGGGCCTACCAGTATGGATGATAAAGTGATCTGATCTGCTCGGGTTCACATATGTGGAACCCATCCCAAACAATACTCTTCATCTGCATGGATCTCCTTAGAACCTCGTTGTGCTCTCGGTCTGACATGCTTGCCTTGAATAGGAAGCCACAAGATTATATAGACATCCTCTAATGTCATAGTGATCTCACCTAAGGGAAGATGAAAGGAGCATGTATCCTCATCCCACCTCTCTATGAGAGCTGATAACATGGCTTGGTGAGGTATGATTTGTGGTAGGACTATCACCCAATACAACCCTACATCTCTCAGCAACTGAATCTCATCCTCACTTAGCTCGAATAGTTTCTCTCTTATAACCCCCCAGTAGCCCTCTAAAGGGATGCTCTCAGAGATGAACTAGGTCCTGTAAGCACAAGAAAACATCATATCAACATTCTACAACATCAAATATGTAAATCCAACTTGACTAGGTCAAGGTTGACCTCAGCTAGGTCAAGGTCAACCTTCTTGGGTCAAGGTCAACTTTCCTGGGTCAAGGTCAACCTCACCCCAGACAAGGTGGAGACCTTCCAGTTCATGTCGACCTTTTTGGGTCAAGGTCGACATAACTGGGTCAGGGTCAACCTTGCCTACAAAAATCAAGAATTTGTGAATTACAGAAGCCAATAACAAAAACTCACATCATGCATGTCACTTGAAGTTCTTCTCTCCTCAACATTCTACTTTCTCTCTTCAAATCTGCAAATGGTAAGAATGAGAAAGTATAAGTTATTTTTTCCTTATTTATAGTCATAATTAGGATTTTGTTAGGGTTTTTATTAGGGTTTACTCATGTTAAATCCAAATTTCCCTTCATATGCATTTAGATAAAATTCACTCTTTTCATCATAACTCAATTTTGGTAACTCCATTTTTAGTGTCGTCAGTGGTGTTGGAATCGTGATTCAGATACCTAACTCCTTGAATCAGTTTAGGAAGGATAGGAATTCTTCTAATTGGTTTAGGAAAGGACTTTTCAACAAACTGCATATAAGGTTATCCTTATCACCCTGTTTCACCCTTCAAAAGTAGAAAGTTGAAAGACGGAGGGGCATAAGGGGCTCTATGCACTTCTCAAATTTCATTATGTAAGTTGTAGGTGATTTTTGGATTTTCATTAACCTCGTGTGTTGAAGGTTCTAATGGTTTTCTACAGGATCTTTACATCGAGGACTTGGCTATATCCTTTTTATTTACTATGATGTTTTCTTACTTAAGCTTGCATATTCACGTAGTGTCATATCTAAGATAAAGTGGGGGGTAAATGTATCATCTTAAAATGGAAGAACTTCCATCTTGATAGGTTTAGCACCCTCTTTTAGTGCATTTTCATGATATATTTGTATTTAGGATGCATTTTCTCTTGATTCCTTCTTTCTAGGTGAAATCAAGGTTAGGATCCCGAGGATTCTCCTTGATTTCCCCTCTCTATGGCTCTATTTTCTAAGTAGGATCTAGGTATAGGTCCTCCTAGCCTCATCATGTTTATCATAGGTCTTTGTGCCCTTTTCTAGTACTCTACCCTATTTTATCATCATTTCTAAGTCTTTGGACATCCTTGGGACCTCCTATTCTCAACATTGATTGGATCTGGACCCCTAGGTCAAGGTCAAGGTTTACTTTGACCTAGGTCAAAGTCAAGGTCATCATTGACATTTGTTAGGATCTGATCCCCCTTTTCAAAATTTGGTCCCGGAGGACCCTGAAATCAATGTCGGGCTTCCAGATCTGAATGCGAAAGGGTTTTTAATTTGAAATTCATTTAATTATTTTCCCTCCTTAGTTGTTTATTGTGATTGGACCATAAGGTGAAATTTGAATTATGGGCCCTTACATTGCCTGAGGAGCCTCACCTTGAAATCTCTATATAAACACTCTCTTTTGCCTTCATTTTCATCAAATGAAAGCAAGCAAGCTTCAAGGAGACCAAGTATCCATCAAGTGGAGACATAATAGATTGAAGCAAGCAAGAAAAGGTGAAGCGATGATGCAATATTGCAAGAGGATGACATAGAAGATCAAGATCTTGTTGATATCAAGCATTTTTGGGCAAACCATGGTGGACATTCCTTTAGAGCAAGAAAGATCTCTTCTTCCTTGATCCACCATTTTCAACATTCAAGCATTCAAAGATACAATCCTGGGGTAGAAATTAAGGATTGTGAGTTTGGTGAGAGTACTTTTCCTTGAGGGCTTGGTATACTTTCTTATCATATTCAAATCTATACTTTTTTTCTCATATCAATTCATGCTAGGGTTTTCAATCTAGAGGATTAGATCTTGGCATTACACATTAAATACACACACATATTCTATTACATTTGGCTATTCGTGGAGGTGGAGATCACCAAAATGGGGGTTTGACTAAGGCAAAACCCTATATAGCCACCCCAAAACACCATTTTCAGATATCTAGAGTCGTTGTTTCAGGAGTTGCAAAGCAGATCTGAGTACCCTTTTCGCCGAACTTCTGAGATCTACGAACATAATTTTTGTCAGGGCAATGCAGGTCAAGGTCGACTTTTAGGGGAAAGATTGTGCCCGAGGGTAATATCTTACCCTTGTCCTTGGGTCAAGGATGACCTTCCTTAGAATTGAAAAAGCTTTCTGGGTTTTCTCCATTTCTATTTTCCTATCCCAGATCCGTTGTAGAATTTCCCGAAATTGAACACAAACGCTAGAAAATAGGTATTTCTAGATCATTTTTATTGTGAGGTATGTATTTCTTCTTATCTAATTTCAATCATTCTAGATTGACATTAGTTATCATTATCAATTCATATGTATTGTGGGGAATGTTGGTTTAGGATCTCTACTAGGTACATTGTTAAAAACCTACCTATACTCATTTTCCACATTACAAAGAGTAATGGAAATTTCATTTGATTTGTTTTTATATGTTACTTCCTATAACATTAACTATATATGTGTACTTCCTTTAGCATTAACCATATATGTTGTTTTCCATTCAAAACTGTGACAGAAACAATATAAACTTCCTGTAGCATTTACTTGCTCACAGAATTTTGAAATATAGATTTTCTTTATTACCTTGTATCTGAGATTGGATATATACATATTATTACAGTTAGAAATAAATGTTGTATTGAATTATTGTTAAAAGGAAAGAGAAAAATAGTGAATGGATTTGTTTAAAAATCATGTATTTATGTTGTTTTTAGTCCTACTTATTCTATGTTTTAAGAGAAAGATATCATAGGAAAGGGTGTCGAATATGGATAAACAAAGAAGGGTAAATTTATTTTCTTTTACATGTCACTAGAAATCTGGTTATTAAATGCTTAGGCCAAAGCTATGGAAACACATAGGACTTTATGTTGGTTATATTTTCATTCTCTCTGCCATATCTGTGTTAGTTCTACTTTTATGTATGAGAAAAGTAGTTAGTTCACAACTTGCACCAGATTCCTTTCTGATCAATTAGTGCCAAGTTGATAGATTTCTTGAGTAGAGTCGGTGTGATCTTCATTTTAGGATGACCCCCGAGGGAGCTAACCACTTCGAGGTTTGGGCGGAGAAAGAGCTTGGATCACATTTTCATCTCAATATTTGTAGATGAACGACTGACAGTCTGATGACATAGGAGACATGAATATGCAAATGGATGACTGATAGTATGATGGTATATATTTGGATATCTTGAATTATTTTCAACCTTTGGGTCTTGTACTCTATTGTATTTGTATTTGTATTCATAATTTTATGTTTGATGTGTGAAAATATGGTCAAAATATTTTATGTATTTACCACCTCATGTTGTATTATTCGGTGATTCATGTACTCTCAACAGTATGGTCAATTTCCTATTATTGTACTCTTAGAATATTCGACATTATTTTTAGATTATTGTAATTTCTTAATTCTAGAAATGGAATATATTATGTGTGGAAAAGTCTTTATGTATTATTAGACTTTGTCTCTTTGTTCGATGTTCCAAGTTTTTTGTTGATGACCTTACATGTCTCTTGTGTTAGAACAATCTTTACATGTGCTATCAGAGTTGTGTTTAAACACTGGGACCTTGGTCTACTATTGCTAAGTTGTGTACTCATGCTTGGTGTAGGAATTGATCTGTCACCATGCAAACCCAAAATAGTAACAGGGCTAGATCTAGAAATGAATGGATTAATGATGAGCCAAATCCAAGGCTAGATGAGATCCTCAACCTCTTAACTGAATAGAGAAACCTCCTACAACAACAAGGTGATCATATGTATCATCTTGAGAAGGACTTAAGAGGTAAAAAAAAATGAAGAGGAAAGAATAAGGAAGAGGATCAAAGACTTGAAGCTCAATGAAAACTAGATGAGGACCAACGATTGGAAGCACTGAGAAAGGAAGAAGAGGATAGGAGGAATGAATAGAAGCAAAAATAAAATTAAAATCATGGGGTTGTAAACGTACCTAATAATAGAGAAAGAATAGCATAGGAACTAAGTAAGAAACTTAAGAAGGTCGTACCTCCTACCTTTGATGGTAAGACCATTGGTGATGTTGCTGAGGCATGGATAGTATCCATGGAAAAGTACTTCCATGTTTGCAAAATATCAGGTGAATCTAGAGCTATGTGGGGTTCTTTTCAATTGGTTGGAGAGGTTGATACTTGGTGGGATAATGAGATGGAAGAAAAGAGGATGCAACCTGGTGAGATCTCTTGGGAGGAATTTCTTGTACTTTTTTTGTAAGAGATGGAAATCTTAGTTGTACTATGGCAGGAAAGTGGTTGAATTCAAGAACCTGATATAGGGAGTTTTGAATGTTATTGAATATCATAAGAGATTGTACCACTTGGTTTAGTATGTACCTTAGTATCAACAAGATGAGAAGTTTAGAACCCACAAGTTTATTCTTGGTTTATGTCCTAAGATAGGATCAAAAGTTGATATGCATGAGCCTGAGACTATGGAATTTTCTTTTAGGAAGGCCTTGAGACAAGAGAAAAAACTACAAAAGGCATCTTCAATCAAAGTGAGTCAAAGGACTAGTGCACCTTAGGGATATAAGAGGAAGTTTCAAGATAATAAACTGAAGGACACTGGTCGACAACAAGTTTAGAATATGAGGGGTGGAGGCAGAGGAAATGCTAGAAGGAACAACAATGGTAATCATAACCAGAATAAAGGCAATAACATAAATGAAAATAGGAGGAATAAGCCTAATGGTAAACATGGACCCTGAGATGGTTGCTACACTTGTGGAGGTGACCACTATGCTAGTGCTTGTCCTCAATGATCAACCCATAGAGATGGGAATGGACTTCAGGCTCAACATTAGATTCATGCAGTTGTGGATCACCAAGAGGCTGACTTTCAAGCTACACCCATTCAATTGGCCTGCAAGCTTTTTGGTCATGATTTTTCTATTTTTATTGATATTGGAGTAACTAAATGTTTCATAGATCCTAGAGTTGTTTCTAGATTTCTAGTTAGAGAAAGTTATATGTTAGAACCTTGGATGGTAGAATATGGAAATAGGGCAGAGCATAAGGTTGAGCAATGTTTATCTTGTAGTGAGATTGAACTTCCAATTTTTCAAGTGCAAGTAAACTTGTATGTTGCACCTTTAGGTTCCTATGATGTCATTTTGGGCATCAATTGGTTAACAAAACACAAGGCCATAGTGAATTACAAGGACAAATTAGTGGAATGCCTTGATGATGCAAGTAATCTTGCAATTCTTTTTGGCATAGAAAGGTCTTTTGAGCTTAGAAAGATTTATGTCATGCAATTGAAAAAGGAAAAGAGGAAGGGGTGCATGATGTATGTGGCTTATGTCAAAGATCTTGACACTCCTCCTAGGTTAGAATATTTTCCTATTCTGTAGGAATTCAATGATGTTTTTCTAGAGGAATTACCTGAGTTACCTCCAAAGAGAGAATTTGATTTCTCAATAGATGTGATGTCTGGAACTGAGCCTCAATCCAAAGCTCCATATCACATGACCACCATTGAAATGTATGAGTTAAAAATGCAGTTGTAAGAACTCTTGAATAAAGGGTTCATTCACCCTAGTGTTTCACCATGGGGAGCTCCATAATCTTTGTGAAGAAGGATGGTACCTTATGATTATGTATAGACTACATAATGCTCAATAAGGTCACCATTAAGAACATATATCATCTCCCATGGATAGATGAAATTTTTTATCAAATGAAGGCAACAACTGTGTTCTCCAAAATAGATTTGAGATCTAGATACATCAACTCTAGATCAAAGAGGAGGGCATATCCAAAACATCTTTCAGGACAAGGTATGGACACTATGAGTTTGTTGTCTTACCTTTTGGATTAAATAGTGCTCCCACAAAATTTATAAACTTGATGAATAGTGTGTTCATGGATTGTCTTGATAAGTTTGGAGAGATATTCATTGATGACATTCTGATTTAATCCAAGAGTATGGAGGAACATGAGGAACATTTCTGAATAGTTTTACAATGTCTAAGGGACAAGAAGTTGTATGAAAAACTATCAAAGTATTTTTTCTACAAGAAAGAGAGTCGCTATTTGGGGCATACCATTTATGCAGATGGAATTGTAGTAGATCTTGTGAAGATTAAAGCCATTCTTGAGTGGCCAACACCTTATAATGTGAGTGAAGTTAGAAGCTTCATGGGACTTGCAGGTTATTACAGGAAATTTGTGGAGGGATTCTCAAAGATTGCAACACCTATTACATCTCTTCAAAGGAAAGGAAAAAGGTACTAGTGGACTGATGTATGTGAGAGAGAATTCTAGTTATTGAAACAAAAGCTCACATTTGCTCCTATCTTGATCATACCAGATCCTAATGGGCACTTTACAATTATCATGGATGCTTCAGGTAAAGGTCTTGGTGGTTTTCTTATGTTGGACGGTAAGGTAGTTGCCTATGAGTCACAAAAACTAAAACAGTTTGAGGTTAACTATGCACTTCATGACTTAGAATTGGTTGTGATTGTTCGTGCTTTAGTGATGTGGAGACATTACCTTTTGGATAAGTTGTTTGAGTTGAAGACACATCACATGGGACTTAGGTATATCTTCACACAACCTAATATCAATGCTAGACATAGACGTTGGTTAGAGTTTCTAAGTCAGTATGATTTTGGCATTGAGTATATTAAAGGGAAAGAGAATAGAGTAGTTGATGCTCTAATTGAAAGAAGGCATATATCTGCTATTTCTACATCTAGAACTCAATTAAGAGAGCATGTGCTAGAGAATATTTTAGGTGATAAAAAAATATGAGATGGTCAAGTCATCATTGCTTACAAATCCATCAGATCACTACTTTGACATAGACACTTTTGATGATGATGGTATTATGAGATACCCGGATAGGATGTATATTCTCGATTGAGAAGGGTTGAGGAAGTTGGTTTTAGAGGAGATGCATTGCACTCCATTTTTAGGACATCTAGGGGTACAAACAAGATGATTATCGATTTGAGGTCATTGTATCTTTGGCCTGGGCTAAAGTAAGATGTGACATCTTTTATACAACCTAGTGTTTAGAATGTTAGCGAGTTTAGGCTAAACATGTCCACCCAACAAGACTTTTGTACCCACATGATATATGAGAGTATAAATGACAAGTCATCAGTATGGATTTTATCCAGGGTTTACCCATGACATGACGCATACATGATGTGATCTTGGTTGTAGTTGATAAACTAACCAAGGTAGCTCATTTTATTCTAGAGAGTTTGAGAGATGGATCTTTGGCTTTGGCCAAGAAGTTTATTTAGGAGATTTTCAGATTGCATGGTGTACCTGAGACTATCATATCTGATGGAGATACTAGGATGACATCAAGATTTTGGACAACCTTGAATGCATCTTTTGGAACTAGGTTGAATTTCAGCATCGCTTATCATCCACAGACAAATGGACAAACTAAGAGATTGAATCAAGTCATTGAGGATTTACTCTATATGTATTGTATGGATCAATAGTACAAGTTGGAAGAATATCTTTCATTGTTAGAGTTTGCCTACAATAACTCTTACCATGCTTCTTTGGGAATGTCACCATTTGAGGCACTTTATGGATGAAAGAGTCATACTCATATCAATTGGGATAGAGTAGAGGATAAGATCATTATTGGCCCTAATATGTTGAGAGATATGGAAGAGAAGATGACTCTAATTCAAGTTCAACTGAAGGAAGTAGCTGATAGACAAGAGAGCTATGAGGATCATAGGAACCACACTAATAGACAGTTTTAGGAAGGTGACAAAGTATTTTTGCATGTGAGACCACATAAAAGTTAAATATCTTTTGGCATGTCTTCAAAGCTTGCACCGAGATAAGTGGGCCCATTTGATGTTTTGGAGGTTATCAACCCCGTTGCCTACAGACTTTCTCTACCGCCCTCTCTTGCCCAAATCCATACTATTTTTCATGTTTCTTTGTTAAAATCCTACCATCCAGGTGCATCTCATATTCTAGATTGGCATGCATTGTAGGTTTAGGATCTGGGGGTGGTGCTGGTGGAGCCTAGCCACCTCATTGATTAACGTACCATTAGGGTATGTGACATATAAGTAGTTCAGTATAAGGTCTAGTAGGACTAGTTCTCTATCAACAGTGCTACTTGGGAGGATGTAGAAGATATGAATAGATCATTTTCGTAGTTATTTGCTTAGATTTTATTTCTGTTATATTTTTTTAAAGCTTTGTATGAACTTATTTGTATGTTTTCATAAGACATCGGATCGACGTCTCCTCTTAGAGGGGAAGGATGTCATAACCTAAATTGGTTCACCTAGTTTTTAGGACCTTTTTAGTGACTTATTTAGATTTATGTTGACTTGGTCGAAGGTTTGTCGACCCGAGTCATTTAAAATAAATGATTTAGACAATTTTATTATGTTTTTCTAATTATTATGATGAAATATGTTGATGAAATGAAATTATGATGTTATGTTTGGAATTTTACATGTATTATGAAATAGGTTTAATGAATATTATTGATGAAATTGGAAATGTTAATTAAGTTATGTCAATGAAATATTTATTTCAATTTGATTATGGATTTAATAGACTAACCTACTAATAACCATTTGAGTGTTAGTATGATGGGCAGGAGATGAAGACGAAAATGTGATTGAAGTAGAGAAATCTATCTTCTTGGTAAGGATGTGATGGGAATGATTTGGTCGCAAACACACACCACTTAGTTTTGTTTTTATAGTTCATGAGTTTCATCTACATCTTTATCTCGTAAAAAAATGAATGCTTGAATAAAATTGTATGAGTGTTAAGTTAATTATTACCTACCTCGAGAGTAATGAAAATTTCATTTGATTTCTTTTGATATTTTAGAATTGATATTTTAATTTCCATTCCTAAATTTAGAAGTCATTTTACACAAGTTAATGGAGTAATTATAAATTTAATTAAATCTATGTTTACATATATATTTTAAATATGTAATTATTCATTTTTTTAAATTTAATTTTTTTGATAATTTTAGGGAATTTTTTTTTTATTAATTTAAGAAAGACTATTATACATATGAGAGGTGGAAGAAACAATTAACTTTGTCTTTAAATGAAAATTGATAAAATCTAGGTTTATTGTGATCAAAACGGTGGGAACGTGAGTGGGCATTTAAAATATAAAAGTTAACTAAACTTAAACTTAGCTTTGCACTCAAGAAACAACGGTATGGATGTTTGACTTGGAGAGAAAATGCTGAAATTATGAGAAAATAAGAAATTAAACTCCTTGGATGCACAAATTTGGGGGAATAGAATGTCTTGATCAAGGTAAATTAAGAGGGGAAGTCTTTTTAAAAGGAGGGGGAGATGTAAATGGAAAAGGAAGGCAAGCAAGAAATAAAGGAAAAATGAGGCTCAAAATAGGAAAATTCAGAATCAAAGGCAACAGGAGAAAATTTGGAATCAAAGGCGATAGGAGAAAATTTGGAATCAGAGGCGACAGGAGAAAATTTGGAATTAGAGGCAACAAGAGGAATTCAGAATCAGAAGCAACAGGAGGAACTATGGGTCAGAAGCAATAGGAGATCTGAGAAAAAAAGAAGAATTAAGGAATCTATGTTTTGGGTTTAATGTGTCATGACACAACTAAAATAAAGATAATAAATTTAGATTATATATTGAAACCATTTGATTTTCTTCCATGTTGTGGCATTTGAAAAATGTTATTTTTATTTATTTATTATCGCCCTGTTTGATAAACATCTCCTTGCAAAAAATTGTTTTGGATAAACAAAAAAGAATATTTGCTCTTTTTAAAGGATTAAACCACATCTCTTGTAACAATGTTCTTTTTTATTTATATTATCAATTTTTATAGTAGGAAAAGAAATAGAGGTATGTGTTAATTTTTTTTGGTAAACTATTTATAACATTTCAGATCCCTATTGGTATTGTGTTATTTGTGCAATTAATTTAAACTTGGGGTTTTTGTCAACCATCTGTTTTAAATTCATGATTGAAATTTAGTAAACATGCTGCTAATTTCTTATTGAAACTATGGCATGATATGTGTACTTCCTGTAGCATTAACCATATATGTTGTTGTCCATTCAAAACTATGACAAGAACTACATAAACTTCTTGTAGCATTTACTTGCTCACAAAATTTTGAAATATAGATTTTCTTTATTACCTTGTATCTGAGATTGGATGTATACATATTATTGCAGTTAGAAATAAATGTTGTATTGAATTATTGTTAAAAGAAAAGAGAAAACTAGTGAATGGATTTGTTTAAAAATCATGTATTTATGTTATTTTTAGTCCTACTGTAATGACCCTTACTATAAAGGCCACTAAAAACCACTAATACTGAACTGAGAAAATTCGTCAAACAGTTGGCATGTACTGAATACACTGCTGAAAGAAAAATACTGAATATAGGAAATTATTTTGCAATCTATGAGTTCGCTGTCCCAAAATTTCAGAATAATAGATAGCAACCAAATACCATCTAAAACACTATCAATGATGTAGGAAATTTCTCAAAACCATATGCCATTCATATATCAACAATTTGCAACAATGCCATACATTTTTCAGTCAATAATATGATCATCAAACCCTAGGTTTGCAATATAGATAGACTGAAAATTACAATGCCCTTTCACTTGTAAAATCCTAGCCTTCCCTTGTTACCAATAATGCCAAATGGCAAACAAAGACAAGTACAATGTAAAATAGTAAAGTGCTGAAGCTATATTTTGTACTCAGCTGAAAACATACATTTCTCAGAAAATATGCCAAATGCCAAATGAGAAATGAGGGACCTGATTGTAGATGGCTGCAATAATTTTTCGGACTGCTTTTTCGGATCTGCTTTTTCGGACAGCTTTTTCAGATCTGCTTTTTTGGATTGCTTTTTCGGATCTTCTTTTTTGGACTACTTTTTTCCTCTTGCAACCAAAACTCAAACCCTCAGGTAAATCTGAGGATTCCAAATAAGCTCAACTTGAAATGGCTGAATACCACTTCCAAACTTGCAACCCTTCAGTAGATATTTCACTACCTCAGTTATGCCAATCTAGGGGAGTGATTCGTTCCCAAAGATCGAATAGTATTTGCAGACCACAAGGCTACAAATTGCTTCACAATGAAGAAGTAGAAGAAATCTCAAATCCAAGCATGTAGAAATGATAGCCCAAGCCCTCTATTTATTCTTTTTCTTGAGAAGTTACTAGAACTTCTAGAAACATCTAATTATAATGTACTTTATAATAAAATAACATTATAATAATAAAGTACATTTCTCAACTCAAAAATATAACAATGTAGGCCAAGATGTCTCATAATCGAATGTAGGCCCAACTAGACTGAATGTAGGCTCAAACTGGATGTAGGCTCACTTCTGGACGTAGGCTCCACTACAACTGCATGTAGGCCTCAAACTGGATGTAGGCTCTGCCGAATGTAGGCTCTGTCAGCAATAAGCAATCAAATGATCCACACAATGACTCTCTCTCCAAACTATTTGCCTACGAGAGTCGATGATAGGCAAACCTGTCATGAACGAACATGTCTCTAGAAAGGGGACATGACAGTCCGCCCCTCCTGAAATTGCTTGCCCTCAAGCAATCTCAAAGCTGGATGCTGCAAAATCTCCTTAGACTCCCAAGTAGCATCCTCAATAGGAAGATCTCTCCACTTCACCAAATACTCCCTGATAACTCTCCTGCAAAGCTGTTTCTCCCTGCTATCCAAGATAGACTCTGGCACCAAAACCAACTTCCCCTCATCATCCAAGGGTGGTAACACTATAGAAGGCACAACATGTTGCCCTAACGCCTTCTTGAGGCGTGACACATGAAACACATTATGCACTCTACTATCAGCTGGAAGCTCAAGCTCATAAGCCAACTCACAAACACGCCTAATGATCCTGAAAGGCCCATAATATCTCAGTTTAAGCTTCTCCGAGCCACTCTTCTTGAGAGTAGACTGTCTGTATGGATGAAGCATGAGGTAAACCATATCATCAACCTCAAAGCTCCTCTCAATCCACTTCTGATCTACATACTACTTGTACTAATTTTGTGCCCTGGCTATATTATCCTTGAGAGCATCAACAATGTCCTTGCTCTCCTGAAGCAAATCCCCGGCACATGGAACTCTAATATTAGACATAAGCAAATCAATGAAGCTAGGAACATCATACCCATATAGAGCCCTGAAAGGTGACATCTGAATCGACATGTGAAATGTGGTATTGTAACAATACTCACACAAATGTATCCATCTCACCCATGCCCTTTGCTGACCAGCCACATAGTTCCTCAAATAGCCCTCCACCCACTTATTGACTATCTCTGTCTGTCCATCCGTCTGTGGGTGATAACTGGTGCTAGGTGTAAGCTCAGTGCCACAAAGTCTGAATACCTCCTACCAAAAGTGACTCAAAAATCTACTGTCCCTGTCACTCACTATGCTGTGGGGTATCCCATGCAATTTGAAGACCTCTCTGAAGAAGACCTCAACTACCTGTAATGTTGTGTAAGTAGTAGTGATAGGAAAGAAGTGTGCATACTTCGTCAGTCTATCCACCACCATGTAGATACAATCATGCCCTTGGGCCTTGGGCAAGCCCGTAATGAAATCCATGGATATGCACTCCCACTTCTGATCAGGAATGGGAAGTGGCTATAGGAGCCTGGCTAGAAAGGTGTGCTCTTGTTTGTTCTACTGACAAACAAGGCACTCACAAACATACTACAATATATCTGTCTTCAGTCCTTTCCAAGTGAACCACTCCCGCACCTGTCTATATGTCTTGAAGTACCCAGGGTGACCAGCTGTAGGTGAATCATGAAGAGCTCTCAATATAGATCGCTTCACCTTCGATCCTAGGGCTAGAAAGATCCTACTCTTGTACATAATCAAATCATATACAAGTGTATATCGGGTATCAACAACTGACCCATCAACTATCCTTGACGCCCATGGGTCTCTAGCATACTCTGGCACTATCATATGTCGCCAATCCTCTGATATCTCAATCAATGCACTGAGATGTGGTCTACGTGACAATGCATCTGCTACCACATTTTGAGTCACTCTCACATATGATATATCAAAATCGTAAGCCTGTAACTTGCTTACCCACTTCTACTGCCTATCATTGAGATCTCTCTGACTAAGGAAATGCCTCAAACTGTTGTGGTCAGTTTTAATGCAAAACTTACCACCCACTAGATACTGTCTAAACTTAGCCAACGCATGCATGATGGCTAACATCTCCTTATCGTAAATGCTGAAAGATCTCTCAGGTCCACAGAGTTTCCTACTCTCATATGCAATAGGGTGCTTGTCCTGCATCAACACAACACCTATACCCTCTCTGAATTCATCACATTGAAGTTCAAATGGCTTCAAGAAATCAGGCAAAGCTAACACCGGACATGAAGTCATGATCTCATTGAACCTGTCAAAGCAAACCTGCACCTTTGGTGTCCAAACAAAGGCCCCCTTCTTTAGCAAATCTATCATAGGGGCTGAATGACATGAATACCCACTCACAAATCTGCAGTAGAATCCACATAGGCCTAGGAACCCTCTCAACTGTGTCAGGTTCTCTGGAATAGGCCACTCCACTATAGCACAGATCTTATCAGGATCCATCTGTACTCCCTCTGCACTGATAATGTGTCCCAAATACAAAAGCTCAGTCATACCCAGATCACATTTGGACTCCTTGGCATACAAGGACTTCGTCTGCAATATACTCAATACAATCTCCAAATGTGCTACATGCTCCTGCCATGTCTGACTGGATACCAAGATATCATCGAAGAATACCAACACAAACTTCCTCAACTGATGATGGAAGACCTTATTCATCATGGATTGGAAAGTACCTGGTGCATTGGTCAACCCAAATGGCATGACCACAAACTCAAAGTGCCCACAATGGCATCTAAATGCAGTCTTCTCCACATCCTGCTCTCTGACTCTGATCTGGTGATAGCCGGATCTCAAATCAATCTTGCTGAAGTAGCATGCTCCATGTAGCTCATCTATCAACTCATCAATCTGAGGGATGGGATACCTATTCTTAATAGTCCTCTTATTCAACATCTGATAATCAATGCACATCCGCATTGAACCATCCTTCTTCTTCACCAAAACTACCGAAGAAGCAAAAGAAGACTTGCTCGGTCTAATGTGCCCCATCTCAAGTAGCTCCTTGATGGTTTTCTCTATCTCATCCTTGAGCCTCTTAGGATGCCTGTATGGTGTGATCATCACTGGTTTAGCACCCTCCTCTAACTCAATGATGTGCTCAATCCCTCTATCAGGTGGTGCGCCAGGTGGAATGTCACTGAACACCCTATCATACTGCTCTCTCAATCTCTAAATATCAGGGTGATACTCTGTCATCTGATGCTCCTCCTATGTAGGCATGATAGTACACATGGCTTCCCATCTAATCCCATCGTGTCTAACCATCCTCTCCATGCACCTGAAAGAAATAGTCCTAATATCACTATTTTTGATAGCCCTCAAGACATGCTACCTACCATCTGCCTCAAACTTGATCTCCATGTCCCTGAGTTTGAAAGTGACCTTGCCCAATGAATGCAACCAAGTCATCCCCAATACAATATCTAGGTCGCCCATGTTAACTACATGGTAATCCGCTTTGAACTCATAATTGCTCAAGCGTAAGGGCATATCTCTAATCATCCTGTTACACTTAAGAGTGTAACCATCAACAACCTGTACTCAGAGACCCTCAAATTCCTCTGTCTCAATGCCATGGTGCTCAACCAAATGTGCATCAATGAAATTATGCGTAGCACCTGTATCAACTAGGGTAATCACCTTCTGTCCTGCTAGAACTCCACGCAATCTAAAGGACCCCTCCTGCTAAATACTAGATAAGCGTGCTTGCTGCAAATGTAGCTCTGGCTCCACCTTAGGCTTTGAAGCCTCTGCCTCTACCTCAGGCTCTGTGTCACTATGCTCATCCTCATGTGCTATGCTATCTGAATTTGAGTCCTCATAGTACGCCCACATAACTCTATTGGCCTTCCCCTTAGGCCTCAAAGGACAGTCATGATCCCTATCATATGGACCTTTGCAATAGAAGCATAGCTTCTTCCTGCGTCGGTCATTAAGTGCCTTAGTATCCAAGGGTGGAGTGGATTTCCCCTTGGTATCAACCTTCTTCCCCTTCCCCTTATCAAACTTCTTATTATCTCTGAAAGAAGTAGAAATCCTAGGGGTGAATCTGCTAGAAGGTGCTGTAAGCTCCATACTACGAGCTTTCCTCATGGCCTCCTATAGTGTTGATGGATCAAATGCCTTGATTCAACCCTTGAGGGGTTCAAACAATCCCTCAGTGAATAGGATAACCAACCACCTCTCCGATACATCCTGGACCATAACTGACAACCTCTGAAACTCACTGATATAAGTCTCTAAGCTGCCTATTTGTCTCAACTGTGCAAGATCACGGAAGAAGATCTCTGGATCCTTCCTGTCAAAATGCTCCACCAGCCTATCCACAAAATCCTGGTAGGATGTCACCTAGCTATGCTGCAAGGTAACCATACCATGTGACCACCAGTCATGAGCTGCGCCCTCCAAATGCAAGGTGGCGTATCTGATGGCATCTATCTTTGACATGGGTCTCAATGCTAAGAAAGTATCCAAATTATGTATCCATGCCTGTGCTGTCATTTGTCCACTACCATCAAAAGAAGGTAAAGTGAGCTTGCTAGCAGCTCGCTGCAATTCACTGTCATGGCCTCCTCTAGGTCTCCTGTTCTGCCGAGTATTCCTCATGTGCTCTCTCCTCTAGTTCAAGTAGCGATCAAAGTTAAGTAACTCACACACATGTGGTGGTAATGCCTGCCATTCTGTAGTAGCAGCTCTAAGATCATCCTGAAACTCATCTTGTACATCACCCTCTCCTGCCTCCTGAGCCTCCTCTCTAAGGAAAGTAGGACAAGTAGGTCTATCCGCTGTCCAAGACCTATGCCTAGGAGCACCCTATGAACCTGCCACGCTCCTATTATCATGATCAAGTGTACCTCTAACCTATTCCTGTGCTCTGGGCTGAACCACTCTCTCCATCATAGTGGTCAAATTACGCAAGGACTGGACCATCTCCTGCTGTCCCGTAGTCATAATCCAAAAGAATTCCCTCTCATCATCAGGAATTCTAGGTGGGCTCTGTGACTGTCTCTCACCCATGGTAAGAGTATCTCTGAAGTCCTGTTCACCCTCTAGTGCTGCTCTTCTTCGTGTGTAGTACCTGTGATGCCCAAATGCTGAAGGATGCATATAGGTTTCTGACCCAACAGGATGGCAAAAAAACCGCTCTGATACCACTGTAATGACCCTTACTATAAAGGCCATTAAAAACCACTAATATTGAACTGAGAAAATTTTTCAAACAGTTGGCATGTACTGAATACACTGCTGAAAGAAAAATACTGAATATAGGAAATTATTTTGCAATATATGAGTTCGCTGTCCCAAAATTTCAGAATAATAGATAGCAACCAAATACCATCTAAAACACTATCAATGATGTAGGAAATTGTTCAAAACCATATGCCATTCATATATCAACAATTTGCAACAATGCCATACATTTTTCAATCAATAATATGATCATCAAACCCTAGGTTTGCAATATAGATAGACTGAAAATTACAATGCCCTTTCACTTGTAAAATCCTAGCCTTCCTTTGTTACCAATAATGCCAAATGGCAAACAAAGACAAGTACAATGTAAAATAGTAAAGTGCTGAAGCTATATTTTGTACTCAGCTGAAAACATACATTTCTCAGAAAATATGCCAAATGCCAAATGAGAAATGAGGAACCTGATTGTAGATGGTTGCAATAATTTTTTGGACTGCTTTTTCGGATCTGCTTTTTCGGACTGCTTTTTTCCTCTTGCAACCAAAACTCAAACCCTCAGGTAAATCTGAAGATTCCAAATAAGCTCAACTTGAAATGGCTGAATACCACTTCCAAACTTGCAACCCTTCAGTAGATATTTCACTACCTCAGTTATGCCAATCTAGGGGAGTGATTCGTTCCCAAAGATCGAATAGTATTTGCAGACCACAAGGCTACAAATTGCTTCACAATGAAGAAGTAGAAGAAATCTCAAATCCAAGCATGTAGAAATGATAGCCCAAGCCCTCTGTTTATTCTTTTTCTTGAGAAGTTACTAGAACTTCTAGAAACATCTAATTATAATGTACTTTATAATAAAATAATATTATAATAATAAAGTACATTTCTCAACTCAAAAATATAACAATATAGGCCAAGATGTCTCATAACTGAATGTAGGCCCAACTAGACTGAATGTAGGCTCGAACTGGATGTAGGCTCGCTTCTGGATGTAGGCTCCACTACAACTACATGTAGGCCTCAAACTGGATGTAGGCTCTGTCAGCAATAAGCAATCAAATGATCCACACAATGACTCTCTCTCCAAACTATTTGCCTACGAAAGTCGATGATAGGCAAACCCATCATGAACGAACATGTCTCTAGAAAGGGGACATGACACCTACTTATTCTATGTTTTAAGAGAAAGATATCATAGGAAAGGGTGCCGAATATGGATAAACATAAAAGGGTAAATTTATTTTCTTGTACCTGCCAATAGAAATCTGGTTATTAAATGCTTAGGTCAAAGATATGGAAACACATAGGACTTTGTGTTGGTTATATTTTCATTCTCTTTGCCATATCTGTGTTAGTTCTACTTTTATGTATGAGAAAAGTAGTTAGTTCACATCTTGCACCAGATTCCTTTCCGATCTATTAGTGCTGAGTTGATAGATTTCTTGAGCAGGGCCGGTGTGCTCTTCATTTCAAGATGAGCCTCGAGGGAGCTAATCACTACGTGGTTGGGTAGAAAAAGCACTTGGATCACATTTTCATCTCGAGATTTGTAGATGGATGACTGATAGTTCGATGGCACAGGAGACATGAATCTGTAGATGGATGACTGACAGTCTGATGGCATAGGAGATAGGAATATGCAGATGGACGACTGATAGTCTGATAACATATATTTGGATATCTTGTATTGTTTTTGACCTTTGGGTCTTGTACTCTATTGTATTTGTATTTGTATTCATACTTTGCTGTTTGATGCGCGATAGTATGGTCAAAATATTTTATGTATTCACCACCTCATGTTGTATTATTGGATGATTCATGTACTCTAGACAATATGGTCAATTTCCTATTATTGTACTTTGAGGATATTTGACATTATTTTCAAATTATTGTAATTTCTTAATTTTAGAAATGGAATATATTATGTGTGGAAAAGTCTTTATGTTTTATTAGACTTTGTTTCTTTGTTCAACTTTCTGAGTTTTTTGTTGATGAGCTTACGTTTCTCTTGTGTTAGAACAATCTTTACAGTATGAAAGACACCTAGAGTCCAAAATTAGCACAAAGTAATATCCTTTTCATGCATGAAAAATTTGGTAAAATATGTCTATTTTGAATTTTCATGTAGGGTTTCTGCAAATATACTTGCATGCAAAGTAGATCAATCACATCAAACCCATACTTTGTGTGCATGTCCATGCTTCTATTGATAATGGTCACCACTATGCAACATAAAAGAGTTAATCACTAGGTCGTAGCCAAGGAACCTCTTAATCAAGTGGGTTTATAGATTGCCTCTAGCTTTAGCTTTAGTACACCTTAGATTTTCATTATAGAAACCATTATATTTTGATAGCCTAGTCCATTTTGATAAAACATTCCTTTATTCATTTTCCTTAAGTTCCAAACCAAACTATTACATCATCTTGTAGCATCTTCTTTATGAGGAACTGAAGCTTAACTAGAACAATAATTGAAATGCTATTTCAAGAATTATATCATTGGAGACCACACTTTCAAGAGATATTTTGTCTAATATCTTATGCAAATACAATAGTCTTCTCACCATTTAAAAAGTTTGTTAAAATACTTTAACTTACCTTTTTAAATATCACAAAAGAAACATAGGCCAAAACTCAAAAGCATATGACTTATAATGTTTTCTCTTATAGGCTCAATTCTTTTAAGAATATTACAATAAACAACTTATGTTTCCTATCATTGTCATAATATAAGGTCGGTAAGTAGTGTATTTATTAGTGACCAGTTATTCTTAATTAGTGAGAACTAAATGGAATATTACATCTTGATATTAAGAAGCTTTTAGTTAGTCTTACTTTAAATTGGATAACATTCTGTAAAGTTCATCATTGAGTAAGAGGTTATATGAATATTTACTTACCTCTTAATTCTTTACATGAAATCCAAGTAATCGCTTGGAGCTCTAAGATTTTTAAGTTATATATATATATATATATATATATATATATATATATATATATATATATATATATATATATATATATATATATATATATATATATATATATATATATATATATATATATATATATATATATATATATATATATATATATATATATATATATATATATATATATATATATATATATATATATATATATATATATATATATATATATATATATATATATATATATATATAAATATAATTAATGAGAGGTAACATTCTTTGGGATATTTTTGGTAAGTAGATTGTTAAAAGGGCTAGTGTATATACATTAATAGTCTTGAGAAGATTGGTTTTATTTCAATTTGTTAAATAGTATTAGAAATCATATATAAATTCATTTATAATACTAACAAAAGTTAGTAGATAATGACACATTGATTTATAGGGAAAATTTTGTGGAAATACATGAAATACATTTAAATTTAGCTATTTATGAAAGGAAATCATGGAGTTTGTGTTTTGACTTATGCTTGTCTTTGAATTCAAATTAGCAAGACTTATACATGTGTGTAAGATTATTTGTATTTCTTGTCATCAAATGGTGATGCATCGATAGATACTTTTGTGTGACTAGAGTGCCTTTGTAAACATATGGCTATGCCTAGAATAATGCATTGTATTCTCATATGTGCTCTCGAATAATCTTACTTCTTAGACAATTTTTATATGCTTGTGTATGCTTGAATATATTCTCATGTATGCAATATGTCTAATTAAATGAACTTAGGTTAATCTTATCCTTCAAGATAAATGTTATTAAAGTGGAATTGATCTCTCAAATAATCTTACTTCTTAGACAATTTTTATATGCTTGTGTATGCTTGAATATATTCTTGTGTATGCAATATGTCTAATGAAATGAACTTAGGTTAATCTTATCCCTCAAGATAAATGTTATTAAAGTGGAATTGAGTTATTGAAAGTATTGTAGACAATTAAGAAAAAAATATTGATTTTAGGTTTACATATATGTTGTATGTATCTTGTGTGCCCATGATGTCATTACATTGGAATTAGAATGAAATTTATCACTGCTCACAAATTCCATTACTCTTGGCAATATCACATTGTTAGTCTTAATTGTGTTGGGCTGGGTATCTTTCATGCCATGAAAGATTTTGGGGAAGTGTAATTGTTTCATGGTAGGGTGGAAACATATGTTGACAATGTTCTTGCCCATGATGTCCTTAAGTGAGATAGATGTTAGGAGTTCATGTTAGAATGGTCTTCATGTTTTGTACATTACATATTCATTTTGTATGACCTTGTGGTGTAAATTATGTTTAGCATTGTATATGTACCTTTAAAAAAAAAAATCTTTTATTATAGTGATAAGCTATGCATAACACATCAACATTCAATACGGGTTGGGCCTTGACAAGGCTGTCACTGACAAGGTTGTCACAACCCCATTAGACTATGACAACGCTGTCACAACCTCATTGTTTATTGTTTATAACATTATTATATATTATATTATACTATATTACATTATATAAGATTATTATTATATATAATACAATAAATTTAAATTGTTTGAACAAACCTTCATGAAAAAGTGGTCTTATGAACATCATAATGACATGGTATATTACAAAATAATTTGATAATAATAACTTTACATAGTGTAAAATAAAACTTGCTATAACTAGCCTCCGATAACTAGCCTTAGTTAAAATACGATTTTATATATAATACAAAATATTTAAAATAGACTTTTATCTATAATTTAATCTAAACTATATTAATATAATATAATTATATGATATAATAAAAACTATTATTTATATATTATTAATCTTATTATTTCAAGATTATATTATTTAACTTTATGAGATATATTTTAATTTATTATATATATTATTACTACTATTTATTATGTGACACTTGTTTTAATAATAAAAAGATATATAATATTAGTAAATAGAATTATATGATTTAACTATTTTATCTAAAAAAAGAAATACTTGAAAAGCCTAATCCAAACACATCATCAATTAAGAAAGATAATCTGGGCGTCATCAATTTACACCGAAACTAATTCAAAAATAATGTCCCTTTTAAACGTGCCGTTTCTAAGTGGGGAGTTCACCACAAGAGTAGTCTAGGTAATGGGTGGATAATGGATCGGCCCACTTGGCTATGGAGTTTAAACCTGAACGGATATTTGAAATGATTGCCACAGTTTTTCTTATCTCGAGCCACATCGAAATTCAATTCAATGGCAGCTGCATCAATCCTACCTCTTACCCAGAGACCAATCTTTGACAGAGCTTTCCCCTTGGGCGAGTGCCCCGTGCGCTTGAAATGCAGGCAGTCACATGTCTGTAGGTTGGAGAAACTATCACCAGATGGAGGGATTGGATTCGACCCTGTCACCTCCGAGTGCACAAGACCTCACCCCGTTAACTCCAGAAGAAGGTTTGTTGAATTGGGTTGTGGACTATTAGCAACTACCTTGACTATGACAATGGCTGCTGAAGCAGAGGAAGCTAAAATGGAGGATGAATCTTGTGAGCTCACATTGGCACCCTCTGGGCTTGGATACTGTGACGTGGTCGTTGGCACAGGGATTGAACCTCCTCAAGGCGAACTTATTTTGGTACTTTCAATTCTATACATATATCTATTCGCATTGAATTTTAATTACCGCAAGAGGCGGTTCAGAGTTGGTAATACCACTTACATAGTTTTTTTTTCGTTTTCTCTTGATTTGGTCAATCCTTTCAAGGACATGGTTGGATATGTTTTTAGTAATTATCATAGTCTTCGTGTACCCAGAAATCATTGCATAACCTTGCCACATCTGGCAGAGTTATAAGTCATAGCTATGAAGGAATTGAACTTTGGTCAGGGCCTTATGCTCATTTCCAATACATCTTCACAACCACCACTTGGACATTACAATTACATTATTGGAACCTCCCATCTCCGAGAACTAAAACAATGCCAGGAACATTAGAGAACTGACTCTGTTCTTCCAATGTACTGGCAAATTACACGAGAAGCATGAGAACAGGGCTCCAGTATCATTGGTTTGGGTCAATACACCAAAGAACAAATAAACACAAAAATGTATAATTATGACTTATCTTCAGTTGATGCTTTCAGGCAATATTTTCAGTCAGAAATTGGTATGACTTTACGTTCACTTACTTTCAAATTCTATAAAGTGGCGGTAAATACCAATTACAACCTGGCAATGGTTGATGTCAATTGACTGGGAATATCGAAGTGCTTGGCAATATTGTCAGTTATAAATTGGTATAACTATACATTCACGTACTTTTAAAATCTGTCATAGGATCAAGTGACAATAAATATTAATTACAGCCTGGAAATGGTTGATGTCAATTGACTGGAAATATCAAATGCTTGACATCTATAAGTATGGTTTAGTTTTGTTTATTTTTCAAATTTCCAAGTAGTTGGGGACGGTGGTAGGGATGAAGTGAAGAGAAACGATATTGATTAACTTATGCAAGAGAAGTAATACTAATAGAATTTTAAATGCTCTCATCAAAAATAAAGGCACAACGGTTCACGATGTTTATCTTCTTATAAAAATAATGCTATACTCACAATATAACGTGATTATTTATTTTGGGAAACTCGGAAAAAAAAAACTCAATAAAAACAACATTCACTTATTGTTTAACACAAAACTGTTCACAATACAATAAGACATCTCTTTCTTGTGCTTAAGGTCAATCCATGTGCAAGTATTGATAAGTCAAGTGATATTACAATTTACAACACAATGGGGTGTAAAATCATGGACTGAAAATGATACTTGATAAAAGGCCCCATATATTTTTGGAGGGGGGACACGTGTTGCTTCTCCTGAACTCCTACATTGTAGGAGTGCTGGTCCCCTAAACCCCACAAATTGTGCTTGTGTGTAAGTCTATAAGGACTGCAAAACATGCAAAGTATACAACATAAATCCAACAGGAAGCTTAAAAAAGAGGTATTAGTGGCTAGAAATATCTCCTCAAGATGGTATGACCATGGTTATGGGCATTTCTTATCTTTGATTTGTAAATATACGAGGAGCAGATAATCTCTTTCATCAAAGGTGTTTATCTATTCATGGGTAAGGTGTAAAGGGAATCTGGTTTGCTGGGTTTCTATCTAAATATTCTGCGGAGGCTTAAAGAAGCAACCCATAGAGGAAACAGACCAAACCTAAATGTCAAAAACTTAAAGTTATCTAATTCTTGAGACTAGTCGGCAAAATCAGGTCAATATCAACTGTATTAACCATCTTTCATTGTTTCTGCAAATATTATTACTTAGCAAGAGAATTATATGATGGGGTCCCGCTTCATTACTTAAACAATAACCTAAACCCTGCTACAGAAATAGAGGCAGGTATCCCTTCTATTGCTATTTTACTCTTTGAATACTTTAAAACCATGTTAAAAGTTTGCCCCCTAGACCCATAGTTTCAGTTGCAATTTGGCCTGGATATGGATCATGGTTTGATTTGGCAGGGATCTAGCCAGGGTGCTGCAAAAGCTTAGTGGGTTTGTCCAAGATGACCTTGGCTGAACCCATCCTGAATTTCGCCTCCTTCCACTCCTTTTGTGACAAATCCATTGCTTTTGTGATCTTCATCTTTTATATTTTTCTAATCTGGCATTTAATTCATCATTATCCTTTCTATTTTTAGGCTTTTTGAAGTTAGCAAAATAAGATGTCTTCTCATATAATGCCTTATTTGCAGCTAACATAAAACATGTATATCCTCATGAGGATTGACAATATTTTTATCAAATGCAACAAATAGGTGTCTAAAACAATTAGTTCACTTTGTACTAGTAGGAGTTGATGATTGAACCCATAGCTTCTAGGGATCACCTACAACCAAAACAACCTATCATAGAAGAGAGAAAAAGCAAATGCTTAAGCCTCTTGAGATTTGTGAGGACACCATTTTATCAAGACTAATAATTATCCTTGTTCAGGATTACTATAGAAGGATGCATAATTTTTTTTATGATGCCTCCTCAAATGATAAATCAGAGACTGATAATCTCAATGCATATTAATAGGTTGAAATGAAGTCATATGAATCAACCCACTAAAATTTCCCAATTGATATACACAGAGTTCAGATAATAATTATAGCAAAATTTCATATTTCAATTGCAAATATCGGAATAGTAGCAGATGACAATTTCTTTTTCACACAACAATCTGGACAACTCTTCAGGCTATGGATTCATAAGAAATAGAGTTTTCAGTATGATTGAATAAACAAATCTAGTATGCTTAACTTTTAGAAAATAAATGAAACCTCTCAGATCAGTCGATTCAAACATATTTCAATCTTGAATACCATACTTGGGTAGTTCTCTGTAGGCGATTGGAGTGCTCCCTATACAAGCTCAGATTGTTTGCTCCAAACAGAGGCCTTATTAGCTGCTGTGTGTAATGCTGCTCAATGCCATTCCCTGTGCAGCCGATGGCAATATTAGTGTAAGAGCCCTTACTAATTCGGCCCTGTTTTTTTAAGTTTTGGATGTTTATATTTTGTCAAACACTTTGCTTGCAAGGTCTGACTTCTGATTTCTTGTTTTGTTTTCAATGCCCAAATATGAAGAACGTGTAGAAATGCAAATACTAAATGCATAAAACGTAAATATCAAGTTTCTCAATGAATGTTCACTTTATTAGCATTAAATCAGGCCTAACATAGGTCTGATACAATTTACAACAGCAGATTATTGTCTAAGATTTGAAGTTTATTACAAATCAAAATAGACACAAACATATTTTTGAAGCAAGGATAGAAGCCCAATATTTAGAAGAAGGTACGGCTGTCACAAATGGTGACCAAAATGACTGATAACAGCAGCAAATGTTCTCTGAAGATCTGATATAAAGTGCTGACCTTCAAACCTTAGCTGAGCATTGTCCAACTCTCCCAAAATATGTAAACCCTTATGCCAAAATCTCATAAAATATTCCAGCAATGATAAGTATATAACTTCAGCAGTCATGAAATTACTTAAGTCCATAAGCTCTTGTCAAAGCTTCTTGAAAATGATGCCAAGAGAATGCTATAGTTGTGCCATGATCAAAACTAAAATTATTTTCAATTCCTTTCAACCCCTCCAAATAGATTTCCAGTTGAAAACTCTAGCAATCTGATGATGAGTCCAGTGGTAAATTTTTGATGAATCCACACGAAAGATGTGTTAGGAACAACACAACACACACAACTGAGAAGGGGGGGTGAATCAGTTATGTCCTTAAACTTAAACTTTTAACCAACTTGCAAACTTCAATAGATAAAACTAAAAGATAAACAATAAAGCACATGAGAAAATAACACCATAAGATGTAGCACCATTTTTTGTCGTGGAAATCCTGTTAGGGGAAAAACCACGATGGGGATCAAACCCATGAGATATTGTACTAGCACAAGAAACCCTGTTAAAGGTACAATGGGAATGTACATGTATTCAGGTTCACTGCTCAAAACAAGAAAGGGCTACAACCCTGAGATTACAACAAGGGCAACTACCCAAGGTGGACAACAATCCATTGAATGATGAATTGAAGGATAGCATCTGATATGCCAAAACAATTCCAATGAAGTACAACTGAACAATCAATAGATTCCACTCATACCTCTTCTTAACAACATTGATACAACATTTTCGCACACTATATACATCCAATAAACTGACACACCTATCACCCTTCTTCGCACTCACAAATGATTACAACTTTAAATTGAACTCATCAACTTATTCCATAAGGTCGGCTAGTGCCACCTTAATTACAAATAAATTACATAAGACTTAACGAGTCGATCCAAAACAAGTCACTAGGGCCATAGCTAGGACCTAAAAGAATATCCTCGAACATGCTATGATCCATAGACCATGCCACAAATCTTTGCAACGCGGTATCTCATCATGTGGGCCAAGAACAATGGAAGATATCAACACATTATACCAATTTACCAAATCCAATCACACAACCCAATGCGATCCAACAACACAAATAGGACACGATCTAGAAACATCAACAAGCAACGTGAAATAGCACAACAACAAAAAAACCTTCTCTAACTCAAATTCACGAACATATCTGAACTGTTCACTAGGAACATTGAATAACCTCTGACAATCAGGAAAAATACCTTGCTAGCAACTAAATCACGAACCATTAAATATGAGGACACACATCCATGTCTCGAACACTTCACTAGGTTAGCAACAAAAGATATTGCAGGACCTAGCCACACCAATTGGAAAACAACAACACTGTCTCTGCCAGAACACCAAAAACCATCTCTGATGAATCAACTGTAACTCACTCCAAACATACATCGATCCTTTGTAACTCAACCAAGATCAAGTATAGACACTCCTCAACATCTTTGCAACATCGCGACTTCTGATACTCAAACACAACTCTCTAACTGATCGCAACACTCTACTCTAAAACTCAGGAACACTGTCCAACTAATGTGATATGTTGACATCAATGACAAAACATTGATGTCAGCACATATATGCAATATATCCCAACAATCTCCCCCTTTGGCATTGATGGCAACATATGAATGTGTAAAACCAAATCAATGCACAAAGCAACAGTACCACATACTTCAACTCCCCCTAAGTCTGATATTCAATCTTTACCACATCTATCACTGCAACATCTGATTTTTTCACATAGCTCTCTCTCCCCCTTTGACATCAATGACAAAGGCACATATATGCACTAAGTCATAGAGGCCAAAACAATTGAATCACAAATTGAACTCCAAAACTCTTCAAGACTAACTACTCCCCTTGAGTAGTAGCCACTAATACATCAATCTAGAATAAAATAACTTTGTTAAAGCTCTGGATTGATGCAAATTCATGCATCTCTAGTTTTGATAAGGAGGGGGCACGACTCCAAGTTTACCACGGAGATACTCAAAAGTATCCTTCAACAAAGGCTTTGTAAAAATATCTACAATCTTTTCTTTTGTAGCCACATATTCCAACTTCACTTCCTTCTCACTTACCTTGTTTCTCAGAAAATGATATTTAATAGATATATGCTTTGTCTTTGAATGCAACACAGGATTCTTTGAAATGTTTATAGCACTAGAGTTATCACAGTAAATGGCAATAGGCTCATCAATACTTACTCTTATGTCTTTCAACATTTGTTTCATCCAAATAACTTGAGTACAATTAACAACAACAACATATTCAGCTTCAACAGTAGATTGAGATATACAATTTTGCTTCTTACTAACCCATGCAACTAACCTTTTACCAAAAAGAATGCTCCACCACTGGTGCTTTTTATGTCATCTACATTTCCTGCCCAATTTGCATCAGTGAAAGCACTCAGTGTAAAATCATCATCCTTTCCATACCATAAACCATAATCAACTGTTCCCTTCAGATACCTGAATATCCTTTTCATTGCAACAATATGTTATTCCTTCGGTTCACTCTAAAATCTGACAACTATACATACTGCACTCGTAATATTAGGTCTAGTCTGTGTTAGATACATCAATCCACCGATCATCGATCTGTATCTGGTCTAATTTGTATCAGGTGAATCATCTTTCTTTGTTAGCTTACAACCAGTAGCCATAGGAGTTCCAGCTGGTTTGGAATCTTCCATCCCAAATTTCTTCAATAGCTCTTTCACATATTTTGACTGTGATATGAAAATCCCTGTATCTGATTGTGTAATTTGAAGTTCAAGGAAGAATTTCATCTCACCTATCATAGACATCTCAAATTCTTTCTGCATCTCATCTACAAATTCTCTTCTCATTTTGTCATTTCCACCAAATATGATATCATCCACAAATACTTCAACAATTAAAAGATTATCATTGTCAACTTTGAAATATAAGTTACTATCTGCAGTACCTTTCCCAAATCCAAGTGTCAACGAATACTTATCTAACCTTGCATACCAGGCTCTTGGGGCTTGCTTTAATCCATACAAAGTTTTCTTTAATCGACAAACCATGTCATTTTGATCTGTCAAAGGAAAACCATCAGGCTGCTCAACATAGACTTCCTCTTCCAACTCTCTATTCAAGAATGCTAACTTGACATCCATCTGATATACCTTGAAGTTTTTGTAAGTAGCATATGCAAGAAATGTTTTGATTGCTTCTATTCTAGCAATAGGGGCAAAGGTCTCCTCAAAATCAATACTTTCCACTTGTGGGTTTCTTTTACAAACAAGTCTAGCTTTGTTCCTTATCACAACACCATTTTCATTCAATTTATTTCTGAATACCCATTTAGTTCCAATTACATTCTTATGTTTAGGTATGGGAACTAAAATCCAAGTCTTATTCTTTTCAATCTATTCCAGCTCTTCCTTCATAGCATTAATCCAGCTTTCATCTTTATAGGCTTCAACATTTTTAGGCTCAACTTGCAAAGTTAGACAAATTTCATCTCTTGCATGTCTTGCTCTAGTCTTTACACCTGAATTTCTTTCACCAATGATCTGATTTTCTGAATGATTTAGCTTTACATACCTCAGAGTTTTTGGAACATCTTTTGTAGCAGTCTTTTGTGTTTCAACTTCATCATCAACTGCATCCTCTTCAATTTGTTCAACCGATCCATTCTGATTCTGATCTTGAGTTTGTGCAGACACAATTTGATTCTCTTCCTCATCATCTGACTCATAACTGTGATATTTTTCTTGTTTGTAAAGACCTTCATCCACTTTTACATTAGCACTTTCAACAATCTTTCTCAACCTAGTGTTATAGCATTTATATGCTTTGCTCTTTGAAGAATATCCAAGAAAGATTCTCTCATCACATCTAGGATCAAATCTCCCTAGGTCTTCATCTCTCTTAATATAGCATTTGCTTCCAAAGATTCTAAAGTACTTCACAATAGGAGTATGACCATACCAAAGTTCATAAGGTGTCTTACCAATTCCATGCTTAATCTGAACTCAGTTCAAAGTGTAGATTGCAGTACTTACAGTTTCTCTCTAGTACATCTGCGAAACTTTTCCTTCCATCATCATGGTCCTTGCCGAGTCTAGAATTGTTTTGTTCCTTCGCTCTACAATCCAATTTTGCTGAGGGGTTCGGGGAGCAGACATCCGCCTCTTTATTTCATCCTCTTCACAATATGTATTGAACTCTCCTGATGTAAATTCTCCCCCTCTATCCAATCTCAGACACTTCATTTTCAGTCCTGTCTCAGTCTCAACCATAGCTCTAAAGATCTTGAATTTGTCAAAAGCTTCAGATTTCTCCTTCAAAAATGTAACCCATATCATCCTAGAATAATCATCAATGAACAAAATGAAATACTTATCTCCATAGTATCTCCTAGTCATAGTAGGACCACACAAATTTGTATGCACCAAATCTAACAATCCATTGGAAGAATAAATCTTGCTCTTAAAGGTAGATTTTGTTAGCTTTCCCAATTGACATTCTTTACACATCGCATTGCAGGTTTCATCAATTTAGGCAAATCTCTTACAACATTAGAAGAATTGATCTTCACAATGTTATCAAAATTTACATGACAAAATATCTTATGCCACAACCAATTGTTCTCAATTTTAGCAATCAAGCACCTATTCTCTACATTATTCAAATGAAAAAATTACCTCTGGTCTTTATACCTGATGCAATCTCATTTCTTGTACTTCCCAAGATTATGCATTTCCCATCTTTGAATTGTAAGTTGTATCCTTTGTCAACAAGCCGTCCAACACTCAAAAGATTATGCTTCAAACCTTCAACATACAAGACATCATCAGTATTGTTCTTACCATCAAGAGTAATTGATCCTCTTCCTTTGATAAAGCAAGGAGTATTGCTACCAAATCTGACAACACCACCATCATACTTTTCTAATTTCACAAACTTGTTCTTATCTCCTGTCATGTGATGTGAAATCCACTGTCTATTACCCATTCACCCTTATGTTCAACATGTGCAGCAAGAGCTTTTTTTCTTTCTCAAAAATAGGGTTTACATCCATAATAGCAACAAACATAATTTCATCTTCACTCTTCTCAAATTCTTCATCAGTCACACCTTCGCTAGCAAAATAACACTTCTTATGATATTTAGGCTGATATTTCTTAGGCTTATGCTTAGGCACTCTCTTAGGACATCTAGATGCAAAATGACCAATCTTGTTGCAAGAAAAACATTTCAGGGGTAACTTTCCTTCATACTTACCTGCACCTTTAGAGACTCTCTTACCAATCAAGGCTTCTAGCTCATCCAATTTTCTTTCCTCTTCTTCAATCTCTTCCAATTCCTTAGCATATCTAGATCCAGACTTGATGAGTTTGAAGAACTTTCACCACAATCATATCTCTGCTTCTCCTTAGAAATAATAGCTTTAAATGCATACTCAACCTTAGGTAAACTATCACCAAATTTAGTCATTTCAAAAGCATATAATTTACCGACCAGTGTATCTCTTGTCACATTAGTTAAAGTTCTGATTTCTTCAATAGAAACAACCTTGGTATCATAGGCAGGAGGCAAGGCTCTCAGAATATTCAAGACAATTTCATCCTAATCCATCACTCCACCAGCGCATTTGATTCCAACAACCAGTTTGGTCATCTTCCCCACAAAAGTAGCAATGTTCTCATCTTCGCTCATCCTTACGTTCTCAAGCTGTCCTTTTAGGCTTTGTAGCTTTGCCTGCTTTACATAGATATCTCCTTCATGTAGACTTCCAATTTTAACCAGATCTCATGTGCTATAGTCAACTCCATGACATTAGCATACTCTGCATCTGATAAGGCATTGTACAAGGCTTCCTTTGCTCTCATATTGCATTTAAACTCCTCATTAGGGGTAGCATTAGCTAGATTTGTAGGAGGCCGGTATTTTTTCTTAGTCAATTCCCAATATTCCAATCCCATGCATATCAAATGTGTAATCATTCTGCCTTTCCAACCTCCATAGTTGGTTCCATTAAACTGCGAGCTGTCCTTAAAATCTGCTATCACAGATCTCCTCAAGTGGTCAAGCTCCCAAAAGAGGACCAGGGTCTGATACCAATTGTTAGGAACAATGCAACACATACAATTGAGGGGGGGGGGGGGGGTGAATCAGTTGTGTCCTTAAACTTAAACTTTTAACCAACTTACAAACTTCAACACATAGAACTGAAAGATAAACAATAAAGTACAAGAGCAAATAACAACATAACATGTAGCACCAGATTTTGTTGTGGAAACCCTATTAGGGGAAAAACCACGGTGGGGATCAAACCCACGAGATATTGTACTAGCACAAGAAACCTTGTTAAAGGTACAATGGGAATGCACATGCATTCAGGCTTACTGCTTAGAGCTCACTGCTCAAAACAAGAAAGGGCTACAACCCCGAGATTACAACAAGGGCAACAACCCAAGGTGGACAACAATCCATTGTGGACAACAATCCACTGAATGATAAACTGACAGATAGCATATGAATGCTAGAATAGTTCCAATGAAGTACAAATGAACAATCAATAGATTCCACTCATACCTTTGCTCAACAACACTGATACAACATTTTTGCACACTATACACATCCAACAAACTGCCAAACCTGTCACCCCTTCTTCGTACTCACAAATGATTACAACTTTATACTCAACTCATCAACTTACTCCATAAGGTCGGCCGGTGCCACCTTAATTACAAATAAATTACAGAACACTTAACGAGCTGATCCAAAATAAGTCACTAGGGCCATAGCTAGGACCAAAACACCAAAACTGTTTGATGAATCAAATGTAACTCACTCCAAACATACAACGATCTCTGTAACTCAACTAAGGTCAAGTGCAGACACTCCTCAACATCTTTGCAACGTCATGACTTTTGATACTTAAATACAACTCTCTAATTGATTGCAACACATTGCTCTGAAAGTCATGAACACTATCCAAACTAATGTGATATGTTGACATCAATGACAAAACATCAATGTCAGCACATATATGCAATATATCCCAACAAGATAGATTTGGGTTTCCATTCAAACTACCAAGGAACTCCAAAGATTTTCGTCCTTAGATTTCCTACATTGAAAGCCAAGCTCCCAAACTTCTTAGAGATAAAAATGAAATAAACCAAGTATATCCAAATGAGCTCCAAACAAGTCCTTTTATAATTCTCCAAGGAATCTTCTGTAATTCCCATTTAATTTTCCCTTTTTTTAATTTTTCATATTTACTTGCAATTGGAAATAATAATGAAGTGACCCCTTATATAATTTTCCGTTAACATGAAGTCACTTTATGAATTAATTTTTATATTTACCTTATATCTCCCTATATTGGCGCCTATCTCCATAAAACACTTTATTAAATAATTTAAAACCTTATAAATCCCTAGTTGCCAAAATAAAGTCACTTTATAATTCTCATTTAGGTGTCCACATAACGACCCCTTTAAATTTATTAAAATAACATTAACGTTAAACATTATATTTAACTTCAATAATAATGTTATTTTAATTATACAACTCAGACTATAATTAACTATCAAATAATAATATCCAGGTGCCTGCTGAGCGAAAATAAAAATAGAATTCCATACACCGACACTGCTGGCATTCCTCACACGACTTTCTAAAGTAGAAAGCATGGCCAACAAATATCAGCTATACAAATCCCAAAACTAAAAATATTGCATGCTGAAGTTGAGGGGAGACCAAACTATGACCAGCTGCCAGAAATAACAGTTACTATAAATAGTAACTGCTAAAAATAGTTAGTCATCCCAGATTCCCAACTGACCAAACAGTCTCGAAAATGACACTATAAATAGTAAGTCTCAGATGAGTTGTCCAAAATCACTCCAAAAAGTTGTTGATTTTAGTGATCAAATTATAGCAATAATAATTTAACAACCAAACAACCAGATAAATGGACACAAGGACACAAAATATTACCTTGGGAAAACCTCCCTCTTGGAGGAAAAACCCAACAACTAAAATATAATGCGCTCAGAAAATTACAATAACTCACAGTCATGACCCTGTTATGTATTATTGAAGGTGATTTGCTGAGGATCACCGATCCACGATGAAAATCTAACGAAGCACCCAACTGAGTCTCTAAACACAGAATATAAATCGCCAAAACTTCTGAATGATGATCCAATCAGAACTTCGAATACTCCAATATGATGCGCCTATGCATTGTCTCTGCTATTGATCACAGATCTACACAGATGCGATATATCACTGCTGTTGCACCAAGTAAAATTCGCACCAGATGTGAATGCATAAGGTCGCTGTATATGAACCAGAACTTTTGAACTCCAATAATATCGCTGTATGAATTCAATATATCATATTCGCTGCTGGAGTATTCACTATATGTAATACACTGCTGGATCTATATCAGATCGCTATATCACAATATGTAATTCGCTACTAGATCTATATCAGATCACTATATCACATTCCCTGCCTTGTATGTTCCCTATGATTGCAATACAATTGACCTTCATTTATATGGAGAACTCTCCATTACATTACACAAGTCGGCCCTTATGATTTTGGCGCCAATAATAAGTTCGAATTTGGGCCCAGCCCAATTCCATTGAAATTTGTATTTATAAGTATATTGAAATTTTACAAGGCAATAATTCAGGCCCAGCCCAATGATCTAAAAAATTAAATTTAATTATAAAATTAATTTTAATCTCCAATTAACATTAATTAAGCTATAACATATAGCTAAAAACAATATGATCTATTTAATTTTAATTCCCAATCAAAATTAAATATGCTATAGTCCAATCTAGCAATAATATTATTTTAATTTTAATTTTTCCATTAAAATTAATTAATTAATTTAATCACCTATTAAATTAATTGTGCTAGAATCCAATCTAGCTATAACTTTAACACTCCCTCTTAGTAGGGAGGATTCTCAAGAGCATCATGGACTCATTCCATGATTTCCATCACGCCTACTTGCAGAGGATGGGTCCAAAGAGTACTTTCATGGACTCCTTCCATGATATCAATCATGCATACCCATAGAGGATGGATCCACCTTGCATTGCTCGCAAAGGGTGGAAGAGATATAAAGCCTCAAGTCTTCTTTCAACGAAGAATACGACACCACCTTGCATTGCTCGCAGAGGGCGGAGGAGGTCTAATGCCTCAAATCTTCTCTCAAAGAAGAATACAACACCACCTTGCATTGCCAGCAGAGGGTGGTTCCACCTTGCATTGCCCACAGAGGGTGGAAGATACAATTAATTGTATCAAGAAAGCTGAGACTCCCTCTTAGCCAAGGCTTGTGAAATCATTATGGTTACACCCACGAGTGGAAATGAACATATCATCATGGCTACTTCCATGGATGATACACGAATAAATATCACTTCAACATGACATCAACCATAAATATCACATCACATGATATCCACATGTGATATCTACCATTATGGCTTTCCTTCTGAAATACATGGAACTCTATCATATGAATCACACTCCTCTGACTGATTGATCATTAGAGAAACATGGTTCACTCCCGCAAAATCAATAAGATCAAGATCCTTGCAGATCCTCTAGCTGCTCCTTAATTGCTCTTTGTAAAACAAAGAGGCCCACTCAGTCAAGTTGTGTCATGCAGCGTTCCAGGACTCGCCGAGTCCATGCCTGACTCGGCGAGTCCGAGCCAGAGTCAGGCCAGCCGAGTCTGGCTGCCTCTGGACTCGGACTCGGCCGAGTCAGGCATGGACTCGCCGAGTCCTGCAGAGTCCATGGACTCGCCAGACTCGGTGAGTCCCGATGCCTGGACTCTGCCGGCAGTGAGCGCTTTTCAGCGCTTTAAAAAAGCACTTTTAAATTATTTTGTTTTGTTTTTTTGGTTTGTTATGCATGTTATAATATGTCTTTGACCTAAAAAGGTCATTCTATCACTTGCATAAGGAAAGAAAAGAGAAAAAAGGCTTGAGAGAAGAGGATTGGGGTTTTAGGAAGAAAACCGGTTGGCTCTCATTGAAGAATTGCTGATTGTTTGTTCAACTTTGTTGCACTTTGTAGCTTGCATGTAAGCATTGAGAGGAGTTGAGAGACACATTTGGAGGAGGCTTCTACAAAGTTGATTTGCATTTCCATTTCTAGAGCAAATTCCAAGAGGTATGTTACTTTCTTTTTGTTGTTTTGTATTTTTTTTTTGCATTCATGAATCTTTTTTTGTTTCCATTTTGTTTAGTATTTAGTATTTACAAATTACAATTTTACATTTCTAGTGTTGGTAAACCGTAAAATTGATTTTCAGTTTCTATAATATATATTGTAGTCTTGTAGATGCTTATTTTGTTTTATTTATGATATATTGCAGCTGCCACCAGTCATCATGTCTCAGACTGAGGGTAGTGGAAGTGGAAGTATGCCTAAAACAAACCCGGATGCAGACCCTCGTGCCGTAGCAAGGGATGAGGCTTGGTTACATGCCATCCCTGGCCATAAAAAAGGAGTTGTTACATGTGGGCATTATAAGGTAACATATAATGGGGGAGGCATTAATAGGCTGAAATATCATCTTGCACATATACCAAAGCGGGATGCCAAAGCATGTTTACTGGTTCCCGAAGATGTCAAACGCAGGATGATAGCTATTTTAGAGGTAGCTGAAGAGAAGAAAGAATTACAGAAGAAACAAGCAGAAGAAATGGCAGCCTTAGCTACACAGGGCTCTTCAAGGACACATGCTAGGACTCCTATTGGCACTAGTACTACTAGTACTACTTCTGCATCTGCGAGTGTGAGCATTGGGGGTCGGGTTCGTAAGAAACCATCCACACTTGATTCCATCTTTGCTCCACGCACAACTCCTGGTGCACAACCATCGCTTGAGGGCATGAATTGGAATAAGGAGATGCATGACAAAGCAAAACTAGCACTTGGAGATTTTTTCTTCTACAACAACCTTCCATTCAATGCAGCAAGGTACTTATTAATATATAATTTTAATTTTTAATTTCTATGTCTTACTTCTCTTGCTTTAGGTCTTCTTTTTAATTTATTTATTTAATTGCTTTTAGGTCTCCATATTGGCAAATTGCCATAGATGCTGTTACTGTTTGTGGTGCGGGGTTCAAAGCCCCTAATGATGAGGAGCTAAGAGGTCCTATTTTGTCCCAACGAGTTGCTGATGTACAAGTTGAAATTGAGGAGCAACGTAAGGTATGGAAGGCAAAGGGTTGCACCATCATGACAGATGGTTGGACTGATAGAAGAAATAGGACACTTCTGAATTTCCTTGTCTCCTCATCAGGTATGTTAAGTTTTTAAGCTATAAGACTTAAGTTATGAAATTATGAATTAGATTGATCATTGATCATAGTAGTAAGTACTACTACTAAATTGCTTTATTTTTTCTCAGGTGGTACAATGTTTTTGAAATCCATTGATGCCTCGGGGAAGACAAAAAATGCTGAGTATCTTTGTGAGGTGATAGAGGGAGTGTTGAAGGAGGTTGGTGAGGAGAATGTGGTGCAAATATGCACAGATAATGCAGCAAATTATGTTGCAACAGGTAAAATTTTAAATTATTTTAATTTTTAATTTCTATGTCTTACTTCTCTTGCTTTAAGTCTTTTTTTTAATTTGTTTATTTTTTTTTAAGGTAAACTTCTTATGGAGAGGCACCCTCACATATTTTGGACCCCTTGCGCCGCTCATTGCATTGACCTCATGTTGGAGGACCTTGGCAAACTTCCTTGGATCAAAACATGTGTAGACATAGGAAGAAATATTTGCAAGTATATATATAATCATACTTGGGTCCTCAACCTTATGAGGCAACACACAAAGCAAAAAGAGTTGTCTCGTCCAGGGGTCACTAGATTTGCAACAAATTTTCTCATGTTGCAATCCATGCTCAAGTCAAAGGCCGGTATGAAAGGCATGTTTGTATGTGAGGAGTGGACAAGATCATCATATGCAAAGACCACTGTAGGGGCTGCCATGGTTGACATGGTTTTTGATGAGAGAAACTTTTGGCAACCGGCCAAAGAGATTGTTGATGTAATTTTCCTTTTTGTCCTCATTTCCAATTCCCTTTCATATCATTATTTTTTGTTAAACACTTGTTTATAACTTTATGTTCATTGTTCAACTTCATTTATTGCAGCTTGTACGACCTCTTGTTGTTCTCCTACGGGTTGCTGATGGAGAGAAGCCCTCAATGGGATACATTTATGAGGGCATGGATAGGGTGAAAGAGGCCATTCGATCCTTTTATGCAGGAAATCAAGATAGATATGGTCCCCTATGGGATGTTATTGATAGGCGATGGCACAATCTACTTCACAGGCCTATACATGCAGCTGCCTACTTCCTTAATCCAGCATACCAATTCAGCCCAAGTTTCAAGGCTGATGGGGAGGTGTGGAGTGGCCTCTATGATGTTATAGAGAGGATGTCACTTGATGATGCAATTTCCACAAGTACAGTCCATGAGGTAGAGATGTACACCAAAGCACAGGGGGACTTATTTGCACGAGAGATATGCAAAAAAAATCGAACTGCATTGATGCCTGGTAAGAATCTATGATTCCAAATTCTAATTTCTAATTTCTAATTCTATTACGGTTTACCACTTTAGAATCTAGATTGATAAAGTTAAAGTTATAGAACTGATTTCAAATTTTCTTGTTTCAGATGTATGGTGGGAGATGTTTGGTACTAAGGTGCCAAATCTACAGAGGATTGCCATTCGTATCTTGAGCCAGCCATCTAGTGCTTCAGGATGCGAACGCAATTGGAGTATGTTTGAGCATATACACTCCAAGAAGCGCAACAGGTTGGCCGTGAAAAAGATGAATGATCTTGTGTTTGTTCACTACAACCTTCGCCTTCGTCACAAACGTATCTTGGGCACTGACACATCTCCAATTCAATTAGAGAACATTGATCCACAAGAAGAGTGGAACACTGAGATGAATGATCCTATCTTCAGTGATAGAGACTTGGAGTGGGTTGATCAGGTGGATCGAGAGGCAGAGGCAATAGCGATGGCACAGGAGGAGGCTAGAGCACGAGGAGACCCAGTGCAGGACCCTGAGGCTGACAGTGGTGGATCCGAGTCTGATGATGAGGATTATGAGGAGGGTGATGATGAGGAGGATGATGAGGAGGAGGAGGTTTCCGATGAGCATGTCACTGAGGATCCTGTTTCGGTTCAGCCTCAGACACAGGGAGAGAGGATGGCTATAGAGTCTTCCATTTGTCATTTTAGGCGTACTCGTAGGAGGACATAGGCTACTATGAGGCTATGAGCCTTTATTTTGAATCTTTGATATATGTTTTGAACTTCTCATTCCATGGATTTCATATTCCATGAATATTGTAGACATTTTGATTTATCATTTGACAGTGACACTATATTTCAGATTTCTATATGTTATTTGGTTTAACAGTGTCAGTAACTTTAACTAGTTTTCTTCAGAAATCCGTATTTTTACTTATGTGATCTATGCAAAGTTGTGTATGTGTGCAAAGGAGTTTCTATTTATCTCAATTATTGTGTATTAGATGTTAATTGACTAAATATTGCAGGAAAAAAACTTAAAATCCTTAAAAATCTTTGCATTTCATGGGTTTTTTGATTTGCCGAGTCCTTGCCGAGTCCGGGCGCCGAGTCCATTTTGAGCTTTTCGAGTCCGAGGCGAGTCCGAGTCTTGGAACACTGGTGTCATGCACATCTCTACAGTAAATACTTGTGCATCATTGGCTGCATATTACTGTCTTGACTTCGGTAGAGTAAGAACATTTGCAGCAGCGGACCGTTTCCTGCTGCCCCAAGAAATCATGACAGATCCCAGGCTGAAACATTCTTGTGAAGTGATCTCAAGCTTAGTCTTAAGACATCAGCCTGAGTCAGCCCGAGACTTCCTCATAGGATGCATCAGGTTCTTTCTCCTTTTGGATACAATCTCTCATCATCCTTATGCTTCTCAATCTATCCTGGAAACATTTTAGAGAGATTAGTAATAGTTCATGGAATCCAAACTTTTTAGAAGGGAAATACTAATGCATGATTTATTTCTCTAATGAAAACTATATAAAAATTCATGAACATTATGAACTGCTTATCTCCTTATAGTTGTGCAATTTAGCATAAGTGTTGAGACTTCCTTCATCTGATTCTCATGACCTCATGAGAGGTGCAACATTACTGAAGTTTCAATCCTTTTAAGGATAGACATATAGTCCAGCATCGGTCATGACTAGGCACAACTCCATTCTTGAATCACAATTATAACATTCATGTCAAGTTAGAAGCATCTTCTTCACGAACAAAAACAATATAACCAATATGAATGTTATGTAGGGATCAATAAGAAAAGACTACAACCCAACATAGACACTCAGATTAGAATGCATGCATGCATTCATCCTATTATCACAAGAATACATAGAAACTTAGATAAAAGACAATGATGTATCAATGCTCATATGATTGAGACCCAATTTATAAAAGAACCAGCCTGTAACACACAACCTGAAACTTGTATATTCAAAAACACCATACAGGTTATAACAACACTAAAGAATGCACAAAAGAACACATAAGTAGGGATCAAGTCATTCATTGACATGCTCATCTTCTGCCTTACCAAGATTTTCCACATAAAATTGAATCACAGATTGTGAGTACATACACTAAACCATTAGCATAAATAATGTCTACAACTAACTCACAAAAGAAAGGTAATATCCAAACTGATATCATCAAAAGATTTAGCAATATAGAGGATAGGGATCAAGTATACAAATGCATGGAGAACATAGGATTCACATCATCAAATTCTAAGTCATCAAATGTGGGATATAGTGTATATCATCATCTCCATAATAATCATAGTCAAAAGGTAATTCCCACATCACGATAACAAAATGCAATTAGCAATACACTCAACTAGCTGCAAGCAATTTATATTGGGATAAAGAAATTTCAAAGTTATCTTAGCGAGAGGAAAGTCAATACTTTATAGAGCAATAGACAACAAGAAGAGTTCATATTCCTACCAACCAAGAATGCCACCACTAAGAATGAGTAGAAGAACATGAGACTGTCATAGGAACCTGCAAGAGTCATATTGATGTCACTACCATGATGATTACCAACCACAAAATCATTCAACAGTGTCTGAAGATCTGAACTGGTCAACCTTGGAGCTTGTAAAGCATGATCTTGCAGGAGAGATAGGTTCTCTCCTCAAGATGAGTCTGCAAATATTAGAACTCAAAAAATTCCATTTACATTAAGGTCTATAATTGATTAGCACATTACAAAACCCAATCAGAAGAGGTTTGCACTTGAGCATAGAACTAAAATTTGTAGAGGAGACTAGCAGCCCTTCACATCAAGAGTAAGGGGATCCTTAATAATCTTCTGATTCTAAAGCAACAAGGAGCCACAAGTAAAGTTAACACATAACTTCTTCATAAAGCAGGCTAAATAGTTCAATGGTTGATTCCTCCATTACTAACAACCTTGTTATCTATGGTCAGAAGAACATTTTAAAGCTATGTTCTAATACAAGAAGATACTCATATGATTCTAATATTATAAAGGTAACAACTTATCAATAAAACAAGGTAGTAATGACATCCAATCCACTCAAGTCAGTAGTAACTTCAATAAATCAAAACTTGATCACAGTTACATTGTCATATCAAGTTGAAATATAAGCCAACACATTCTTGCATGCAGTAAATTGCCTATCAAGTTTCACTAGGCTCATGCCCTCATCATTTTATAAAAGCCTAGAAGTCATATCTTGATCTAATATAATTCCAAGCCTTTAATATTTACAGGACAAAAAATACCATATCACTTAACTCTGAATGAAGTTCGTGAAATCAGATATGGATCAAAGCTTCAAATCCTAGAATGCTTAAGAAATACCAAATCAAAACACAAAGGCTTATAGAGTCAGAACATAATGCATACTCTCTATTTCGAAAACCAAAAAAATTGGTAAGATGTCCCGATATCTGGGGATAGAATTCTGACACTCCCAGGCGGTCATCCAGATCCGACAATGCTCTAAAATCTAATCACTCAAGGTTAGTATGAACCTAGGTCTGATACCATGTTGATTTTAGTGATCAGATTATAGCAATAATAATTTAACAACCAAACAACTAGATAAATGAACACAAGGACACAAAATATTACCCTGGGAAAACCTCCCTCTTGGAGGAAAAACCCAGCATTTAAAATATAATGCTCTCAGAAAATTACAATAACTCATAGTCATGACCCTGTTATGTATTACTGAAGGTGATTTGCTGAGGATCACCGATCCACAAAGAAAATCTAACGAAGCACCCAACAAAGTCTCTAAACACAGAGTATAAATCGTCAAAACTTCTGAATGATGATCCAATTAGAACTTTGAATACTCCAATATGTTGCGCCTATGCATTGTCTCTGCTATTCATCACAGATCTACACAGATGGGATGTATCACTGCTGTTGCACCAAGTAGAATTCGCACCACATGTGAATGCATAAGGTTGCTGTATATGAATCAGAACTTTTGAACTCCAATAATATTGCTGTATGAATTTAGTATATCATATTCGCTGTTGGAGTATTCACTATATGTAATATGCTGCTGGACCTATATCAGATCGCTATATCACAATATGTAATTCGCTTCTAGATCTATATCAGATCGCTGCCTTGTATGTTCCATATGATTGCAATACAATTGACCTTCATTTATATGGAGAACTCTCCATTACATTACACAAGTCGGCCCTTATGATTTTGGCGCCAATAACAAGTTCGAATTTGGACCCAACCCAATTCCATTGAAATTTGTATTTATAAATATATTGAAATTTTACAAGCCAATAATTCCGGCCCAACCCAATGATCTAATAAATTAAATTTAATTATAAAATTAATTTTAATCTCCAATTAAAATTATTTAAGCTATAACATATAGCTAAAAACAATATGATGCATTTAATTTTAATTCCCAATCAAAATTAAATATGCTAGAGTCCAATCTAGCAATAATATTATTTTAATTTTAATTTTCCCATTAAAATTAATTAAATAATTAAATCACCTATTAAATTAATTGTGCTAGAATCCAATCTAGCTATAACTTTAACAAAAGTGTCATTCAATTCCAATACATCCTCGGAGCTCATTAGCGACATCAAAATCCCCCTCTGAACCAGCTGACGCAGTCCTTTGGAAAACAGTACCAACCACTTGGCAAGAGGATTTGAATGCGGGGACATTACAATTGGTGCTGAACTTCCTTTTGCAGCTCATTCTCTTGAGATTGGTGTGAATGGTGTTGTTTGGCTCCTCTTTCTCAGTCACTGAGCAATCCACACCTACTCTTAGCTTCCTAGCCGATATGGGCCACTTCCCTTTCACAATGATTTGATTATGTGATGTATGAGACAGATTTAATAGTATGAAAAATCAATTCTTCAAATAACTACTGTGCAAGTGTAGGGGTGGTGTCCTACCTTACAAGTCCCTGAGGGTTGCGTATCAGGTAATTATCGTGCTCTGAAGGCATTTGTAGCAGATCCAAAGCATGAAAACATTATAGTCTCTCCCTCCTTAAATAGCGATTCCCCAAGATTTTTCAAGAATGTCAGCCTACAAAACTAAATTGACCTAGGAAATGCCAGATCCAAGAAAAAAATAAAATTTCATAATATTATGTTTATTTATTTAATAAAATTATCAAAATATTAATGCTGAATTTAATATTATTATTTATTTTATTAATAGTGTTAGTAAACACTTTATTTGAAGTTGCAAAACAGTAAATTGGTCGACTTAGTTGGGGACACAACAGTCCTCCCCTCCAATATGTTGCATGCCCTCAAGCAACTTCAAATTTGGATGCTCAAAGATCTCCACTCCTTCCCATGTTGTGTCCTCCATTGGAAGATTCTTCCATTTGATTAAGTATTCTGGAATGACCTTGTATTTGAGCCTTTTTTCTCTCACATCTAACATTGTCTCAGGTTCTAGAATCAGTTTTCTTTTAGAGTCGAGTGGGGGAAGCTCTTGTGAAGGTGTAACCTATTGTCTTAGGGCTTTTTTAAGGCACGAGACATGGAATGTGTTATGAATTCTGCTATTAGCTGGAAGTTCTAGCTCATAAGCCACCTTACCAACTTTCCTTATCACCTTATAGGGCCCATAAAAACATGATTTCAGCTTCTTAGCACCACTCCCTTTGGTAGAAGATTGCCTATAGGGCTATAAAGGATGAGCTCATCTACAACCTCGAACCTATCATCTTGCAATTTCCCTACCAAAATATTGTTGGCAAACGAATTCTTAACATTCTCAGCTATTATTAGAGCCTTCCAATGAGCAGATATATCAGTTATAGAACAAAAATAAGGCTTTCTAGAGAGTGCATCAGCCACCACATTATTATTCCCTTTTACATAATGTCAAAATCATAGGCCTGAATTTTACTTACACTTTATCACGTGAAGGAGAAACTGCCAGTATAGCCATTTCTTATTTCTAAGAAACTATTGTAACAAGATAGTTTGTATTTGTGGCCAAGGGTGAAGATGTCTAAAGTTTAAACAAACTCAATCTATTATTGTATGTAGTAGTTCAAACTGTGTATCTATATAAGTAGTGCAATGTAAGCTGGGGGGATAGAACGAGCAGATTATTGTGAGAGCATATTATTGAAGGAATTATTTTTTGTATCAAATTTATGAGAAATAGAATATTGCTCTATTGATTCAACTAGGCAATCAAATTTCTTCTATCCACTGTGCAAACTTGGAGCAAGGGCCCACTCCTTGGGAAGCACGATGATGTTTTATTTTCTTCATTTAGTTTGCCTGTATTTTGGTTTGGTTTTGTTTTAGTACAACTTTGAATTATTTTAATACTGTTATTTAGCTTTGATAGCCACATGATTTAAATCTCAGCATTTTAATTAAGGGTTGGTTTGACATAAGAATTTGTGATTCAAGCTTGGTTTGATATTTTATTAAAATCTTGATTTTAGTATTTTAATTTGATGAAGTGTGTTTTTATTCTTTGTTAATCAATTGCTGTTGTTATTGTCATAGTTGTAGTTCCTGTCGCCAAATTTATTTAAGTTTGCAATAGGTTTACTTTCATAGCTGCATCCATAGCCTCTCAACTCATGACTTTCACCCCTTGATGGCATATTGCCCGGACACCTTTCACAAGCTTACGCTCCGAAATGACACGTATAGACCGAACTGAATTTTTGATTATTAAACATCAAATCTCATTCCATTCCTTACCCCAGTGTTGGCCTATCACTTTTGATAGAAATTGTGGTATTACTCATTGGTGTTGCTGCTTAGAGCGACGAGAACTAGGTGGTGATTTGGAAGTGATAAAGCAGTGGTTTGGTAGAGACCGGGCTGTTGTTTGATGGTGACTAGGATAATGGTTGGTGAATCAGCCAACTGTGTGGTGGATTGGGAAAAGGTGCCTTTGGTAGTGATTTTCTAATGAATGATGACAAGCCTTCCTTGGTGGTGGCAAAGGGTAAAGGCACTATCCAGTGCTATGGCTTCAATGTGACGAACACCCCCAATAAAACCTAATGTTGAATTTTTACCCACCAACATTTTTTTTGCACCCTACCCATTTTTTTAAGAAAATAGAAGAAACGTTTTCATTTGACTGTTACAAATGCAATTTCCCTAGTATTGGCACCACAATAGCCAAAAAATTCACTAGATATTGTAGATGCAAGAGCCTATTAGTTGCACACAAATTGTTCAAAGACATAGACTTGTACAACTATGCAAAATTTGTACAAATTGTTATAGTCATGCAAATTTTCAGCACAGATTTGGAGCCTTATAATTCCTCAAATTTTTTTTGACCTCTAATTTCAACGATTTAATAGTTGATCTTAGGGTTTTTGGATGTTCAAAGCACAACAATGATGCTAGTTTTCCTCTAGCGTGCATCATTTAAATGCTCAAGGCCAGATCTCTCTCAAAAAAAGGGATAGGGAATTATGAATTTGGAGTTTTGATACCATGTTGGAGTTGGTGATTGAATCCCACAACTCCTTGAGATCACCTACAACTGAAGCACTGCTTGACAAAAGAGAGAAATCTGAAAAACAACTAATTTTCTATGAAGCCTAATAATTCAATTGATGCAATATTGATTGTATTGTTACAACATACAATGAATAATGCTTGATGAAAAACAAAAATCTTTAGATGAAGCCCAAGGTGAGGATATAATATGATTATGACATATGTCTTAATCATATGATTTGAGACACAAAAAAGAACATGACCTAAGTAAGTTTAACTTTTAAGTATGCTAGTATTGAAAAGGGACCTAATAATAATTAATTTGGTGATTACCTTTTTCACTTTAACACTAGCCTATGCCAACACAAGAGCGTTGGATCACGTTATGGTCACTTATCAAACCATAACGGAAAGGGGCTTTTTAATTAGATATTGTAATTGGAAATGCCTCAATAGATATGTATACAAAATGTGAAAGCATACACAAGGCATGTGTACTGTTTGACAAAATACCTAAAAAATGTGGTTTTCTGGAATACAATAATTGTAGTATATACATAAAATGGTAATCTTGATAAATCTTGAAAACTTTATAAGAATGGAATAGATGTAGAAAAAGTGTGATTTCCACAGTTAAAAAAATGGGTTTTTGCTTTATTAGAAATTATGAAAATGGCATGTGCCATAATAATCTATGGTTTTGAAAGCCTTCATTGGGATTGGTGCTTCTGCCTCTAGACTGCCACCACACTCATTTCATACATTTTTATTTTGCATAAAAATTGTATTTTTTTTAAAGAAATTTAAGTGCTTTCTATATTGACGAATCTAAGTCAAACCTAAGAATGGTATCTATTATCGGGATATCCAACAAAGCAAAATTGATGGTGGATTTTCATCAATCATTAGAATTTGCCAATGCCTTGATAAATATATATGCCAAGTATGGAAGCACACACAAGGCACATGAAATGTTTGACAAAATGCCTCAATAACATGTGGTCTTATGGGATGCCATGCTTATAGAATATGCACAAAAATAATTTGTTGGAATGGCCTTGGAAACATTTAAGCTAAGTATGAAAGCATACAAACGGCACATGAATTGTTTGACAAAATGCCTCAATAACATGTGATCTCTTGGGAAGCCATGCTTATAGAATGTGCACAAAAATAATTTGTTAGAATGGCTTTGGAAACTATGATTGTGGAACTCTCAACTCTTAAGTCAAAAGCAATGGAGTTGGATAACAAGATGGCGAGCATTTCAAGATTCAGCTCCAAAATTATGCATAGATCAGCCACCACGCTCTGTTTGCTGTAGGAAAAGGAATTGGACAAAGCTGGCAACAAGGAAGGGAACCATAAGGAACTTTACGAGTTCGCCACTGAAGACTAGGGCCGATTCTTTGGCTAGCTCCCTGTGGTTTGTCTTTTTTGGTACTTTTAATGGTCTCTGTTCAAGACTCAACTCTACTACTGGTTGTTTTAGATATACTCTAAAACTGCTTTCAGACTATCCGCTGTTAATGGTCTGTTGAATTGTTTGGTTGCCTCCAGGATTTTTTGTTTCAAGGGCCAACACCATTGTACCGTTGCTTTTAATATAAAAATATTTAAGCAAATGCGAATTGGCAAATGTAAAGCTAGACGTATCATTTTTCAAATTTCACTATTATTATTAGTAATAATAAATTTTAATATTAACTTATTATTATACTACAATGTCAATAAATATAAAGCTTATAAATTTTTTTGTACATTTAAAATATTAGATGCCTTTAATATCTTTGATTCTAGGTTGCAAATATGTATATATTTATTATTTTTATATGTTTTTGTATGGGCGAAACCAAAACAAATCTAGGTCCAATTTTTTGTTGGGTTAAACCCTTGAACCCTAACTTCAATTAGTATTAGGATTGGTAACTTAACTTTGAAGCATGGTTATAGAAAAGGGAAAGGAAAACCTTGTGTTCAATGAAACCTTAATCACAATGCTCAAACCTAAATGAAGATATAAATTGGGTAGGAAAAATATTAGGAGAAGGTCAAACTAAGAGAACATTTAATGGAGGTAGAGCAAGTTAGGATTCCTACCTTTTGGATTGACAAACGCTCCTACCACTTTCCAGTCATGCATGAATCACATCTTTAGGGGGCAATTCAGGAAATTCTTATTAGTGTTCTTTGATGATATCCTTATTTATAATAAAACTTGGAAAGAACACCTAAGATACTTAGATGAAGTATTGGGAATACTCGAGCAACATTCACTATTTGCTAAGTTATTTAAGTGTGAATTTGGACTAGATGAGATTCTATACCTAGGGAATAAAACTAGTGATCAATAAGGAGTTGACCAAACCACAAACTATGACACATCTTAGAGGTTTCTTGGGACTTTGTAGCTATTATTGGAGATTCATCAAAGGATTTTTGAAATTGACTACCCCCTAATTGATATGACCAAGAAAGGGGCATTTTCTTGGAATGAAGAAGCACAAACAGCCTTTGGAAGATTTAAAGAAGTAACGAGTTCCTTCCCCGTTTTGGTCATCAACTTTTGAATTCTATTGCGATGCTTTAGGGGAAGACATTCGAGCGATGTTAACACAAAATAAACACACCATAGCTTTTGAAAGTAGGAAAATCAAAGAAATAGAAAGAACCTATTCCATTTACGACAAAGAAATGTTGGCGATTATGCATGCCTTAGCGAAATTGAGACAATACTTAATTTGTGGAAGATTTGTAGTTAAAACTGATCATAATAGTTTAAGGGTTTTCCTAAACCAAAAGGACTTGAATAATAGGCAACAAAAATGGGTGAGCATATAGGATATGATTTCCTCATTGAAAACATGAAAGGAAGGAGCAATGTTGTAGCTAATGCCTTATTACGAAGAGCTTATGTTGGCTTCGTGACAACAATATCCACAGAACGGAAAACATCCACAATTGCAAAATATGATAAGGATATACTCTCAAATGACATACTAGAAGGAAAGGTGCAAGATGAAAGATCTCAAGTCAAGGATGACCTCATCCTTACCGAAGATCGAATATACATCATTTCGGTGTCAAAGATAAAGAAGGAAATCTTGAAAACCTACCATGACAACCCCTTATCGGGGCATTGAGGATATTACAAGACTTACAAACAAATCACATAAAGATTTTAATGGAAAGGTCTCTAAGGAGATGTATTAAAACATACTAGGGAGTGCATGGTTAGCCAAAGAAACAAAGAACATACCTTCCCATCAGGACTTCTTCAACCCTTGTCCATACCCAATAAAAAATGGGAAAGCATTTCCATGGACTTTATAATTGGACTACCTAAGGTACAAGGCAAAGGCTGCATATATGTGGTAGTTGATCACCTAACCAAATATGCACACTTTATGGTCATATCAACAGATTTTAGAACCCCTCAAGTAGCTGAGATTTTGTTTAAACAAGTCTTCAAATTACATGGTCTACCTAGGAATATTTTAAGCAAAGAAACAAGAATCGGAATCGGCAAGGCCGAATCAAATCGCGAATCGGTCATGAATCGGAATCGAATCGCCATGAATCGGCAAATTTAAAAAACCCTAGATTTTAACAATTTAAAACTTATTTCATGCACCCTTTATTGAATATAACTTAAACACAGTATAACATCATCAAATAGAAGCTAACATACATAAACAAGGAACATAAATGATAAATCCATCACATATGCTACACGTAAAATGTAAATTGTTGCTGAACTGAAGTAAGTAGAAATCTGAAATCATATTATCATAATGAGTCAAATCATAGAATGTAATATCAAATATGTATGTGAGATGAAGATCCATAAGACATCAAATCATAAATGTATGTAAGATGAAGATCCATGAAACGTATGTCTATCAATAATCTGTAGACTGTAATAGTATCAGTCTGTAAACAAAATGAAAAAACAAGGCTCTGTTAGCAATATGAGTTGTCATTAGTGTATTTCACAAATACCATTCACACTGGTAAAGGGTAACTGGTCACTTACATTACTCTAAACGCCACCGGTAGACTAAGAACATAGTGTATGCACTGGTTGACTATATCGATAGATACACCGGTAGACCGAAACCAAGTACACAATACCGGTCCTATGTAGAATACAAGGATAAACTGGGTATAAGGTTACACTGGTCTAGATTGCCTAAAGATCTGCACTGGATTATGCGGAGCAGTTTGAGTTAAAACTGGATTATATGGGACATCCACTGCTTTGATGTGGAGTTAGCTTTTCAATAGGAGTTAGCTTTAATTCTACGGATGATCTCAAGATAAACAACAGATCAGAACACATAGTTTTTATGTGTTGCATGATTTATGGATAAGTTTATAGCCTGGCGGTTCCATGAGTTAAGGGTTTCATTACGATGAACTCTTGTATAAATAAAGGTTATAGGATGCAAGATAAGTCGTTGTTGATAGTTGGTGATTGAAAAGAGCAGAGGAGAGATATCTTTTGAGGAGTGCTATAGGCACAGAGGCGAAGAAAGAAAAAGAGATCAACAGCTAGGAAAATCGAGGAAGAGATCAACAGGTATGATCTAATCAGACATTCAGTGTCACAACAGATCATTGCTTTTATTAGTTAAAAAAAATCAAAATCCCTTCATTAGGGTGAACCTAATCAGTTCGTTGTAAAATCCCCTAACAGGGTAATATCTTTGTTGATGTTCAAAGTCCTATAACTAGGAAGCTCTTAATAGGGTTTAGATTTTAACCGATCTATGTAAAATCCCTTACCCGGGTAGCACCTTAATCAGTGCTTTGTAAGCTCCTAACAGGGCGCCTTCATTCCACAGTAGTGAAGTTGTGAGCTCTGTTTCACCGTGGTTTTTCCTTCTAACTGAAGGTTTCCACGTATATATCTGGTGTTGATCTGTGTACTTACTTTTATGCTTACATATGATTGATTGTTTTAGAAGAATATAATTCAAACAAGTTTTATAAGTAAATAAATAGTTCTTACCGATTCATCCCCCCCCTCAGTAACCGGTCGGTACTAACAGGCTCTAGCTCAAGCCTCATCATCATCCCCAAGCTCGGCCGCAGCCTCAGCCTCAGCCTCTGAGTATCTTGTCTGCCTTCTACAAAGGCATCTAAGGTAGGTCCTAGAGGACTGCTGAGCCATATCCCCCACATGTAAGATGGGCTCACGAACAACATCACTTGGGCCTATGTTTGTGCGTGCGCGTGTGAGTCTGCCAGTGCCTGAATGTTCTCTAGCCGCCTCCTCTGCCATGGCTACAACCTCAACCTCTCTATCTACCTGGTCAACCCACTCGTGGTCTACCTCAGTGAAGACCGGATCCACAACCTCAGTGAGCCACTCTGATTCTGGATCAATCTCTTTTAGAATGATTGGAGAGGAGTCAGCGCCCAAAATCTGTCTGATCCTAAGACGAAGGTTGTAATGAACAAAGACAAGATCATTCAACCTTTGCACAGACAACCTATTTCTCCTCTTCAAGTGGATATGCTCGAACATGGACCAACTGCGCTCACATCCAAAAGCGCTGCTTGGCTGACTCAGAATACGCATGGCAATTTTTTGAAGTTTTGGAGTTGCGGGCCCAAACATTTGCCACCATCTATCTGAAATAAGGGAAAACAAAATCAATTAGTATCATTTACAACTTTAAAATTACAAAATCAAAAATTAAAATGCACAACTTATAAGCCATAAACTTGTTACTTAACATTCAAGAATATAATATTTTTACGGTTACCTGGTTGTAGTTTTGTCCGAATATCTATGGCCATCCTGCTAGAGAAAATTAACCCTTCCTTATTATTGAATTTGTCTAGCTCAATGGTTGCAGTTGCGCTATCCTCATCACTACTCAACCTCTGGATCACTGTATATAGGCCAGTGAGAACCTCCTCATCCGCCTTGAAGTCTAGACGAAAACGAAATGCTGGATTCAGATAATAAGCTGCTACATGGATGGGTCAGTGGAGTTGATTCTGCCATCTCCTATCAATGATCTCCCAAATAGGGGCATACTTCTCCTACACTCCTGCATACTTGGCTCTGATGGCCTCCTTGTCCCTATCCATGCCCTCATATATGTAGCCCAGAGAGGGCTTCTCCCCATCAGCAGTTCGTAGGAGAGATACAAGGGGCTCAGTGACCTGCATATAATGTCAAAAAAATATTTGAGTCAAAACTTAAATATAAAACTAAAAGTAAAACTAAATCATTAACAATTAAATAATAAATAGTAAAACTAAATACTAAATATTAAATTGTAAGAAATTTACCTCAACGATTTCTTTAGCAGGTTTCCAAAAACCATCCTCATCAAAGATGCGATTTGCCACATCTACCCCTGCAGTGGTTGTAGCATAGGAAGATGTAGTCCACTCCACGCCAACAAACATCCTCCTCAATTCTCCCTTTGATGTCAACAAGGACTGCAGTGTGATGAAATTCGAGGCAAACCTCGTGATGCCTGGATGAGCTAACTCCTTGCCTCCTGTGTAGTCCCTCATTGTGCTAACGATGAATGCATGATTGTAGATAAACTTGCATATATTTTTTGCCCTATCTACGCATGAATTTACCCACTCAAGCTTGCCAATTTCCTCCAACATGAGGTCAAGGCAATGTGTCGCACAAGGAGACCAAAATATGGTGGGGTGCCTCTCCACCAAAAGTTTACCTACAACAATTTTAAATTAATTAGAAATTGGAACATGTTAGGAAACTTAGAATTAGAAAAGTTCAAATAAATTAATTTTCAAAACTTGAAAAGTTACAAGTTTACCTGCAGCAACATAACTTGCTGCATTATCAGTCACCACCTGCACCACATTTTGTTCCCCCACCTCTGTGATGACTTCCTCAATAATCTCACATAAGTATGTGGCGTTTTTTACATGAGCGGAAGCATCAATCAACTTGAGGAACATGGTATATCCTACAAAAGAATGAATTATCATGGATCATCAACAAATTAGCAATCAACAAATCAAAATTTAAATTATTCAACCACGATTCACAATTCAAATTTCACAATGCATGTAGGAAAGTAGAATGATCAATCACCTCCATAGGAAACAAGAAAATTGATGAGTGTTCTATTCCTCCTGTTCGCCCAACCATCAATCATGATGGTGCAACCCTTTACAGTCCACTCCCTTCGGTGGTCTTGAAGCTCAACCTTCATATCCTCTACCATTTCATCTAAGAGGTATCCACTCAACTCAGCCTCAGTTGGGGCTTTAAACCACGGACCACATATAGCAACCGCATCTATCATATTTTGCCAATAAGGAGCCTTGTCACAAATAGATTATGATTAGAAATTTAGATGACAAATCATTATGTAAAGTGAATCTATGATTACACAAATAGATATAATTAAAATTTAATTTTAAACTTAAAGAAAACAAATAAAAAAGAATCAATTACCTGGCTCCAATAAATGGAATGTTGCAGAAGTACCAAAATTTGCAAATTTTTTTTCCGGCAGCATCATGAATCTCCTTGTTCAAACCCATGCCCTCAAGCGTGGGTTGTGAGCCAGGAGTAGTGCGGGGCACAAAATAACTATCCAATATGTTCTTCCGCACTCTGGGTTGCAATAGGCCAGACTCAATATGACTATAAGAACGACTAGCACTACCACTACCACTAGCATCAGCACTAGCACGAGCAACAACACTAGGACAGAAAGGAGGCCTGGAAGAACCCTCTCCAACACAACCTACGGATGCGAACTCTGATATAGGTGCAGATGCAAATGCGGCTGTGGGAGCATGGGAGCCAATAGCCCTTATCTCTTCTAGTTGCCTTTTCTTATTTATTTTCTCTTGTTCAAATTTTTCTAATGCCACTAAACAAGTGCGTTTTGCCTCAGTTGTTTGTTTAGTGCAAATTGCAATATCATGTCCAGGTATGCCAGCAATGTGGAATTTGAATCTATAAATGCCATGAGAATTTATTTCTTTACAAAACATACATTTTGTTTGAAATTTTGTTCTTCCAAGAAAGTCTTCGGTATATTTCCAACACTCATCTTTTTTACCCATTGTGGAAAATGAAAATTAAGACTGCTACAATAAGAAAATTCAAATAAAACCTCTATGTTTCAAAATTCAAACTAATAAACAAAACAACAAAGCCTACTTTGCAATTTAGTAAAACTTAAAAATATTCAAGATTTGCAAATGAAAATTAAAAAAATTTAACAAAAAATGAACAATACACTTAACATACAAAAAAAATCAACACTTACCTCTTGCAAATGAGTTGAGGAGTGTTGCTATTGACTCCTTAATGCTCCCAATGCAATCTTATGGCCTCCCCAAATGGATTTTTGTTCTCTTTGGTGCTCTTCCTTCTTGTTGTTTGGAAACTTGTGGTTTTGCTTTTCTCTTCTTCTCTCTCACTTTTCCTTTCTTCTACTCATGCTAAGCAAATAGAAGACCCTTTAGGGTTAAAACAAATAGAAAATACCAAACTAAACCTAAAAAAAACATTTCATTTTTTATGTTTTTTAACTTTACTAACTACTTGACGCGCGGCCGATTCACGCCGGTTTCGCGACCCGATTCAGGTGATTTTTTGCCACGAATCGCCGGTTTGGCGATTCATGGCAAAAAATCATCTGAGACGATTCACGATTCCAAAAAAATTGCCTGCCTTGAATCGAATCGCCAAATCGACGATTCCGGCAATTCGAGGGCGATTCTCGTTTCTTTGATTTTAAGTGACTGAGACAACTGATTCTTGTTGATGTGCGTTTTATGACCACACCAACAATAAAATAAAATACCAAAGTATCTTATCCTCTCTTGAGCAAAATCCTGTGTATGCTAAGATTGCGAAAGATCATATAGGTGACTCCAAGGTTCTTTACTATCAGGTCTTGACTTGTTGATAAGCTCAATGGTTGATGTGATATGTTGGTATCACAAATGGACTTACGTTTGCATCGTTCTTCACTTCTTCCGCAATGTTGACTTTTGGTTAACAGATTTGTCCTTGTATAAATGTTTATATATCTTTAAAATAACTTTGAGCTCATCCAAGAACTATCTATCAACAACAGTTGAATTAACTACCCACAACTAATTCTCTGAATTAAAGGTACAACTCCCTCTAGAAAAATATTTTAGTTATTTCAACTTTAAACAAAAATTAAATAACTCTTCTCAACACTTCTAACCAGAAAGTGTCCTTAAAGGTGTTTTACATCCAACTTATAACAATTAAACTGAACACAGCTAGATTCCAAATATAGACTTCAAGATTTTAAACTACAACCATCCATACATCAAACAAAGATATCTATAGCTATTCACCAACTATCTATTTTTATTGGCAAGAATATGAAACAAAAAACGCACAAGTTTTTACCACCAAACCATAGCAATTCCAACAGAAACAAAGATGATTTTAACTTCAACCAACGGATTAAAGATTGACAAAAACTTGAACTTCATAAACCAACGGATTCATATATGTCTTTCATTCACATTCCATGCCAAAAATTAACTAAACTATACTGCTATTATCTTCACCCAAAATAAATAGCCACGTAGGGCTAAATAAACTATGGTCAAAATTACCCCACCAGGATTTAATAGTTCAGTAGTTATAAAAACTAACTAACTAAGCAAAAGAGGAGATAAATAGAAAGCCAACTAATGACTTGGTAACATCATCTAAGTGTTCTCCCAAGTGCATGGCCCCGACATTTTCTCTGAAGGAATTGAGACCAGCCGCACGACTTTCCAGTTTTCGTATGCCGCCGAGATTACTTGCTGATGTGGCAACCCTAGGTATGCAATATGCCGCTTCCATACTTCACGATCCTTTCTGATATGTGCTACCTTTTCATCATGAATGTCCAAGTGATCTTGGCCAATAATCAACATTGACTCAACGCGCGCAATCTTAGAGAAATCCTGCCCAGTAAGTTGCTTGGATTCTTTGAATTCCTTTAATTTCTCCTGTAGGTCTTTAATAATTTCCTCACCTGTCCTAAGCAGCCCTTCTTTATTTTTGGGTAATTGCATGTCTATGCACTTCATATCTCCTTGGATGATTTCTCTTATGACCTCCAGTTCCTTAAGCAGTTCCTTCGCTTTAGATATTCCTTGCTCGATCACTGCATTCCTCCATTCAATACTGACTTTGGCAACATAGAGAACCTTGTCGTCTAGGCCAGTTACTGGGTTCTCAGCCAGGAATTTCTTCAATCCATAATTCTGAATTTCTTCCATCCATGCGGCTTCCTTTAACCAGTTATTCTTTTCCTAATCCCATGTCTCCACTTCTGCCTCTAGCTTATTAGTAACCACCATGACATTCTTATAAGCGTTGCTCAGAGTGTTAACATACTTTGTTGCTTCACAACTAACAAAATCTACCCAGTCTTCAAAAGCTTTTGCCACCATATTATTTCTTTGAACTTGGTCCAAGAACTTTTGATAAGATGGAGACTTAACATGAGGAGTTGTAGGCTGCTCATTAAGTGGCATGGGGCTTGGATTTTGAATGGCGTGAATGTATTGTGCCATGTTCTTCAAAGCTTCCTTCATTTCACGCTTGTCTTTTGCATCCTTCCAAATCCAGGATGAGATTTTCGTATTTGATGCTTCGAAAATCTTCATATCTGCATCTGTAGTTCCTTTCCCCAAATCAGCCTTGAATATTTGATAGTCTTGAATAGCAATGTCACCTTCTTCCTTATCTTCTGGTGGTTTGGCAATTTCTTCCATCCAATGGCCAGTGTCCTCATCAAAGTTCAATCTCGATTCCATTTTAGGTTTCTTACCCTTAGGGGTCTTGCCCAAACACTTACCATATCCTCTACAGGTAATGAAATCGACAGAATACTCCGTTTCTTAGCAACAAACATTTCTAACCATCTTGGAGCAGTGGAAGTTTTGTTCTGGGGAGCTTGGGTTTCGCCACCATTGACTACAGTAAGAGAGGCAGATGAGGCATCCACTTCTTTTTCCTGTACTTGCTTATCACCTTCCATATCTGGGAAACTTGTATCAGTAACCTGCCTTGTTCCTTGATCTTCTTCTGGCGGATCTAAATTGACTAGGATGTTGAAGCTAGTTGCTTTCTTGCTCTCTTTCTTTTTACTTGAGGAAGTAGCGCGGGTTCTTGGTTTAGTTCTGCATTGAACTTGAACCTTCCGCGGAATTAATTCAGCTTCAAGTTCACTGTCACCTGCAACAAATGAGTTAACAATTGTGTTAGTGGAGGTGGAAATATTTTGTGAGGAGCTTATCTTCTTTGACTTCTCCTAATTAACTGGTTCCTTCTCAACAGCCCTGAATGCCATCTTCTCTCGCAACCATCTTTTTGTTCTTTTGATTACACTTACTATCCTTGCTTGTAAATTGTCTTCTTCTCTTTTATCCCAATCAATCTCCAGGATGGGAAGACTCTGAATCTGTTCCAAATATTGTGGATCTACAATTTCCTCCTGCTCATCCTCTTCGACTCCATTGATGTCCAACTTTACTTTAAGGGTAACAATTTGTCTTAAGGTCAATCTAGACCATAGTTTCTACGGACCTCAAATTCATTTGGACAATCAGCCTTGAAATCTTCTAGTTCTAGCTCATGTATGAATGTGGAAGGAACGTTCAGATTAGCTTGAGAAGCTCGGGAAGAATAAGGCTTCAAGTTCAAGTCCTTAAGCCTTTGCTCCATGGCTGCAGCATCTTGCAACGTCCGACAACGGTAGTGACGAAGCTCTATAGGGAAAGTTACACTAGAACCTTTCTTTGCGCTTTTCAATTGTTTATCAACATAGGCTAACTGTTGACAAATCTCCATCAGAATAATTTCGTCCAAATAGTACCTAGGTAATCTTAAGGGTCCACCTTCAAAAGCTCCAACTCTGAGGTAAGTGAATTTGGGGAACTGAATGAAAAAGTAGCCATAAACAATGATTAGTTGGATGGATTCTTCTGTGAGTCTCTGGTTTTCCTTGCCTTTCAATTAAAAAACAAGCCTGCCTAAGAATACATCGTTCACTCTTTTGAAGTTCTCAACCACTTCCTTACGTTGCAGGTGTTTATAATATTCATAAATTTCCATTTCTTCTGTACATGGTTCATGAGGGAGTCCTTCCCGTCCTTGCATCAAGCCAATATATAAAACAAATAGGACATATAGAAAGGAGTTAGATTTTTCACTTTCACCAATTCCTCATGCTATCTCTCAACAATGAATTCAGCCCAGTCAATGAACTTCTTTGCTCCCACTATGTTTTGAATGAAACAGTACATCCAATCTTCCCAATGGAAAGCGTGAGTGTGTTGGCAAATTTAAGTTGTCATCGATGAAGTTAGATGCATGCATCATTCCCACCGGTATAGGTACACTAGTAGATCACTCATACTTCTTTATAGGCACCGGTAGACTAAACAGAGGAGATGCATTGGTAGATCAAGGAGAGTACATAGTACCGGTCTTATAGTGCAAAAATGGGATGAACTGGGTATAAGATTGATACCGGTCAAGTACATAATAATCCGCACCGGTTATGCGGAGCTGTCTGATTTAAAACCGGATTATACGGAGCATCCACTATTTAGAACTGGAGTTAGCTTTTTAACAAGAGTTAGATTTACTTCTATGCGGATGTTTCAAGGTAAACTCAAGATCATCTCGCAAAGCTTTTTGCTGCATGATTTTTGGGTGAGTTTACAGCTTGGCGGTTCTATGAGTTAGGTTTTAATAAGATTAATTTCTTATAAATACAGGTCTAAGGAAACGAAAGAAGTGTTGTTAAAAATAGAGCATGAGAGAGATATCTTCTGAGAGAAGCTACGGTCACAAGAGGTGAAAGGCAGAGAAGTTCAACAATCAGGCTAAGTAGAAAGGTTAATAGGTATGATCTAGTTAGACAGAAAGTGTCAATTCAGATCATTGCTTTTATTTTGTTAAAGCATATTCAAATCCCTCTATCAGGGTGAACCCTAATAGGTTCTGTGTATAAATCCTTTAACCGGGTAGCATTTTAATTGATGTTGAAAGTCCTTTAACAAGGCGACTCCTAACAGAGTCAAGATCTTAACCGATCTTCTACCAAATCCCTTTATCGGGTAGCACTCTTGCAAGTGCTTTGTAAGCTCTTAAATGAGCACCTTTATTACTGTAGTAGTGAAGTTGTGAGCTCTGTCTCATTGTGGTTTTTTCCTTCTAACCGAGGGTTTCCACGTACATATGCTGTGTTGATCTGAGTATTTCTATTTCTGTTTATGAATGATTAATTGCATGTTGTTTATTCTGCAAGAATCTACAAACAAGGTTTAATTAAGATAGAAATAGTATTTACTGATTCACCCCCCCTCTCAGTAACCGGTTAGTAATAACAATTGGTATCAGAGCTTAGTTCTCTTAGATATAAAGCTTAACCTTTGGAGAAAAAGATCATGGAGGGTTACAGATATCAGAAACAGCTTGAGGAAACCAATGACATCATTGCCTCTCTTGAGAGTAGACTGAGAAGATCCCTTGCTAAAAGAAAGGAGCTGGCTCTGCAGTTGAGTGAGAGAAATGAAACAATTAATGAACTCTTTGGGCAAAGTGGATCAGATGAAGCTGAGGAGGCAGTCTCTGAGCTAATGGAGAGGAACCAGATCCTAACCGATCAGATCTCCAACCTAAAAAGGGAGCAAGAAGATAATGCCCTAAGAATGACTGAATTGATTGAGAAAAAGAGGAAAGCTGAAGATGAAGGAAACTCTGTAGTCAAATCACTAACAACCTCTGAGAGAGCAAGAAATCTGGCAGAAGAAGTTGTAAGGGAAAGTGATCTTGTTGTTCTGCAACTTCAAGAAGACATGCAAATAGTCACTCAAGAAAATGCCAACATGCAAAAGATTTGGCATGATAAAGATGATGCATGCAAGAGGCTGACAATTGAGCTATATCAACTGAAGGAACAGATGAAAGAACTCGAAGAAAGGAATGAAATCCTCAGAAGATACAACGAAGCTCAGTAAAGTTTGATGAGCAACTAAAAGCTCAAAGAAAGCACAAAGATCTCACAAGACTTGGGTTCACCGAACAAGACACCAAGGAAATCGGCGAGTCATCTGGAGCCAAGACAAGCAAGAAGGAAAAGATGAAGCCGACGGAACAAAAGGGTAAAAAGACCTTCAACACTTCTTGCAACCACTGTGGAAAATCGGGCCATAAAACAGGTAACTGTAGTAATGCACTGGTAAAGCCAACTATCAGTTACTGCAAAAACTGTTGCAAGTATGGCCACAAGACCACTGAATGCTGGTCTCGCCCCACAAGTGTGTCCAGTGGAAGTAGGGGAAGCTTCAAGGGCTATTGCTACGCATGCAACAAGTTTGGACACAAAGCTGATGAATGCAGAACCCCACCGAGACCGATATTCCCTAAAAGAAATGAGAACCAGAGCACAACCAACTGTGGTATGCATAGTCATAATGACTCTTGGTGTAATTCACCTAACAAAAGAAGGGTAAATCCATGGAAGGGAATCAGGATGGTCTGTTACACCTGCAACAAAGTTGGACACTGGCCAAAACTTTGTAGGAACCGGTCAGTAAACAAGAGAAGAGGATCGGTCAAATTGGTGATGAAGACCTTGTCTCCCAATGAAAAGAGCAACAAGGGAAAAGAAATCGAGAAAGAAGTCAAGAAGATTTGGTTAAAAAATGAATCAAAGAGCTCCGCTGAGGAGAAGACAGAGGGAAGATCATCGTCTGCTGATGATGATATCTCTTCAACAAATTGAGACTAAAAGGCTTAGAGGGAACCGGTAGCCTGTCTACTGTTCTCGGTAGGAAGGATTGGTGAGCATCAAACTCACTAAGTTAGTAAGTTAAACCGGACAGGTAAGTGTTGATCAACCGGGGTTTGTTCAAACAGGAAAAAGCTTGAATACTGGTTGGCGAAAAAGGAAAGAAAGGTTAGGTAAGGTAATTAATGCTATAGCTGTTAACAAATAGTTACCATTTGGTAATTACCGTTATGCCCTAAATCTATATAAAGAAAGGAGGATTACTCATTTTTCTTTTACTTTGCGTTTTGTGATTAACAATTTCTTATGCTTGAGTAATATTCTCGTGCTTTGATCATCGATAAGATATTTTCTGTAAGACCGATCAAGCTACTTTCTGAGTAAACTGGTTGATAACAATGGCATCATCATCATTTGTCTCCAAGTTGATTCAAGCAAATCAACTCGACTGACCTGTCTACGACATCATGGTAGTCTAGAACAGGGAAAACGGCATGTCCGGTGCACTGTCATCTGTGCCTGATGGAGTTCTCATGACGGAAGATGTCACTGCTTTCATTCATGCGAAACAAGAACTGGGTGAAACCTTCATCCAGAGAGAGTACCTCTCGCTGTGCACAGACGAAAATCTTCCATACAAATATGTGAAGTTGGTGTCCTCAGGGCTGATTAACAGAGTTTGTTACCCAACCATTTTCCTATCGGATTGGATACGACTGGTTCTTAGTCTTGTGCATGAACTTGGTTTCTGGGTTGCAAAAGGAACATGCACGCAAATCATCAAGGAGGACCTGCACAGAGTGACCGGGTACAACGACCAAGGGGAACCTCTCACCCTTAGAACTATCTCCAATGCCGTGGTCACCAAATTGACGAAATTGAAATCTGACAATCGGTTAATGACCGTCAACTGCATTGAAGATGAAGGAGTTCGGTTTGCATCTGCAATGATAGGTTACAAAATCTATCAATCAAGTAACCTGAATAGCGTACTGGGAGGAGCCATTCATGCCGCTCACCGGATAATGCACAACAACGCCTAGTACGATATTTTCACAATGCTTCGAGGACAGATTTTTGAGAATCTGAAGAAGCTCGGTATCGTCAAGAAGAAATCCCTAAAGTATGGAACCCTACTGGTATGCCTTTACTTTTACTATTCTAACTTCTTTTAGGGAATAGGAAAAGTGACTTGGGGAACCGATCAACCTATCATGATCTAGATCAGTGATATGGCCAACCAACTGGGAAACCAGTTCGGAAAAGTCATGACTGATCACTTTGAGGCATTCCAGCTAAGAATGCATGCCACGGAAGGATTCCGTCAACCATTGTTGACTCCTACAAAGACGATGTGTGTTTTCTAGTCTCCACCGATCACTGCATCATTCAGGCAGTGGAATCGTGAACCGGGTATGCTCCAGAACTGGGGTATGAAATCTCTGCAAAGACAACAAAGGCATATGCAGATACCCTGCAAGATTGTGATATGGACTTGTCCGCTTACCAGTTTGGGACGTTTGAAGAGATTCAGGAGAATTTGAAGAAAAGGGCACCAATTAAGAATGTTTATGTCAAGAGGACCCCTACACCGAAGAAGAAACCGGTAGCAGATCAACCGAAAGTCCAAAGGAAAAGAGCACAACAAGCGACCAATGCTCAAGGAGAAGAAACAAAAGGAACAGAAACCGAAGACCCAACTCCTCTGGTCCGCAAGAGGAAATCTGCTAAACCGGTGAAGGAAGATGCACCAAGAGAAAGAAAGCCCACAATTGATGAATACGTGGTAGCATTAAAGAATTTAGTTGGTATGGCATCAGTAGGAAGGAGGTATGATCTGGCGAATGAAGAAGACAGGAGGAAAATAGAGGAAGCGGTAGTCTATTGCATTCACAAGTTCAATCTAACTCCTACTGAACTTCATAAGGTCGTCCTTGACGATCTCCAAGAAATTCTTGAAGCAATATGGAAAGCTTCAATGGAAAGAGAAAAGGAGCTAAGGATTAGAGCTCTTTTTGAGGTTCATAATCATCTCACTCTGGACGAGGCCACTCAACAAGCAGAATTGCACAAGCAAAACTTTTTGTTAAGAAAGAGGGTCAGTTAGATGCTTGTTGGAGAAGTTGACAAGGTTCATGAGGAAGGTGTGGCAACATGGACTAAACTTCTTCAAACCTATTGATGTCAGTTTTGTACCACTACATAACATATAGCAATTGAATACTTGATATAGAATACCAAACACTCAACCCTCTCTTGAAAAGTAATTACTCATGAAGGACATGAGAATACTCCAAGTTTCCTTACACCCGTGGATACTAACTCAGTTATATTAATGTGATTTGCTGGTTAATCATGTAGGCGGGCTTACATTGTTCATTCAAAGATAATTTGGTGGTACTTCGCTTGCTTGACTTGTTCTTTTCTCCTTGATCACTTTCACTTTCAACTACTGCTACCACTAACTGCTTACTGGTCTACTACTACTCCTATGAATGAAGAAATTGGCAAATGGACGAGGATCCAACCAAATGAAACCTTGCCTGCGGCGCTACCTCCATAGGTGCAATGATTCAAGGGGAATTGGACTAGATTACCACACAAGGCTTCCTAACAAGCCACTAGGATGCTAGTGGCCTAGTATATAGATCCCTATCAAACATTCACTAAGATCACCATACAACTAGCCATCTACTTCTACTCTAACAACATGAAATGGAATCCTACTTTAATTTGAGAGATGAGAAGAAACATGCAATACACCAAAATGATCATGTATATCCACCATGCAAACCACAACAACGAATAGAGAACAATTTTGATAGTATTTTGGCAACAATTCTCCAACATAACTCCCCTTTACAAATGAGAACAAATATAGAGGCTCAAAATTACGAGTGGCCAAGATTAAGGGGCAAAATCAAGGGCCAAGATTAAACCTTACAAACCCTAATTAGGGTTACCATCTTTCAACCAATTACATGAGGGCACCGACTTTGTGGGCCAATGAGAAAATTACAATAATTTGTCAACCAATGAGAGCATAGGACACTTGGCATGATTTGATTGCATGCACATGAAATTGCCACCTCATCAACCTTATCTTATAAATTTATTTAATCCTTGAGATGAGGTGAAGCCTTGGATGCTTGAGCTCGTCCTTAGAAACTTTCTCATCACCACTTGAACTTGCTTGTACCCGATGTCTTGACCTTGAAAGGGTGAGGTCTCTATGCACTTGGGGTAATCTTGCCTTGGCCATACCTTAGTGGCCTGCCTAGATGTGAACCTTCTTGCACTTTGAGAGCCTTGCTCTTGGCCACCACCTTGAAATCGAACTTGACCTCTTTCAACCTTTCGTCTCCCTTTCCTCCATCATCCTTGCCTTCCTTAACCTTCATGGTCCTCTTTAATGTAATGTCCCGAACCCAAACTGTTACTCTACCGAGTTTGTACGGAGGAATGAACAAACATAGGGAGTGCCGTACGGATGCTTTAGGCCGCACGGATGCTTCTGGCCGCACGGATGTCTTAGGTCGCACGGATGCTTCGGGTGCTTCGGACCGCACAGATGCTTCAGGCCGCACGGATGCTTCGGGCCGCACGGATGCTTCGGGTGCTTCAGGCCGCATGGATGCTTCAGGTCGCACGGATGCTTCGGGCCACACGGATGCTTTAGGCCGCACGAATTCAGGCCGCACGGATGCTTCAAGTCGCACGGATACTTCGGGCCGCACGGATGCTTCTGGCCGTGTGGAGAATGGTCGATGTCTTCAGATGGCGTTCTTCTTTATGCGAAAGATTAAGATAATCTGTGTAGATGCAAGATAATAAGTAAACCAAATATATTTGCCAGAAGGATCTTATTATATTAATTGATAGAAACCTTGGATTTGCCAGGTCCGATACAAGCAGGACAAACAGAATAGGGTGAGGGTTGAATCCCACCGAAACTGTACACAAACCAAATAGGGAGGGTCTTTCACCTCCGAAATGGCGAACAACAGAATCCCAACAGGAATTTGCAAAATACAAATCAAATATAAATCTTCACATATCAAAACTAACCTACACACCGAGCATAAATACCTGTCGGGAAACTCTCAAGAGTGCACAAAAGAGCCGACGGCGACAACTACACCTACGCCAACAAAAAAAAAAGGGCCCGAGATAAACTAAATCGATTGGGACCCAAATACAATAATTTTATTAAAATTGGGGACATTACAAATCCTCGCCGCCCAAAGATTGCTTGTCCTCAAGCAATCCATCATCAATACTCCAGGATTCCAAACTAAGCGCGGACACTGATAATTGTATCCACTGGAACCCTCAAGCCGCAACATGACCATGCACTTGGAAGAAAGTGAGGAAAGAAACTCTCCATCAAGCTCCCGTTGCTCCATTCTGATATAATTGTTGCCATGCTCGGAGTCACCAGGATCCCAATGAAACCAAACATCAAACTCATCGATGCTCAAATCCCAAGCCAAGTGCGGTCGTTGGTAGTAATATCCGTTGAAAACTCTGTGCTGCTTTTGGACCATATGCACATAGTTGGATTCAGTTGGGACGAGTAAACCATCATCAAGTTTTAACTGCGTCACTCTGGTATAACTATTGCCATGCCCTTCACCAGGATCCCAACAATGCCAACCCATGAAATATTTCACACCCTCATGTTCAACAATCTCTTCCAGCATGGGCACAAACACAGATGTTGATGCCAACAACACTGTAATGTTTTGAAGGTGATTTCTGCCCAGAGGTAATTTTGCGAGACGTCCGGAAAGCAATCTCTTCGCGAAGGGAATCTCCATCTGAAGGCAATCTCGGTCCGAAGGCGATCTCCACTCGAAGGCAATCTTGGCCCAAAGGGAGATTCGATCCGAAGGAAAACTCGGTCCGAAGGGAATCTCGGCCCGAAGGCAATCTCGGTCCGAAGGGAATCTCGATTTGAAAGAAATCTCGACGACGAACAAAGCCTCGACATAAGATAGAGTTTCTGTGGTGACAGCAACGGAGAGAGCCTCGACAACGAATAGAGCCTCGACGACAGACATAGCCTTGGCGGCAGATAGAGTCTCGGCGACGCACATAGCCTCGGTGATGCACACAGCCTCAGCGACGTACACGGTCTCGGTGGTAGACAGCTTCGGTGATGGACATGGCGTTAGCCTTGGCAACAAACATAGCCTTAGTGACGGACACAGCCTCGGCGGTAGAGCCTCGGCAACAACCTCGACGACAGACATAGCCTCGATGACAGACAGAGCTTCGGCGACGGACACAGCCTCGGCGACAGACAAGGCCTCAGCAACAAACACAGCCTTGACAGGGGACTGAGTCTCAGCGGTGACCATGTCGGAGAGAACCTTGGCAGTGGACAAAGCCTCGATGGCAGACAGGGACTCGTGTAAAGGATCACCTTTATCGCCGTCATCAACTTTCTCCCACTTGTGCAAATGAGATATTAGTTTTTCTTCACAATGCTTGAATACATTATTCACCAATCTACACACTGCCATAGATGGAACACATTCTAGATTGCAAATAGCCCACAACATAGATATGATAGGTTGGGATATTTCATCGATCTCTTCAATGCACGAAATCATAAGGCTCTCCATAGCAATCGAAACCTTATTATCATGACATTCCTTGATTGTGACCAAGAAGTGATGAAACATATCATGGATCAAGTCTTGCAACTCCAAATCTAAGAGGAGGTTACTTACTTTGACATTTGCACAATTCTCCAATATTGTAGATCTCCTGCCAAAAGGGTCACCACTGAAGTCATCAAGGCTTTGAAAGCTATCAACGATCAAATGCAATATCTCTATCATGGTGTTGTCATCATACGGTTCTCGAGGAGCCCAGATTCTCAAAATCTCACTGAGACTTGCCGCAGCTGCCAACTTCATTTCCTTGTCATGGTGTCTTAAAAGCTTGGGTTGACTTAAGGCATCCTTAATTGGAGAAAGGATCCTTTGTATGAATCTTGAAGGTGATTGTTCAACCTTACACAAACATATTTCCAATATATCTAATGGAAGATCAATACCCTCACTGAGCTCTTTGGTAATCCTTTGTAGTGCCTTCAACCACCTCTGTCCATCACTACTGGGCGCCATAGTGTGATCCAAATCCCAAAATCTCCCAATCATCCCAACAGGCTGGCAAGATCACCAGCTCTGATACCACTATAATGTCCCGAACCCAAACTGTTACTCTACCGAGTCCGTACGGAGGAATGAACAAACACAGGGAGTGCCGTACGGATGCTTCAGGCCGCATGGATGCTTCAGGGCGCATGGATGCTTCGGGTGCTTCGGACCGCACAGATGCTTCAGGCTGCATGGATGCTTCGGGCCGCACGAGTGCTTCGGGTCGCATGGATGCTTCGGGCCACACGGTTGCTTCGGGCCACACGGTTGCTTCGGGCCGCATAGATGCTTCAGGCTGCACGAATGCTTCGGGTGCTTCGGGCCGCACAGATGCTTCAGGTCGCACGGATGCTTCAGGTCGCGCCATAGTGTGATCCAAATCCCAAAATCTCCCAATCATCCCAACAGGCTGGCAAGATCACCAGCTCTGATACCACTGTAATGTCCCGAACCCAAACTGTTACTCTATCGAATCTGTACGGAGGAATGAACAAACACAAGGAGTGCCGTACGGATGCTTCAGGCCGCACGGATGCATCGGGTGCTTCGGACTGCACAGATGCTTCAGGCCGCATAGATGCTTCAGGTCGCACAGATGCTTCGGGCCGCACGAGTGCTTCGGGCCGCATGGATGCTTCGGGCCACACAGTTGCTTCGGGCCGCACGGATGCTTCAGGCCGCACGGATGCTTCGGGTGCTTCGGGCCGCATGGATGCTTCAGGTCGCACAGATGCTTCGGGCCGCACGGGTGCTTCGGGCCGCACAGATGCTTCGGGCCGCACGGGTGCTTCGGGTGCTTCAGGCTGTACGAATTCGGACCGGACGGATGCTTCAAGCCGCATGGATACTTCGGGCACAAACACAAGGAGTGCCGTACGGATGCTTCAGGCCGCATGGATGCTTTAGGCCGCACGAATGCTTCGGGTGCTTCGGACCGCATAGATGCTTCGGGCCGCACGGATGCTTCAGGTCGCACGGATGCTTTGGGCCGCACGAGTGCTTCGGGCCGCATGGATGCTTCGGGCCGCACAGATGCTTCGGGTGCTTCGGGCCGCATGGATGCTTTAGGTCGCACGGATGCTTCGGGCCACACGGATGCTTCGGGCCGCACGGATGCTTTGGGTGCTTCAGGCTGCACGAATTTGGACCGCATAGATGCTTCAAGCCGCACGGATACTTCGGGCCGCACTGATGCTTTTGGCCGTGTGGAGAATGGTCGATATCTTCAGATGGCGTTCTTCTCCTTTATGCGAAAGATTAAGATAATCTGTGTAGATGTAGGATAATAAGTAAACCAAATATATTTGCCAGAAGGATCTTATTATATTAATTGATAGAAACCTTGGATTTGCCAGGTCCGATACAAGCAGGACAAACAGCATAGGGTGAGGGTTGAATCCCACCGAAACTGTACACAAACAAAATAGGGAGGGTCTTTCACCTCCGAAATGGCGAACAACAGAATCCCAACATGAATTCGTAAAATACAAATCAAATATAAATCTTCACATATCAAAACTAACCTACATGCCGAGCATAAATACCCGTCGGAAACTCCCAAGAGTGCACAAAAGAGCCAATGGCGACAACTACACCTATGCCAACAAAAAAAAATGGGCCCGAGATAAACTAAATCGATCGGGACCCAAATACAATAATTTTATTAAAATTGAGGACATTACATCTAACCTTCCCACTTGAATTTGGTTTGCATGCACCCCCCTCTGCTTCAATACTCTTGGGTTTTGGGGGCACCTGCCTTGGCCATACCTCCCACTCAAATCTAACCAAGCTAACTTACACGAATAGCCAAGCCCTGCCTAGCCTCAAATATCTTCAAATCTCTTCCAATCCGCAATGAAACCTGCCTCCTCGCTAATGTTTTCCTCCTTGGCTAACCCTTGAATGCCTTCAACTGTTCAAACTGCCACAACCTCGCCCTTTGGCATAAGCATCTGCCTTAACCATAGTGGTGCAGTGTATCTCCCGAAATTGGATTTGGTTCGACTAACAAAGCATCACAATAGTCTTGCAATCAAATAGAAGAGGTAGGACGCCATGTAGAATTGCTTCTGATTTTGCACTATCCTAAGTTGCATCTCTAAATTCATGGTAATGATCCTAGTCCAATCAAACTTTCTTTACCATTCTTAATTCTTTCGATAAAATAATACATCCAAGGATCAAACTGTGTGCCTGGAGCAGAGTTCATGACTCGGTTGAGAAGCACAATGAGGTCACCATACTCTGATTTGAAATTTGACTTGGTGAGCCTTGATGACTTGGTGACTCCCTTCTTGCCTTCGTGTAACCAGTTCTGCTTTAGTAGAGCGAGGTAGGCATCCTGACTGTCCTGAAAGAACCTGGCTGCCTGATCCGCCAACATTACTGTCATGCCCGTCAGTTGGGGTATACTGAACACTTCCTTTCACAATTCCACACTTACTGATCTTCTTTGCCATAGAGGACTGGTCTCCTTTCAACCTATCTCTCAATTGTATCATATCTATGGTGCCGACGTTGGTGTCTCCGACTCGCTTCAATTTCGAGAAGAAAGTGGTCTTTGACATCATGTCTTCCTTGTCTTTCGTGGTATTAATTCCCTTTGGGTTCTTGCTTGCACTAGCATCCGCCATCCTAAACACTTATTTCTGCCCCTTCTTTCTATAGTGAGGTGGGACTACACTTATTTCTGCCCCTTCGCCTAGGGATGATCAAACATATTTCTGCCTCGCCAATTTCTATCACACTACACTTATCTCTGCCTCTTCGCCTAGTGAGATGGACTACCACTTATTTCTACCTCTTCGTTACCTATGAGATGGACTACACTTATATCTCCCAACTTCTTTCCTAGGGGTGGGACTACCACTTATATCTCCTTTCTCCAAATCCTAAATGGAAACTACACTTATATCTCCCAACTTCAAGCCCTAATGAGATGATGAGGTGATGGAATGGATGATGCAAGAAGAAAATAGGGAAATGTACCAAGAGAGAACAAAGAAGAAAATCCGCCTTGTAGACCACTTTACCCTCAATCCTGAAACTTATCTTCTACACTAAACAAACAACACCAAAGAAAAGGATAACAATTAAAAGAATAAGTTACTCACCAATTAGTTTTGCAAAATCTGTCCCTCTCCGAATTGGATTTCTTTATCAAATCTACAAGCTCTTATGATCCTCAAAATGGTATGGCTTGGGCACAATCTGTAGTCTCTCTCAATATTCTGCTAAGAAGCAGCCCCTTCTTTAGTCAAAATATCAGTCCCTCCTTGCCAATTCGTGGCTTCCTCCTATCACCTAGCAGTCCCCACCTTGCTATCAAACAATAGCCTCTTTACAAACTCGGATTTGCCCTTGGCAATCAAGTAGCAAGCCTCTTTAGACTCACTGTCGCTGCCCTTCTTCCAGAAAATTCGCACCTCCTGCCCTTTGACAATGGTAATGCCCTCTTCTCTAATTCGAATCTGCTCCGCTTGTATTCGGATCTGCTTCTCTTGTATTCGGATCTGCTATATGCTCTACAGACAAAGTTCACTCACTACCTCTTTTTGCTTTCGGATCAGATCTGCTTCTTTTCTAAATTCGCATGCCACTTCAACAAGTTCGGGCCTGCCTTTATGCAACACTAGATCTGGCTCTCTCTACAATTCGGACCTGCACTTTAGAGTTTTGGCCCTTGGCTTTGAGAGATTCGGGCCTGCCCCTCTCAATTTCGCTTTGCCCTTGCCTGATTTCGCTGCTTGGAGGAATGGATGAGGGAAGGAGGAGGAGGGCGCTCCTTTCTTATGCCACATCTAGAGCCCTGCCATAAGGGGCCGACCTTGCACAAAGGAAAATGAAAATGAAATTAATAAAATGCCAAGAGAGGGGGGGGTGGGCGACCAGGCCTATAAAATATAATTTTGCATTAAAAAATTTAACTAAACTTTGAATTTCGAATTGCATTGGGATGGGAAAGTCACGCCACCATAAAGAAAGGCCCCAATTAGATTCAATAATGCCATGCGCCATAATAAAAGGTCCTAAAAATTTCGAAATTAAAGCCTATACTTTGGATTTTCAAAAGCTCAGATTTTAAACTTCAAGGCCAGATTTTCACATTCATTGCCCAGATTTTTAATTTTTTAAAGCTCAATATTTCAATTTTGATCCCAGATTTTATATTTCGAAGCAAACATTATGATTTCAATGCAGACTTCGAAAGTATGTGCCCAGATTTTTAATTTCAATGCCCAATCTCCATGCTAAAATTCGAAAATTACTAGCTCAGATCTTTTATTTATTGCTCAATTTTCGAATGTCAATCTCAGATTTTATGATTTCCAAAGCGAATTTATGTAAAAATCTCAATGATATTGCCCAGATTTTAGATTTATTTGCCAAGATCTTATATTGTTTACCCCAGATTTTTAAATTATTTGGAAATGTTTTTGAATTTAGTAAAGGAAAAAGTTCGATTATGTTTCACACTTTCTTCAAAAGATCAAAACCAAAATCAAAATCGAAAACCACAATCCTCCAATTTCATTTTTCACATCATTCATCTAAGTCCAAAAGGCTCGTCAAGGCATCGGGATATCGAGATCTAAAAAAAATGCCAAGGCTAGTTCGAAAATGGGGGTCCCCAAATTCTTTGGGGCGATGGTGTGAAAACCTCACAACAAAACCCAACAACAGGCAGAAGAAGCATGCCAGAAGAACACTGAGCCACTGGTCAAAGATACCGGTAAAGGAAAGGGAATTCTAGGAGCTGAAGCACAAATGAAAGCTAAGGTATCAATTGAACCGGTCATCGTCGATATCACTGACGACAAAGGTGGTGATCTAGCTCCTCCAACCATTCTTGTATCTCCAGAAAGAGGTAAGGCTCGCACTATGACTGTTAATGATATAGTAGATGAAGTAATGGATTTTGGAGAAGTAGCCAATGTGGCTAAATGGTATAGTGTGCTAGGAGAGGAAGATAAACAAGCAATAATAGTGGCTCTGTTAGAAACCTTCTTGGATTACAACAAAACTCCAAGAGACTACAGGTCTAAATTTCCTCCTGAACTAAATACAAGATTAATGACTAAATGGAGAACCGGTCTGGGCTCCAACAGTAGAATTGTTAAAGAGACACTGTCATAGGTGCAACTTGGTCTCAGTGAAGACAAAATTAAACTTCTAATGGAGGAAGTATCCATGAATTTGGATACAAAGAATAGGGTTACCAAAATAATAAATGGTTATGAGAACGAAGTCTATAAAGAGACACTATATTTCTGGCAACAATATGATTTCAGTGCTCTCGAGGCAACAGGTCCACAGGATCAACCTGAAACAGTACAAGAACCACCGGTTCAATTCACCACTCATGAAGAACCAACAATCAATGAACAGGAGAATCTGGGAGAGTCATCGGTTAAGATGACCACTAACAACACAGTTGGTGAAGAAGAAATTGCTATGGGTGATCTACATACAGCTGAAGAGAAGCACAAAGAAGAAGCCCCACCAGAAGAGCAATTGCAACAGGAAGAAGATGCACAACGAGAAGTAGAGGTACAACCGGAAGGGGAAGTACAGAAAGAGGAAGAAAGACCAGAAGAGGTAAGAATACCAGAAGAGATGGTAAAACCGGGGGATGAAGAAAAACAAGAACAGAATGAACAAGAACAAGAGTTAATTGTAAATATTGAGCAAGAACAACCGATACAAGAGCCAAGACAAAATGAACAGGTAGATGTTCCAAGCTCATCCTCATCTAAGAGGAAGTTATCCTTTGTAGCAGACACAAAAGCCAAGAAGAGCAAGGATAGCAAGACTATGGTTGACATAAGCAAAATGTCAACTAGGCAACTAAAGGAGTTGACAAAGAGGAAATAGGACATGGTCCTCACAAGTGTAAAGAACATCCTGTACAACTTTGTACCAGATGCAGACATTGATGAAGATGAACCTGTCATTGACCAATTGGAGATTTTGGCTCAAGCGATCGGAGAAGATGTCACCGATCTGCAGACAATTGCCATTGATCACTATGAGCAGAAGAGAATAGAAATTCTCCACAGACAGGTTGAAGAGATAAAAGAAACGGTATCAACCAACATAAGGTTACTTCAACAACAATTACAAGTTGCAGGAAGTCTGATGACAAGGACTTCAAATTTTGATACTTTTGTACAAGACATCATAGAGAAGTCATCTAAGACTTCTGAAGACATAAGAGCTCTGTCTTCCCAATTCAACATAAAGAACACATCTGCAACCGATTTCGGCAGAGAAATGACAAGCCTAGCTCTCATTCTGAGAAAGGCATCTGAAGAGAAAACCAAGAGAATCCAAGATCTTATTGGATTTCAATTATTTCTGGCCCCAACATTTGATTTAATGCAAAGGACTGCAACTGACGCTGAGAATCTGATCAGTGAACTGGCCTACAAAACTGTAGAGGACATGGAGAACATAATTGTCTCTCTAAAAGCAACACATAAAAATATAGAACATGTCACTGGTCAATGGAACCCTTTTATTCATACAACGAAGAAAGTGTACAAGGACATCTTCACAAAGTTACAGATGTAAACTAGTTAGTACCACAACCCTTTGTCCTATGGAGGCAAAAAGGGGAAGAAGACATCAGGGAGAGGGGAGAAGATCAGAAAGGAAGAAGTTCAGGTTAGCTACATATAGAATTGATTCAGCTACAGAGCAGAAGGCAACACAAGAATAGGGGAAGTCTATAGATAGAAGAGCTGAAGCACACACACAGGGGAAGTCTACAGGACAAGGAATTAACTGTGATGAGTGAGTGATGTTTTGCCACCAATGCCAAAGGGGAAGATTGTTGGCAAATTTAAGTTGTCATCGGTGAAGTTAGATGCAAACATCATTCCCACCGATATAGGTACACCGGTAGATCACTCATACTTCTTTATAGGCACTGGTAGACTAAATAGAGTATATGCACCGGTAGACTAAACAGAGGAGATGCACCGGTAGATCAAGGAGAGTACATAGTACCGGTCTTATAGTGCATATAGGGGATGAACCGGGTATAAGATTGATACCGGTCTAGTGCATAATAATCCGCACCAGATTATGCGGAGCTATCTGATTTAAAACCGGATTATACGAAGCATCCACCGTTTAGAACTGGAGTTAGCTTTTTAACAGGAGTTAGTTTTATTTTTACGCGGATGTTTCGAGGTAAACTCAAGATCATCTCGCAAAGCTTTTTGCTGTATGATTTTTGGGTGAGTTTACAGCTTGGCGGTTCTATGAGTTAGGTTTTAATAAGATTAATTTCTTATAAATACAGGTCTTAGGACACAAAAGAAGTGTTGTTGAAAATAGAGAGCAGGAGAGAGATATCTTCTGAGAGAAGCTACGGTCACAAGAGGTAAAAGGAAGAGAAGTTCAACAATCAGGCTAAGCAGAAAGGTTAATAGGTATGATCTAGTCAGACATAAAGTGTCAATTCAGATCATTGCTTTTATTCTGTTAAAGCATATTCAAATCCCTCTATCAGGGTGAACCCTAATAGGTTGTGTATAAATCCTTTAACTGGGTAGCATCTTAATTGATGTTGAAAGTCCTTTAACAAGGTGGCTCCTAATAGAGTCAAGATCTTAACCGATCTTCTACCAAATCCCTTTACCGGGTAGCACTCTTGGAAGTGCTTTATAAGCTCTTAATCGGGCACCTTTATTACTGTAGTAGTGAAGTTGTGAGCTTTGTCTCACTATGGGTTTTTCCTTCTAACTGAGGGTTTCCACATACATATGCTTTGTTGATCTAAGTATTTCTATTTCTGTTTATGAATGGTTGTTTGCATGTTGTTTATTCTACAAGAATCTACAAACAAGGTTTAATTAAGATAGAAATAGTATTTACCGATTCACCCCCTCTCACAGTAACTGGTTAGTAATAACAGAGTGTTTCCCTTTGCTTTGTTCAACAACAACTCTATATCCTTCACTTCGTTGATGGGGTTTTCAATGGTTAAGAGTCTCGGCAGCTGTGAACCCCCTTTTTGAGGTTTGATGAGCCAGTTTTCAGCAATGGTGGTATTATAGTCTTTCCTGTTAGCATCAAACTCGCTTGTAGCTTCTTTAACCGTCCAGGCTTCATACGACTCCTTATGTGGGATCCTAAAGTTGGCTACAACAGTTTCTCTGCTGATTCTCACAAGAATTTCACCAGAAACATCCTGAATACACCTATTCTCCATATCATATCTATTAGCACATTCTAACACTAACTCAGGACAAGCCAATGTAGATGGAAATCCTACTGCTTCTAGTAAACCACTATCTGCGAATTTCTTTGAGACGGACCCTTCACTTGCGCTTCTGACTCTTTGTATTAATTCAGCCAAATGAACATTAACCAGAGAGGTATCATAGATTTCTGGTAGTAAAGTTACTAAACGGGTATCTTTTTCTACCTTTGGGAGCTTGGGATGAAAGATTGACATCTTTAAAGAAAATTTTCCAAAATCACAGGACAATCATAGCATATAACAGGCAAGAATTTCTACTTGTAAAACCAGAAAGATTGAATTGGCAGAAGAAGATTGTAGAACTCACCGTTTGTCGTGCGTAAACCTCTGTAATCTCCCTACATCACTTTGTTGTCTTAACCCTTCAAAACATTTTGATGAATGATTAAGAACATAATGTAGGTTATTTATGATAGTGAGTGGTAAAAGGATTTCTTTTGGATTACAGAGTATGACACATTTAATTTATTTGTGTGAGCAGGTCTGATGTGACACATTGCGGCATTCATATTTATTCCCTGTCAAATTGGCATGCCTATATTGACATCCCATTACTTCTCCTTTTTGCTCCACTTTTTGTATTGATGAGTGACTTACTGTACTTGCATATGGAAATTGATAGCTGTCCTCCACTTCTCCATTACCTGATAGCATTATTCATCAAAGGGCCACGAACCTTGAACTTTGAAAGTGATTTTCTAAAGTTCAAGTTCAATATTCAGAGTGGCTTGCCAGCAGGGGATGAGACATGACATGATCACAACTTTGAACTTTGAACCTTTTGGTTCAAGGTTCAAGTTCAACGACACCCCTGAGAATGAACAAACTCAACCCAACTAGAAAATGAATCAGACTTGATACATTTCTTAACCTCTTGAACTTGAACTATGAACTAATCATGGTTCAAGTTTCAAATTCAACAATGACTATACAAAGGACAACCTTACACCCTTCACTAACTGATAAAAAAAAAACGGCTATCATTGATAGAAACTCCATTGGATATTGCAATCTTGTGATGCTTTTTCTTTGAATGACACAACTTAAATGAATTGAAATCAAGTGGGAAAGGGTTAGAAGGATCTAAATCTACTCCTAAGGACAATGATGTTAATGGATAGTGCTCCAGTGGACAAACTCCCAATAACCAAGCTTTGCTTTGCCAATATCAACTACAACTCCACAAGAACTAGTACAATTTTCTAAGGGTTATGCAAAGAATTTTCATATCACACTGAACACCATCATAATGAACAATGCACATTTAATGATAGAAGTTAAGCATCCATAAAAAGGGGGGCTCAAGGTAACTTTACACGACAACTTACCATCAACAAACTACCGAAAGTATGAGCTAAGGAAATTCATCAAACACCATTACATTTCTCCATTGAAATCAAAGCCCTTTATCTAACAAATCTACTCTAAGTGAGTGAACAATGAAACCATGCAAGCACCAAAATACATCAAGTAATCACCATGAAACCAACAATGAAAACTTTATTATCTTGGTAGTTCTTGGCAACAATCTCAAAATTCACTCCTTTACAAATGAGAAGTGAGCCCTTTATATAGATCTTAGATTACAATGGGTGGCCAAGATTGAAACAAAACCAATGGTCTAGATTTTTCTATCTCAACCCTAATTAGGGTAGGTTTGGAGAGAGAATCTACAATTAATGAGCAGGTCTATATGGACCAATCATCAAGAGCCATTCCCTTAGTGGGGTAATAAATGCCCACTTTGTAAGTCCACTAAATAGGAGAGTGGGGTGAAATGAATGCCCATTACACATCAAATTGTCGTCTGCCTTGAATAGATTATTCTTGATTCCCTTCCTTGATGCAATGAATTTTTAGTTGGATACCTCTAATTAGTTGGTGGAGATGAATGAGTGCCATATCAACATGCTGGGTGCCATGTAGGCTTGGGTCTTTTCTAACTGCATCATTTTGCAACCCAAATTTAACTGTGATTACTTCTTTTTAAATCATCTCCCTTTGATCATTTCCTTCCTTCTATGTACTTGCTTAGGAATTCATCTTCTTGAGATAGATTGGACCTTATGACTTTTGATCTCGGGTTTCTGGGGGAAATTCAAGATCTTCTTGAACTTTGAATTTTTGAAGTCCTAAACCTTGAATTCCTTGAATTGGATCACTTGAAAACTAGAGCTGGAATTTTGGGACTTGAATGTCTTCCTTCAACATTTGGAATGAGAATTCTTCCCCCTCTTTCTTCTTAAAAGCTCAGTCCTCTCTTAAGAAACTCTTTCTCTCTCTTCAAAATTCACAGCTTCCTCTTCTCATGTTTTAAATTCACTTTGTCATGCTTTTTCTTTTATTTTCCAAGAATTCCCTTTTTGGCATTTATCTTCATCAACATTTCTCAACCCATGGGTGCACACTTGGAGAGGGTAAAATTTGAGATGTGGAGAGGGAATTCCTGTACTTAGCCAAATTTCATCTATTCCTTGTAATTTATTCTTTGAGTGTACATGAGCTAGGAGGAGGAATTTTCCAACACTTAGCCATTTTCTCATCTTTACTTTTTCTCTTCAACTTAGGCGCATATTAGACATGGAGGTGAAATTTTTCAACACAACCATTTTTTCATCTTTTCTTGTTCTCTTGAGTGCATTTTGGCACTTGTGGCGGATTTCTTCAACTCAAGGAAATTCCTTGACTTAGTGGAATTTGATCTCCTTTTCTTTTCTAGATGTTTTTTAAAGACCTAACTTAACCATTTTTCTGATATTTTTCATGGCGTCCCACTTTTGGATATTTCAAGGATGTTTCTAGACTTAACCATTTTCCGATTGATTGCCTTGCTTGCTCATTCTTTCGAATATAGAATTGGATATCCTTTTGTCTCTTTATCAGTTGGAGCTCATCTGTTGCCAAAATAGACTTGCCAAAAATAGACATTCTAAAAATAGTAAGTTGTTCCAAAGTTAAAATAAGGCCAATCCAGAAGGTAGTGAAATTTTCTAAAAATAGACACTGCTAAAGATAGTAAGTTATTCCAAAGTCAAAATAAGGCCACTTTGGGGTGCAGTGAAATTTACTAAAAATAGACTTACTAAAAATGGGAACTTCCAAAAATAGTAAGTTCATCAAAACACTCAAAATGTTATTGGCATGCCTTTTGAAAGATTTTTCCTTCCTATAATTAGCCAAATTTTTTTATTTTTCATGCCATTTGAATGCTTGGGCGCAATTTTGGGGAGGAGGATTTTTCCTTTGAAGAAGAATTCCTTGCATGTGGAGAATTTTGTCACTTGGGTGGAATTGCTTGGATATCATGGAATTTTCCATGACTTAACCTTTTTTGTCATCTTCATAGCTATTTTGATCCATACTTGACCATTTCCCTCACACTTTCAATTTTGGGCGTTCTCAAGGATGTCATGGAATTTTCGTAACTTAGTCATTTTTGGCAACTTCATGTTCCTTGGATCCACACTTAACCAACACTTAGCCATTTTCTTGCATTGCCTTCTCCCTTTGGTCTAGACTTAGCCACTTTTCACATTACTTTCATTAACTTAGTCATTTTCTTTGGCCTCATGGAATTTATGCCTATGGGCACATATAGGACCTGGTGCAAGCTTTTGTACTTTGAGCACAATTCCATGCTACCCCTAGATTGGTGCTCATGGGTGCATTTGAGGTTGAGTAGTGGATTTTTCACTTTGGGCGGAATTCTTTGGCTCTAGTGGATTTGCGCTCTTGGGTGCATTTTAGCCCAAGTGAAGGATTTCATGTGTTGGACACCAATTCTTGAGTGTGGAGGATTTCTTCCTTTGGGCGCAAATCCATGGCTGTGGTGGATTTTGTCTATGACTTAGCCATTTCTTTCAACTTTCCTTGCATATAAAATATAACTTTAAAGTATAAGTTTCTTATACTTTAAGTTATATTTTATATAAATACTGTCAGGATGTTTGCGAGTGGTTTCAAATCTCTAGGAGTTATAATGAAGATTCTAAATTTTAGAAGATCCCAAAAATTTTCAGACTCAGCCAAATCTTAGTAATCAACATGCTTCCATTAGTGTTTTTGTCAAAAACTTGTTTTCCAAGATTTCTAATAAATTTGATACTGGAACACAAGGATTTTCCAAGAATTTTCACATCTTTTCCTGGATCAGAATCAAGAATCTTCACAACTTTCCATGCCTTTTCAATGCTTTTTCTAGCTTTTGATGCTTCAGACTCAATCATTTTTGCTCATTCTTTTGGAGATGGAAGTTTTTCTGATTGTCATGTTGGCATTGGAATTGGATGCTTTTTCTGATTTTTCCTCTTTTAGGTGCTTTTTTAGTGCTTTTTCAGTTTTCCTTAGGAGTTGCCTTTTCAGGAGATGGTTTTTGGGTGCCCCTTTTGAGGAGATGCTTTTTGAGACAGTGTAAATTTTTGACCAACTGCTAGACTTGTTCAACTTTTCGAATATAGAACTGGATACCCCTTTTTCCTCTTCCTCGGCTAGTGCTCATTTGACCTGCCAAAAATAAACTTACTATAAATAGTTTGTTTAAATGCAAAATTAGGGAAAATTGGGACACAATGAAACTTACTAAAGATAGACACTGCTAAAAATAGTAAGTACTTCCAAACTCAAAATAAGGCCATTCTGAGATGCAATGAAACTTACTAAAAGTAGAGATTTCCAAAAATAGCAAGCATGCCAAAACATTCAAAATTTCACTGTCATTCTTTCTAAAAGATCAATTCTCGTTCACACTTGACCTAATTCACTGACAAACACACATTTTCCATTCTAGGAGCTAGGTGGACAACACTTGTCTTCTAGACTTAGCCAACCTCACCAATTCTCATTTGAAACACGGGGGCCTTAGGGGACTGAGCCAAAAACTACCAAGAACAAAAGCCAAAAAGACAAGGCCTACAACAAAAAGAGGGGGTCCCCATTTGCAATGGGTTGATGTGTGAAAAGGTCACAACACTTCCTCAACCTATTTTGGCAAGAATTATTCAAGTTAGCCATAACATAACTTCAATAAAAGGTTGGAAGGATATTTGAGGAACTACGTCATTGGGAAACAAAATACATGGATTAAATGGCTACATTTGGGAGAGTATTGCTACAACACCACTCACCATATGTCTACAGGGATGAGCCCCTTTAGAGCATGATATGGGTACGAGGCAACTTCCTTTGGAGATTTGATTCTCGCAGAGAGTGGTGTGCCAAGAGCTAAAGATTTCATACAATGGAACATGGACATTATAAATACACTTAAGGGAAACCTCCATCAAGCACAAAATCAGCTGAAAATATATGTAGATAAGAAAAGAACCAAACAAACATTTGAAATCGGAGACGTGGTCTTTTTAAGATTACAACCATATAAGTAGTCATCAATCAAGGTGAGTGGGGCAGAGTAACTTAAGCCTAGGTTTTATGGGCCATACAAAGTTTTGAGGAAGATAGGGGAAGTTGCCTACGAATTGGAGCTGCACTTTTGCCCCTCCAAAAATGATCATTTCTCCATGGAATTAAAAGGAATTAGATTGCAGACCTGATCAAAATGTGTTAGAAAGACCAAATAGGATTAAAATTCCTATGGTAGTCTAATTTTAGGAAATGATACTCCGGGATAAAAATGACAATTGTTGCTTCTCAAAGAATATGAAGAAGGATAGAGGTGGCATTTGGGGGGAAGAGGAAGATACTAATTAGATTCATGAGAGACTAAAACACTTTCTTGAAGAAGCAAAACATGTAGCTAATTCATTCTTATTAATTATTTTCATACATATGACAAAGGCAAATCATATGGTGATGCTTTGGCCAAACATTGGTCCGGTAGGTAATGAGAATCCATGATACTTGAATTAAATTTATCTCTAGCCTATAGTTAGCACAAGGAGTTGAAAAAAAATTATCAACAAGATTGGCAGACACCAACTTTGAAGTATATACTTCACACAAAATGTGCCATGTTAAATAATTTCTGACACAGCTAAGTGCTGATTTAATCAAGCATCTAATGTCCCTTTTTGTATTTTATTTATTCTCTGATATTTTGAAAGGAAATGAATTGAAACAGCAAGTACAAATTCTAACCACACTTTTCAGGACCGTTAAATTACTGATATCAATCCACAATTGCAACAAACAACAGAAAAGTTTGCTAATATATGTAATAAAAACCCTAGAATTTTAGATGAAGCTATTCTAAACTAGGGCAGCTAAATAATCTTCAAATATGATTTATTTGAACAGTATGACCATTGAAAACAATGAATGAAGATGTCGGAATGCACAAATCAGAATTTGCAAGATATTTTTGCACTCACAGAATGTTGTACCCTGCTGAAAAGATGCAAGTCAGATTTAGATCATACCCTGCAAATTTTGTAAACAGCAAATAGAAGCTGGTGATTGGTATGACTGCTATCGGGAGATGTATGGCAAGCTGTACAATGCCAGAAAAAGCTATAATCAGCTAAAAATGATGATTTTCTGAAATAGGGTTGAAGCAGTAATATATTTTCAACTATATCCTCGCAATGGTTATGCCAGGAATATATTGTAAACTCAGCCATTCCAAAGGATTGTGCTAGGCATGGAAACATGTAGATTTGCTGATGACAAGTATAGAACAACAACTAATGTTGCTAGATCCACCGTCTAAATGATGTCACCCTAACTTATATGGTTGTAGATGTTGATTGCAGCTCATGATAGGTGTGGAAACATATGCAAAATGCTCAAATGTGATTGGTATCTCCTAGAAATGATGGCACTTCAATCGAATAGGCTTGTTTGCTTATGTTGGATGACTGATATTATGTAACCAGCAACTGGTATGATTGGTCTATAATCTTGAATGATTGATTTACCCTCTATCAATATGGTATTTAGCTTGTCTTGACTGTCATAAACCTCTAATTCAGATCTAACACCTTTTCTTGCACAATGAATCTCCCAAAATTCTGAAAATCAATATAGGAATCTTCAAATATGATATGGCAACAAAATACTGAAATTTGCTCGTGAACCCCAATTGGCCTATTGTTGGAATCTTTCTTGAAATCTCCAATCCAAACATAAGCAACAAAATCTGTAACGCCACTATATCAAATTGAAAAATGTCATCAAATCCTCAACATTTTGGTACAATTGTAAATTCTTGGATGGAATCATCCCAAATGGAAACAAGATTTTTTGACTTTGATCCCAAATGTGGAATCCATGAGGGTTTTTGTCCTCCCAAATCTTGGACAAACCAAGGGTTTTTGTTCCTGAATACCCTAGATTGAATAAATCATTCAAATCTGAAATTTGGATGCAAAGGATAACTTGAATGAATTCCAAATGAAGGTCAACACCTTTTTGATATACCTTTTCAAATTGGACCCTTTGGTACTAAATGTCTCTCAAGTATTTAAAAATAATTTTAATTTTACTTTGTTTTTTATTTTAAGTATCTAAAAATACTTATATTTTTATATTAGTGTTTGAAAACACATTTTATTTTAATTCTAATAATATTATTAAGTCACCCTTAAAATTAGAGATTATTGGGCCCAAATTAAATAATATTATTAATCATCTTAATTTGGAAAAATGGGACATTACAAGGCAAGACTATATAATACAATTTTCATCTAACCAATCAAATATAAGTTTCCTTTTTTTTAAAGCAAATGTCACATTGGCATTTGGTGTGGCCATTATCATTTGAGAAATTCTCAATGTATTAGACCATATATTTAAAATCTAAAACCAAGGTTAAAACAATACAACTAATCTTCAAAACATAGTGGCTAACAGGGAATCACGTCCCATAAAAAAATCAACAAAGCTGGGAAATGAAGTACCAAATATCAAGTGACCCCAAAAACAAATAGGGAAAGATAGGAAATGAAGTAACAAATATTTGGTGGCCCCATAAAGGAAACAACCACAAAAGCCACTACTTAAAAAAGGAAACATCCATCTAGGTCACATGTTCAATAAATAAAGATAAACATAAAGCAATTTGAGCAGCAAGTGTAATAAAACTAGCATTGTGAGTGGTTTCACTATCATCTAGGTTACCCCATGTCATCTCCCCTTTTCCCATAATCTACGTTGCAATCCAAACTGCCCACATTCGATCTCTAGTGTCTCCCTTGATCCAAATTTGTGTGTGAGTTCTTCTTTAACCCCCTTGCATTTTCCTAATATCCCTGAAAGTTCAAAGTATGAAGGCATGGCTAATCTTCTAAGTTTGTGTATGTCGTTAAAGTTGCGGATTCTCCCTCCCCAACACAACTTTCCTCCCATGTCTTCTTTCTCTTCCATATCGATTGGGGTATTGGACTTCCCTATCTAGTTGCACCCTTTGCATGCTCCACATCTTCATTCCCTCTCCTATTAGAACTTCAAAGCTACCCAAACCATCACATCTCTTCACCAAACCACACTCCTCCACATACACTTGAGAGTCAAACTTCCCCTCACTAACATGCCTATTTTTCGAACCTTGACATGTGACATGTCATGGGCTATCCTTGACACCCAAAATCCAATGCTCCACCTCTTTTCATTGTTTGTTTCCACATGCCTCCTTACATGATTGGGCAATCATTAATGCGTAGGTTGATGGCACATATTCTCAAAGGGTTACCACGGGCAAAAAGTATCGTTTAAATATGATGATGTGGTTTTGTGTGTATAGTGTACACCTAGCCGTGCAAACAAAAAAACAACTTTGGCTTCTATTAATGAGTGAATTAGTAGCTCAAACCCTAAAGAGCACCTCACTAGTATTGTTGAGGGCAATTGCAGTTCACAAGGGATATTCCTCCATGCCTCCCAAGCATATTTCCACACATATAGGCATGATTCAAGGGGGAACAATTCTCAATAGGTAATGTAATGTCCCCTTGTGATTTGCTCTAGAATTTGCCCTAAAATCACAAATGCAACAAACTAGGGTTAGGGTTACATCTTACCTATCTTTGTAATAATGCACCCTGAGACTTGAACCCTGCAATCATAAACAATATATACAAATATAAATTCTTTAGTATATAGGACGGATTGCGCCACATAAGGTTTGCATCCCTAAATAGCTAGTGTCTTGTGGTCGGATTCCCTTCGGAGATAGCTTTCATGGACTATCTCTTTTTCTAGCAAGTTTCACTCTTGTAGGGGTTCCTCTGCCTCTACCTGGACCCTTGCTCCTGCATGATGTCCATACCCAAAGGTGGAACCCTTGAAACAAGAAACTCCAAAATTTTGCTGAGGTTTCACTATGAACTTGCAAAATGTTGAGAAAGCTTTGGTGTATTGCCTTGTAGTGTAGATTTTTCTTTCAAATTGTTCTTTCTCCCTTTTCTCTATTAAGGAACAAAAATACGACTTCTAAAACACTAGAGGTTGTTTTACAGGGCGCTCTAGATCCTACTCCTCCAAAGCTTCCCAACTACCCTTATTTAGGCTTGAGCTTCTTAGGGATCAACATTATTTTCTGGCATGCCCAGTGGAACCCTTTTTTCGCTCATCACCAAGAGTTAGTGCTCTCCTTGGCAACATAAGCTCTAGAGGAGTTCTCTACAAAGCACCCTGTGTTGTGGCATAATTAGGATTATGCATGGAGACGAAGTTTTTCTTTGAACCTCATGGATCAAGACGATTGACACTACTCCATCATGGAACATCTCGGTTGGAGATATGATGGCCCCTTACAACCTATTCCCCTGGTTCTTTGCATGGAGGAAACACATGGATATCACGCTTGGGATATCCTGGGTGACTTCTAGCAAGAGGTGGATCAGATTGGGGCAGAACGCCATTGGTATGGTCTCCTAGACCTAGGCCATGACAATGTTCAGCCTACGTACCAACCCAAAGACATGGGTTGGTTAGTTTTTGCTCCAATATCAGTATCCCTTGTTTTTGAAGAAAGTATCTGCATGTTGCGTTTGGAGGATTTGTTGCCCCCACAGACGTTTCTTCCTTAAACATTCTCAATGTACGAGGGAGGCCCAATGATTTGGAGGAAGGAGCAACTACTTGAAGATAAGGAGGCCCCAACGCCCGTCTTTCAAGAACAAGTTGAAGATTCAAAGAGCCCAGTAGGCCAAAGACGAGAGCACAGGGTGATGGAAGAAGACGCAAACGAACAAGATGATACCTAGTTCTAGGATGAGATGGAGCTATTTTGCTCATCACTAGAGAAGCAATCGCCTCGAGAGAAAGGTGTGACAAAGGCCCTAGCCTCCACCTCCGATAATGCATACAACGAGGCGCCTAGTTGGAGCCCCGTCAAAGATTGTTTGTTGTCAACATGTGGATGTTCCACCAGATATGCAATAGAGTCCCTTGCTCACCAAACTACCCTAGTTGTGCCCACGTCAGGGTATGAGGTTAGTACTTTAATGATTCTTTCAGTTTCCTCGTTACTACGAAATGAGCCAACCATGTACATCTATGTGTTCCTAGTAGTCCAAAAATAAAAGAGTATCGTCACTTGCTTCCCCTATTGCCATCCCAAAGCTTAAAGGGTCGTACCATGCAAAAGAAGTTAGGAAGGTGTTGTGAGGTCTTCACACCATCAACCCATTGAGCATAAGGACCTCCTCTTTTCACTTGGCAATAGAAGTGGAGGTCTTAAGTAGTTTTAGTATAATAGCGGCGTTCTCAAAATCTCCAAGTAAGAAGGGTGAGCCTGAGCAGCTTTAGGAGTCACACCCACTTGAGAGTCAAAACAATTGAGAAGGTGAAATTTTGAGTAAAACATCCAAGTGCCTGAGAAAGAATGAAGTGGAGTTTGATAGGATGAGGTTGGAGTGAATATAATATGAGATGAAAGGACAAGATCAAGAAATCACAAATGAAACCTTGAAACCCAACAATCTGATTTGGAGAAGTCTAGAATACATGGAGAAATCTTGATTTTGGAGACAACAAATTGGAGGTCACCAATTTGAATAAGTATGAATACTGACATTAAGTCTAAGGATAGAGAATATGGCATGAAGATTAAGGTGGAAATGGACAAATTTGAATATGAAGAAGTGAAGGAGAATTCCAATATTCAGATCTTAGAGATACCATTAAAAATCAGAAAAATGGGTGATAAAGGAGGGGATTTTTACTAAGTAACCAAGAGAAAAATTGAGTTTTCAATTGTAAGAAACCAACACTTGAGGTTTTTCATGAATTGGAGGATTTCCAACTCATGGTCGCATTCCGATTGTGAGCTTGAAATCAAATTCCAGCTCTAGGTCAGAATCTGACCATGAGTTGGAATTCCATTTCCAACTACCCCCAAAATTTCAAACTAGTTTGGAGGCATGCCAATGCGTTTGGGAGATGAATTTGGCCTTGAAATGAATGAAGAGAATCAAATCAAATGGAGAAGGAGAATCGATCAAGTTTTCAAAGATGAAATCAGATTTCAAAACAAAATGAGAAAATGAAAATCAAATCTGAGTTGAATCTTGTTGTAAGGTTTTCACATCATCACCCCATTACAAATGGGGGCCCCCTCTTTTTTGCCTTAGCTCTTGTAGTCCTGAGTTTTAGAGCAAGTTTGGTATAGCTTTTTGGTGAAGTTGAGGTTGCTTAGAGATCAATGTGTCAAAGAGAAAGTAGGAATCAAAGCAGGAAACCAGATTGGTGATTCAAATTGGATCGGTAAAGAGGTGAAGAGATCATCTTGAGAACAACTTGAAGGGATTATTTACCATTAAGAGGGTCTAGGCTGCCTTCAAATCCAATAAAGAGAGAGAACTTTGAAACAGTGTCAAAATCCTTAGGTAGAGGCGGAATCTGCTCCCTGCCTAGGATTTTTATCCTATGAGCCATGGAACTTCCACCCCCTAGAGTAGAGACAATGAAACATCTTTTGGAGGGGGTGTGATGCGAATTGAACAACTAGGAGTTGAAGTCATAAGGACGGATGATGAAGGAAGAGGTGGGGTGAGAATTTGATCAAATATAAATGTCAAGATGTTAGAATCCTCTGGTAAAGGTGGAATCCGCTCCCTAGCAAGGATCTCCAATTCACCAAATGATGAAATCTTCACCCAAATGGGGAGGAGGCTGCTCTTAGAGGCCATGGAAGACAAACAAAATCATTTCCCCTTCAATTTGAGGTAAAAGTGCAGATTCAGAGCGCAAGGTAAACATTATTGGATGATGCCAACATGATAATTATAAGGAAAATCCTCATGAAGGTTGGATTTCCACCATCTAGGAGGACAATTTGATAGAATTTCATGACATGATGAAAGACAAGTATAACAAGGTAAAACCAAGTTTGAAACCAATCAGATCAAGAATGATTTCGAAATGGAGAAAGTTTTCTAAATAATGAGTTGGTGGACTTGATGATGAGGAAACTTGAGGGTTGTTTGACAAATTCCTCAAGGATGGCGGATTTATGCCATCCTCGAGGATAAATTCATCTTCCTCCTTAAATTTCCGCCTAGGATTAGAAGAGCCAAATGTCAACTCAATACCCCAACCTACGTTGAAGATGGAAAAATGGGAGAAACTCGGTGGAGTTTTGGTGAAGTTTTAAGGTGAAGCAGGGCCAAAATCCTCAGGTAGGGGCGGAATGCACCCCCTGCCTAGGATTTTATCCTCTTAGCATGAAGATTGCTGCCCATAAAACAGAGAGAATTCACCATTTCTTTTTTTTTGGGGGGGTGGGGCGGGGGGGGGGGGCGGGGTATATTGCAGATTGAATGATTGTGAGGCGAAGAGATGAGTTTGTTGATGAAACGGAGAGAGAATATGACTAAGTTGTAGTGGTGAAAATATTAGAATCCTCCAGTAGGGGCGGAATCTGCCCCTTACCAAGGATTCCTAACCCTCTTCTCATGAAGATTTCCGCCCTCCAAACAATTCACTTTAATAGCATGATAAAAGGCAAGTGAATGGAGAGTGTGTTTAGGGGGTTTGAGGGCAAGCAAGGTAAGAATGAAACTAGATTTTGCTGTGATGAAAGGTTGAAATTCCTTTGGTAGGGGCGGAACCCTCCCTCTACCAAGGAATTATGATCCCTCGAATGACAAAAAAAAATCCACACTTAAATGGAGGCTTGAGACCATAGGAACAATTCCCCATTTAATTCGATATCAAGCTGCAAGGATGGATGGGGTGGGTTTGAAGTTGAGAGATAAAGTAGTGGGGAAGATAAACGAACTCGCAGGGATCCCCAAGGATAAAATCCCAAGGGTAGAAGATTTCCGCTCCCCTATAAGAGGCCTGCTTAAACTTAAGGTAAACAGCATTTAATAAAAACATTAAGTTCCTTAGCAGGCCAGCCTAGAGGGCTGAAAAAGAATTAAATAAATTTTTTTTTTGCTGGCTTTCAAGATCCAAGTCGGCCTGCATTGTAAGTGCGCCCTTTCAAATGGAAAATGCCTATATAAGGAGAACAAATTCAATTCATTTCATCACAAAACAAAACAATTTCTTTTCTGCAAAAGTCAGCAAAATACTTCCTAATAAACAGCGATTTTGGACAGTGAATTACCTTTTGAGTGGCAGCAAATTCATCTCCTCAAAAGGACAGCGAACTGTTTCTAGGAGTGCTGGAGTGATATAAAGAGTGGTAGATCACCGTTAGGAGTGAGATAAAATCTTTGAGAGGCTATAATTCTGGGTGAGGGAGGCAGATTTCTTTCAATAATTCTGATTGGAGGAAGGTAAGAAGTTGAAATCTGGATGTGTCACCATGTAAACATTATTTGTTAGTTTCAGATTTTGATTTTTTTAAAATTTCATAATGCAGATCAGAATTATTCATGATTGAATTTCTATTGTTTTTTTCAATAAGTCTAAATCTAATAAAGGAGATCAATCAATTTAGTTGCAAATCAACTTAGCAAACCTCATCTCAAATTTTAGTTTTCTTTGAAAGCAATTAGATCATCAAAAGAGAAAACTGCAAAATTAAGTGATAGAATTCACTAAGGCATTAATGAGAAGCATTTCAAAAATCTTTAATAGGTCTTAGCTTACTAATTGCAAATTCAAATCTAAAGCCTTGATGTGCTAGAAGGAATTAAAGTCCAAGTCTAACTGAGGAATTGTAATGGCAGGGAGGAGCATGTCAAGAGCTAAGGCTGGGAGCTCAAAGAAGGATAGACAAGCTCAAGTGAGGAAAGACACTGAAGAGATGGTACCAAAATCCTGTTTCACCATGAATAACAAGAAGTTTGGAGATACTAATGTTGCGCCTGTCAACATGATTCAAGTGAAGGAGAGGATGTGTAGGGGTGCTACTTCTAGGAAGGCTAAGACGATGATGAAGAATGGAATAGTCCAAGTGGCCACCTTCCCTCCTACCATGTAGTGCACTGAATTGGCTCTTGAATGTGCGAAGAATTACAACCCTCAAAAGAATACAATCGAATATGGGAAAGAAAAGAAGAAGATTGTAACTGTGCTATTAGAAAAGGCTATCAAGATTGCCTTGAAGATACCACTTCACAAGGAGGGAATCTTTATCACAAAGGAGCATGCCTTTAAACACTACAATGATCAAGTAGATGCATGTGCAAGGAAGATGAACGATGAATGGATGGTTGAGCTGTGGAGTCACTATTCCAAGATCTTGAAGTTGACCAAGCTGACTATATCGGACTTCAAAGACCATATTGGTGATCTCACTGTGATGCTAAATAGAGTGATGGGAGAACCACAAGGTGGGACTTTCAAGCCTTGGATGTTTTACTTTATAGAGAAGATCTTGTCAAAGGAAGTGATGTTTGAATGGGAAAAGATTATCAGTGACAATCTTGACCACTAGCCAAGGATGATGAAGAACACCAAGACATTTTACATGACATCCTACCTAGTCTACATGCTGGCCAGGGTGTTTACATTTCTAGGATTGACAATTTTGGGAAGATGTCGAACTTCTCAAGGAGAGTACTTAGTGCATGAATGCTATCCACAGCTATACCTTCACAATCACAAGAACTTCAAGATTTTCAATGATGCATTTGCCATGAAGATTGTGAGACAGTTGCAAGAGGCTCCACATGTGAGGCTTTCCGAGGAGGCTAAGAAATTGATTGAAGATTATGGATCATGGTACATCCAATATCCCAAGTTCACATACATTCGAATACTTGGAAGTACTGTTTAACCAAGGAATCTCCCAAGGTATCCTACAAATAAAGTGGTCATCATGGAGGTGGCAAGGCAATTGCTTGCCTATGACAGAATTCAAAAGAACAAACACAAGCAGGGAGTTTCATTCAACTTCAATCTTGGAAGTGAGACTTTTCCATCTCAGGCATTTGCTAAGGCAGCAGATGAGGAATTGGAATACTATGGGCGAGGATTTTATGAGTCGAGAAAATTTTGATCCTGAGAAGATCAAGAAAGCATATGGGAATAGATGCCTCCACATCCCACATATAGAGGACTATTGGGCTGATGCAAAGGACGATTTGGACTCAAGATTGACAGTAGATATGATTAGAAAGTACAAATAGAAAGGGATCTTGGTTCCTGATTAGTTAGAGGAAGATGATAACATCACTAGAGGATATTTCAACACCACTGCAAACCATGAGCTGGAAACAATTGATTGACAAGATGATAAAGAAGTTAGTCTTGAGACTTTGATGATTCCAGTTTCCCTCTTCGCCCAACAATGGTTGGATGGAAAGTTAGCCAATTTAGCAAGAAGAAGAGCACCCTTGACATATGCTAAGATGATGGAGGTTGAAGAAATTGAAGAAGAGGAATCATTAGAGCAGCCTCAAGCATCAAGTGGGTAGCAAGGTGAAGTTAGCAAGAAAAGGAAAAATGTAGCGAAGGCTCCACCTAGAAAGAATTCAAAGGAAAAGGGAATCAGGTTTGAGGAGTCACAAGCTAAGAGACAGAAACAAACTTCTCCATCCAAAGAAAGTGCCACTTCGAAGCAAGGAAAAACTATGCCATCTAAGGGAAAGGAAGTGTATCAGGATATTTCTTCTGAATCAGAGGATAACACTAGCCAAAGTTCTTCAGGATATTCTCCATTGAGAGCCATTGAGGTAGAAGGAATGCTCTCCCCACAGAATGATATTGATGATGAGATGGTTGATTTGAGGATTCTCCTCAAGACGGATAGATCCCACATCCTAATGAAGGTCCAAGTGAAGATATTGTAGTCATACCAATTGAAAGCCAAAGAAGAGAAGATCCTAATTTGGACTTAGGAGAGTGCACAATGCTTGATTGGTTGTGGGATATGATACAAGGAAAGGAAAATGTTGAGCCTGAACCAATTGAAAACATTGAAGATATTATACAAGTTGAGGAAGGGAAAGAGAGACAACCAACAGGAAGGGTGGCCAAGGTGATCAGAGATGATTCAGGGACCCGCAAAGTTCAAATTGCTATTCCAAAGGTGAACAAAGAAAGAGATAGCATTCAGCCTCAAGACTATGAGATAATTGAACATGAACTAGAGCTACTACAAAGAAGATAGAATTCGAAGAAGCTCAAGATGCTCTTCGGGCCATGCAAAAGAAAGACGTTGCAAAGAAGAACAAATATAAAGAGGATAATAGGAGATTGAGGGAATACTACAGGAATGTCTTCACACCAATCTAGTAGAGGGATCAAACATTTGTGCCACCTCTCACCTTTGAGAGGGAAGATATCGATAGCAGAGAAGGTTCAAGGACATCGCTACAAGAAACTTGTGCTTGGATGGAGGAAGTGTTGCAAGGAATGGCCTTTCTTCCATAGTTCGTGGGGCAATTTTAGACACTCACAACACTTAGAGAAAGATTGCATGCTTTTGGCAGCCTTTGGGAAGAGTTTCAGCCTATGAAAAACAAGATCACACCTCAATTGCAAGCTATGACACAAGTTCCTGAGCAATTGTTCAAATGAAGTAAGGTGATCAAGGCAGGAGAGATGAAGGATATAACATCATGGTACTTTGCTTTAAACCATAGGTAGGCTACTTTGGAAATGATAAGGAATGATAGTGCTCATCTTGGTGTCTCCATATTGAACATGATTGAAGAGGCCATAGGAGTAACAAAGGTCGCCTTCCACTTTGAAAAGAAAGAGGAAGAAAATATGAACTTGGAAATTTTGAGGGAAAGATTGAGAACTCTCACCTTCGAGGAGAATGGTATCATCAGAAGAGAGTTTTTAAGGAGACTTTCATCTCTCAAGCTTCTCATGGCCTCAGCTAAAGACAATGCAGCAGAATGGGAGAAAATAGTTGCTACAACTAAAACTGAAATGGACTTAGCAGATTGGAGAATACAAAATGCACCCATGCCTCCAATGAATGTGCTCAACAATATTGTGTCTAGGTTCATCGAATTGGCAAAGAAAGAAAGAGACAAGGGAAATAATATTTTGGACAATAATTTTATGTGAGGAAGTGGCAAACTAATTTTTCATTAGATGCTAATTTAGATGCTTAATTCTGATTGGCTTACCATTTGGTTGGTTGTCACTTTTTTCTAATTTTTCTATTGGCTCATTTTGAGGTGTTTGAATCTCATTGGTCGATGGGGTGGCAATCCTAATTAGGGTTTGTAGGATTCAATATGGGCCAATGATTTTCACTTAATCTCGGTGGTTCATTGTACTTGAGCTCCCTATATAAGGATTTCTCCTCTCATTTGTAAAAGGAGAGATGTTGGAGAATTGTTGCAAAAATAATGTCAAATTTTCTCTACTTATCATTGTTATGTTTTTCATGTGATTAGTTGTGGATCAAATTTGAATTATTGCATGGTTATGTTCATCCTCACTTAGTATAGATTTCAATTTTAAGTTGTTGAGATAGAATAGAATTTGCTTCAAGTAGTTTACTTGGATGAAAGAAATTGTGGATGTTCACTTGCAAGACTCGAATTGAAAACTAGGCCACTAGACCCTTGCTGATTATAAGTGTGCCTCATGCGGTGAGCTAGTGATTGAAAGTACTTTATTTCAATTGATATTAAATCTTTAGTTTGCATCCATTGATGGGATTGAAGGGTAAATATTGATTTGAAAACCATTTGAGTATACCTTAGAAGCTTGCACTAGGTGGGTGGAGTCGCTGACAAAGTTACATCTAGTAGAGTTCAAACCATCCATACTTCCTTGCATTAATAGTTAGGAGTAGAAGTAGTAGAAGTTAAGATTAAGTTCAAGTTGAAAATTCAAGAGTTTGAAAATAAAAAAAATATATTTTCATTGCACATTGTGAAACCAAATATATAGAAATCCAATTGACAAGTCTTGAGAAACAGTGTAACTCCCCTTAGCAATTTCAGAAAATCAGATCATTTCGCTGAGCAATTATCCACAACTGGAGGAACCTTGAAGTCATTTCATGATGTTACTTTGCAAGCTTAGCATAAGAAGTGACCTTATTCAAGAGAGGATTGAGTATTTAGTGTTTCGCTTGGAAACATTGAGTGTTTGATTCTGAATATTGTAATGGAATAAAACTCACTTCAACACATCCCATCAGCAATCAGAAAAAAAAATTGCAATCAAATGGAGAAAGTAGAGATAAAAATGAGGGAAAAACCCTAAATTCCAAGTAGAGGGTGATGTGAACTAAATTTGGAACCCAAGTGCTTGAGTTGGAAGATTTCCAACTCATGGTCGGAATACAATCATGAGCTGGAAATCCATTTTCAGCTCTAGGTCAGAATCTGACCTTGAGTTGGAAATGTATATCCAACTCCCCCTCAGAATGCGCCCAACAAAATTTCAATTTTGGGGGTGAGGTTGTTTGTTGCAAATCAGTCAAATCGCTCTCACAAGTCAGCCTGATGGAGATAGGATTGATTTAAAGTAACTGAAATTCAAAATCAGACGGGAATCCGAGTAGGCCACTATTGAAAGGAGGAAATCAGAATTTTAAAACCTTTGTTTTTCTCCTACCTAGGCAGATCCTCAGTGAATTTCATATCAGCTGCATGAATTTGAAAAAGACTTCTGAAAACATTCTGAAATTGGACTTGAAGAAATATCAGATTTGGGGAGGCTCAGGTATTTAAATTCAAAATTTATAAAAGAAAATCAGATTTAGAAAAGTATGAAATTGCAAATTTGTTGAAGGTTAAAAATGTCTAAAGTATTTTGATTTTGATTTGCATTAGTTGTCATGAATTTAATGCAAGTTCCTTCTTGTTTTGCTAGGAGAAATGGAGAAATGGAGAAGGGAGATGCTCAAGAACAAGAAAGACAATGGAAAATGCAGAATAAATCCAAAGGGCAAGGAGGTGGTGTGGATTTAGGATCAAAGGGAAAGTGAGGATATGTTGTGAGGTTTTCACGCCATCGCCCCAAAGAATTTGGGGACCCCCATTTTTTTTGAGCAAGCCTTGACAATTTTTCTAGATCCGGGTATTTGGGTGCCTTAGCGAATTTTTGGGCGATCCAGAGGTTTTGAAATGAAAATTTTACACCTGGGATATTTTTGAAGTGCTTGGGAGGGTATAGCTTGTTTTCACCTTGTGTGAAACATTGATTTTCCTAAACAGTTGATTTTGTCTTTAGGCCAAACAAAATTCAATAGGAATATTTTATTTCGATTGTTAGAAAAATATCTGGCAGGGCAAATTTGCAAAATTTTCAGACTAAGATGAATTTTGAAAATTGAGGAAATTGAAGAACTCGAGATTTTCAAAATTTAATTGTGAAATTGGATATTTTTGGGAAAATCTTGTAAATTTTTTTTGGTGGAGAAAAATGGAAATTAAAGAATAAATTTAAAGTTGCCAATTAGAGATAATAAATTGCAAAAATAAAAAAGGATAAAATTGCCAAATGGAAATTAAATTGCAAAATTATTTTTGGGTTGCAAAATAATAAAAAATTAATTTTGGTTGTCATGGTTAAATGCATTAAAATCATATTTTTTGGGCTAAGTGTTTGTAATTTAGAAATTTAAATTGAGCCCCTTTGTGTGTTAAATTCAACGTATTTTAAGGCCTAGGAGGTGTGAAATTCAAGGCAAGTTATTGGGTCCACAATGGGGAGGGTTTAAAGCTATATTGGAGGCCTAAATGACCTTTTTTCAAAATTTCAATTTTAGGGCCTATGATAATTTCGGATTTGGCTAATTTAAACCGATAATTTTGCACTAGGTTGACCCAATTTTTAAATTAAAATAAAATCCCCTAGGGTTGGGCAATTTATTTCATTTAATTCATGTTTAATTTGGCAATTTTAATTTTTTTGTTTTTCCCTCCTCCTACAAAGTCGGCCTTGCTTTTTTTTTTGGAGGCAAAATTTGGTATATAAGGGGAGCTCTCCTCCACTTCATTTCACCATCTCATTCACTTCTCTCCTTTTCTCTTGGCAGCAAAAAGCAGTCCGAAAAAGTAGTCCGAAAAAGCAGAGCGAAAAAGCAGTCCGAAAAAGCAGAGTGAAAAAGCAGTCCGAAAAAGCGGATCCGAAAAGCAAATTCGAAAATTGGAGAGTTTGATGAAGAGAAGAAGCTTGAGTTGAGGCAAATCAGATTTGTAATAGAAGAATTTATTGATAGAAGATTCATAGCAATCAGATTTTGAGAGTGAATTGGAGAAGGGGAGATTTTCTTGTGGAGATAGAAGATTTTGAAGATCAAGCCAAGGCAATTGCATTAAGAAGGATTCCTAGCTTTGTACTTGGGTGAGTGGCCTATCTTTTCCTCTCTCTTTAATTGCTTTCATTTCATTGGTGCTAGTTTAGGTGTTGAAAATTAATTTCAAGAGTAGAGTTAGGTGTTTGGTTAGTAGGTTGATTACTCGATTGTCTTGATTGACTTTTTTCCCTCAAGTTCTTGCTTGCATTCCATCATTGCATTTCATCTTAGGAGGAAGATTTGGAGTGATAAGTGTAGCCCATCTTAAGGTAACGGCGGGGAGTGATAAGTGTAGTATTCCACCCCTAGGCGAAGATTGGAGTGATAAGTGTAGTCCATTTTAAGGCAAAGGCGGGGAGTGATAAGTGTAGTTTGCATCATTGCATTTCATTTTAGGGGAAGATTTGGAGTGATAAGTGTAGCCCATCTTAAGGTAACGGCGGGGAGTGATAAGTGTAGTATTCCACCCCTAGGCGAAGATTGGAGTGATAAGTGTAGTTTCACCAGCATTGTAGAAAAGGCGGGGAGTGATAAGTGTTTAGGATGGCTGATGTTAATGCAAGCAAGCGACCCAAAAGAATTAATGCTGAAATAGGAGACAAGGAAGTCATGATACCCAATTCCAACATCTGCTCAAAATTGAAATGCGTTGGAGACACCAACATTGGTACCTTTGATATGATTCAATTAAGAGAGAGGTTGAGAGACAGCCAGTCACCTGTGGCAAAGAGGATCAAATAGTATGGATTTGTGCAAGGAAGTGTTCAGTCTACCCCAGCAATAGACATGATACGACAGAATTGGTTACATCAAGTCATCAAGGCTCACAAAGTCAGATTGCAAATCAGAGTGCAGCGCCTTCATCGTGCTTCTCAGTCAAATTTCGGGCTCTACTAAAGGTACACAGTTTGATTCTTGGATGTTTTATTTTATTGAAGAGATTGGAAATGATAAAAGAAAAATTGATTGGATTAGGATCACTAGCATGAATTTAGAGTTGCAACTTAGATAGTACAAAATCGGGGGCAAATCTACATGGGGTCCTACTTCTTCAATTCGAATGCAAGACTATTAGTGATGCTTTGCCGGTCGAACCAAATCCAATTGGGGAGATGCACTGCACCACTATGGTTGAGGCAAGTACTTATGCCAAAAGGGCAAGGTTGTGGCAGTTCAAACAGTTGAAGGCAGTCAAGGGTTAACCAAGGAGGAAAGCATTGATGAAAGCAGTTGATGAACTCAGTGATGGGTGGATTGTGGAACAATCAAGGAGATATGGTGAGGGCAGGTGCCCAAAATCCAAGGTTATTGAAACAAAGATGCATGCATGCAGATTAAACCCAAATAGGAAGAGTTAAAATGGCAAAGTATTGAAGTAAAGAGGAAAGTGATTGAAAGGTTGAGGGAGGTCAAGGCGGTGGCTAAGAGCAAGGCTCTTAAATTGCACAAGGTTCACATCCAGGCAAGCCACCAAGGTCAAGGCAAGATTACCCCAAGTGCATGGAGACCTCACCCTTTTGAGGTCAGGACATCAAGTACAAGCAAGTTCAAGTGGTGGTGAGAAAATTTCTAAGGACAAGGTCAAGCATCCAAGGCTTCATCTCATCTCAAGGATTAATGAACTTTATAAGACAAGGTTGATGAGGTGGCAATTTCATGTGCATGCAATCAAATCATGCCAAGTGTCCTATGTTCTCATTGGTTGACAGATTATTGTAATTTTCTCATTGGCCCACAAAGTTGGTGCCCTCATGTAATTGGTTGAAAGATGGTAACCCTAATTAGGGTTTGTAAGGTTTAATCTTGGCCCTTGATTTTGCCTCTTAATCTTGGCCACTCGTAATTTTGAGCCTCTATATAAGGCCATTTGTACTCATTTGTAAAGGGAGTTATGTTGGAGAATTGTTGCCAAAATACTATCAAAATTGTTCTCTATTGATTGTTGTGGTTTGCATGGTGGATATACATGATCATTTTGGTGTATTGCATGTTTCTTCTCATCTCTCAAATTAAAGTAGGATTTCATTTCAAAGTTGTTAAAGTAAGAATAGAAGTAGATGGCTAGTTGTATGGTGATATTGGTGAATGTTTGATAGGGATCTATATACTAGGCCACTAGCACCTTGGCGGCTTGTCAAGGAGCCTTGTGTGGTAATCTAGTCAATTGCTCCCAAGTTCTACTTGCATTTCATCTTTCCGCTTGTACTTCAAGTTGGGTTGGAAGATAGGTGTTAGTGTGAAAATCTTAAGAGTTTCCCTTAGAATCATCGCACCGATGGAAGTAGCGCCGCTGGCAAGCTTTCATTAGGTTGATCCCCGTCCATTTGCCAATCTTTCCATTCTATAGGAGTAGTAGTAAAGCAAGAATTAGTTTAGTAGTGAGAAGTTGGAGAAATAAAGTTGAAAGTGGTAAATTGGAGAAAGTCATTGAGTATACATTGCAAAGCTAGATCTCATCATAGTGAGAATTTGACATCCTCAAGTGAACAACGTAAGCCCGCCGAAGTGATTACCAGCAAATCACATTTATATAACTGAGTTAGTATCCACAGGTGTAAGGAACCTTGGAGTATCTTATATACTTTTCAAGAGAGGGTTGAGTGTTTGGTACGCTGTATCAAGTATTTCAATTGCTATATGTTATGTAGTGGTACAAAACTGACATCAACAGGATACAAACCCAAATCCAAAATTCAAATGGCTAGATGGAATCAAAGAACTAGTTAAACAAAGAGAACAAACAACTTGATAAATGGAGAAAAGTTATCACAAGTTGTATTTCCTTTCGGAAATCCAAATTAATTAGAAGGATCCAACATTACAGAGCACTTACATCACTTCTAAAGATCAAGGCCAAGACATCAGGATTTCAAGCCCAAGCCATTCCAGTGAGGAGATTTCCAAGATGTAGAGAATTCACGGAGGTGAAACAATTTGGGAATAAATGCCATCACAACTTATTGAAGGATTAATAAGGTTGAATATTAAGAGATATTTCTTCATCTCCAAGGAATTAATCAAGTTTATTAGAAACATTGCTGAGGTGGCACCCACTCATCTTCAACTGATCAGAAGGCTCCAGTTGCACATCCAAGTTCATTCAATCAAATCATGCCAATTGTACATGTGGAGTCCACCTAGTATCTCTACTAACATATTTTCTCACTGGTCCTCAAAAGAAGTATAATTTTCTTATTGGCCCACAAGGTGGTGCCTCATTGTAATTGGTCAAACATTTAATGCTTGTAGCAAGTAGTTATCCTAGAGCTTTGTTAGCATAATCTTGGCCCTTGATTTTGAATTGATCTTGGCCATCCATTGTAATTGAGTAACTATAAAAGGCAAGGCCTTATCATTTGTAAAAGAGAGACTTGGAGAGATTGTTGCAATATTACTGCTAAGTCATTGTTGGTTTTCATGGTGGATTACTTGTATCATTTTGGAGTATTGCATGGTTTCTACATTCCTCAGTTTAGAATTTGCTTTGAGTAGTTTAGTTAGATGAAAGTAATTGTGAATCCATCTTTGTAGAACTCGCCTAATCCATACCACTAACAAGTTTCTGATTGTAAGTTTGCCTTGCGTGGTTAACTAAAAGTTTAATGAACTTTACTTTGATTATTGCTTGCACATTGATGGTGTTGATTTAATGGTAATAGTTTGAACATCTTACATTCACCTTAGAAGTTTGCAATAGCTTGGAGGAGTTGATGACAAGACTAAGTCCAGTAGAGTTAGAAAGATATTTTCTGTTCCTTGCATTCAAAAAGGAGATTAGATCCCGAAACCCATATCCTATTTGTACTCATAGTGCTATATCATTCACAAAATCAAGTTGAAAGTGTAAGTGAACTAGCGTAAGTCCCATTGTGATACCAACATATCACATCATTACAACTGAGTGAAAGTCCACAAGTAGAAATAACCTTGGGGTTGTCTCATTTGATCATACAATTTAGATACATTGTTTTGCATGTGAAAATCCTTGTTCAAGAGAGAGTTAGAGATTTGGTGTTTCACTCGGAATGCTAAGTATTTGATTCTACATGTTGAAGTGGTCACAAAACTCGCATCAACAGAAAGAGGGGAAGATACTTTTGGAACCCAGAATCACTCTAATAAATTCAATAGCCAGTTAGAGTATGTAGGATGTCTTTAAATTTCCACAAAGTGCTATTGTGCAATATCCTCACTTTTAGGCAGGTCCCTTGCACAATCTGTCTTCCTACGTGCTTTTCGTACGTGTTTTATTTGAAGTAGTGATGAATGTGAAGGTCACCAAATGTTGACATCATCATTCAATCAAATAAAAGATTTTATTAGGTGACGTCAACTAAAAGACATTCATGTGCAGATAACGGTTGAAATGCTCTATTAAGAGCAAACATGCAAGAGCTCAAATCAAGTGCACTAATCCGTCAGTTGTTTCAAGAAAAGGTATTTTCTCAACAACCCTGGTTTCTATATATAGTAAAGTTTCCCACCCTTGGTACAATTTACTTAAAAGAGAAAAGAGGTGATTTCCTTAAATGAACAAGCTTTGATCTTTTATTTCCCATTTTAAAGACATGCTTTTCATAAAAAATGTTTGCACAAGGAAATTAGAGCAAAAACTCAAGGAAATGCATGATGTAACACACATGGTATATATATATATAAATTCATATCTTTAGAACTGTGTATAATATATACACATTATCAATTTTTTTTTTCAAAAAGAAGCAAAAGGGAGTGATATTTTTCTTTCATGTGGAAGTTGGCATTTTTTTTTTATGGGCTAGTTGTTTGCAGGACCCAAGGAATTCGTTGAAGAGCCATTCCCGGTGTCTTGTCCCTTGTTGGATGGATGGAGTTCACCTTCTTCCAACTTGTCGCTATTGGAAGTGTCCCAATCCTGCTCAAAGATCACTAATGTGTAGAACTCATCCAACCAGCCTTGATCAATGGAACCATCCCCAACTAGACTTTTTAGAAATATCGAGCCGTGCCCAACTTGCTCCACATGCTTTGAAATGGTGACTATTCAAAAATTGGCTACAAAGGGCCACTAAGGCACCACTACATCTCTTTCTAGATACGCCCTCAAGCCTCTAGCTAGTGGGGGTCCAACTCCTTGTTGTGCTGCCCTCAAGACCTCTTCCAAGCTCTTAGTACAACTTTCCTCAAACAACACCCTAGTCAAGTGCTCAATCATGGAATTGGCTTCACCTAGGTCTAATAGGGAACCTACAAACCGCGACACAATGTTGGTATTCATTCGGTACCTATCATCACTATTCAAAAGTCTTCCCCGAAGACCCATTTTATGACCACTAGGATGAATTCATCATCCAGACTTAACCTATTCAACCTAGTGTCAGTTACCTAACCCAAGAAGTAATTTTGAGCTCTTATCATGGTGAGCCTCACAGGAGTATCCATGACTAGATTAAGCTACATTGCTAAAGTGCACTGACCCACCCTTACACAAAATGCCCAAAAATTAGAATGATTTTCTCAAGGGTGGTAATCCCCATTTATAACCAAACAAGGGCTGTCTGCATGAGATTGCATTTAATAAGGTTGGCAAGTTTCCTTGAGAAACGACTGCCATCGTATAAGGGCGCCTTTCCAAAAGCCATCATCCCTTGCGTAGAAACCACTTCGGACATTGCGGGTGCTCACCCACATGGACAACAAAGGTGTTGTATACTTTGATGTATGGAAGAATTTAATGCATTTATTTCATCATTTATTGCATAAGATTTTGATGTGACATTAATACATCAATGTGAAGTAAATTACGTGTCTTATCAACGATAGGTGGTTTCATTATTCATTAATTCCCTCCTTAACTACTATGATTTGGTGGGAACTCGGAGCTATATTAAGTGAAAAACCTAAAGGCACCTCTTGCTACCACTTTGGTTTCCAACTTGGTAGCCACGTTGTCATTAACACTCCACAAAAGAGATTGAAAAGGAAAAAATTGAAGGAAAATTGCAAAAGGCTAAAAATTAGGTGATGTTAGTATCTCTACAGGGGCTACAAATGCCTGATTGGCTGTATAGCAATGCTAATGTAAATCAAGCTGATAACCTTGTTAGGGCTATGGACCCCCTGATTGGCAACAAGGTTCTATCCGGTCAGCTATGAGAGTGTCAATCTACATAGCTTAATGTGGGGAAGAGTTCCTCTTCAGATCATCTTAGTTGAAGGAAGGATTCAAAACACTTGCACACACTAGAATGAATTCATGGTTTGTCTTACTTGATAAACTCGGTTTGCCTAGTATCTTGGAGAAGGCTTTAAAAGATTGATGCCCATCTTAATCTTGTTCATTAGATAATGAATTTTATGTATTTCCTTCTTTCCATGACTCGGTGTACATCCCCTTTGTTATTTCTATGTAATCTACGACTATTGGTCATTTTATTTTTCTATGCAGGCCTTGTGGTTTTTGTTGCAGGTGTATCCTCTGGTTGGCCTCGATATGCCTCCTAGATTCTTGCTTCCTTATGCTCCACCTTGCTGCAAATTTCGCTTCTGTATGATGAAAGATTGCTCCCTGTACCAGGCTTTTCACTAGAGTTTACTTATGATGTTTCTTTTGATGGTAGGAAAGTGCAGCCCACAATGATGAACAAACTTATCTCGATGAGTTCACATAGATTCTTGCTTCCTCACGCTCCACCTTGTTGCAAATGCTGTTTCCGCATGATGAAAGGTTTTCTCCCTATACCAAGCTTTTCCTTAAGAGTTTACTTATGATGATTCTTTTGATAGTAGGAAAGTGCAACCCACAATGATGAACAAAGTTATCTCGACGAGTTCACGATGAAAACTGATCCAAGATAACCACACGAGCCGACAATACTCCGAACAACCTAATGGACAAGGCACCTATCTTCTCAACCAATGTCTTGGAGTTCAACCATGCATGCACAGTTCCCTTGAAAGTAACCAAGTTGTAGAATGTATTTGCAATGGTTGGTTCCTAACTCCGATATCCTCTTCGATTGCGGTTTCCCTACTCAAGAAAGATTCAAGGACTCTCCTTAGCACCCACTCAATGAACATGTGGCAGCACCGCGCATTCCCATCTTAACTTTTCCCAAGAAACTCTAAGAACACCTTCTAGCCCAATGCGTGTCTTGTTCGTCATGACTATACAAAGGAGAGAAACTAGTGTCACTCGCTAAGATTCTCTTCAGAGATAGCTTTCATGGACTGCGTCTCTTTTTCAGGCGAGTTTCACACTTGCAAGGGGCCCACCACCTTTACTTGGAACTGTTGATGTGTGTTTTATGACTCACCAAATAGTAGAACAAAATACCAAAATATCTTATCCTCTCTTGAACAAAGTATCGCGTATGCTAAGATTGCAAGATCATGTTAGCGATTTAAGTTGTCATTAGTGTAGATTAGTTGCAAACACCATTCCCACCAGTAAAGGTTCATCGGTAGTTCACTCATGTTACTTTAAAGACACCGGTAGACTAGAAACAAAGTGTATGTACTAGTCGACTAAACAAAGGAGATACACCGGTAGACCGAACTAAGTACATTGTACCAGTCTTATATTGCATATAAGGATGGAATGGGTATAAGAGTATACCAGTCTAACTGCATAAAGATCCGCACTGGATTCTACGGAGCAGTTGAGGATAAAACTGGAATATGCGGAGCATCCACCATTTAGAACTGAATTAACTTTTTAACAAGAGTTAGTTTTATTTCTATGTGGATGTTTCAAGGTAAACTCTAGATCAGAACACAAAGCTTTATTGCTAGTTGCATGATTTATTGTTGAGTTTACAGCCTGGCGGTTCTATGAGTTAAGGGTTTCATTGAGATGAACTTTTGTATAAATACATGTCATAGGACGCAAGAAATAAGGTTGTTGATAGTTGTTGAATAGAGAGAGTAGAGAAGAGATATTTGCAGAGAGAGTACAGTCACCAGAGGTGAAAGGCAAAGAGGCAGAAAAGATTCAACAGCCAGGCAAACCGGGGAAGAGATCAACAAGTATGATCTAATTAGACAATCAGTGTCAATTAAGATCATTGCTTTTATAAGGTGTGAAAGCATATTGAAATCCCTCAATTAGGGTGAACCCTAATCGGTTCTTTGTAAAAATCCTTTAACAGGGTAACATCTTTGTTGATGTTGAAAGTCCTCTAACCAGACAACTCCTAACAGAGTTAAGATCTAAACCGATCTTCTATCAAATTCCTTAACCGGGTAGCACCTTCACAAGTGCTTTGTAAGCTCCTAACAGGGTGTTTTTATTTCTGTAGAAGTGAAGTTGCGAGCTCTGTCTCACCGTGGTTTTTTTCCTTCTAACTGAGGGTTTCCATGTACACATCATGTGTTGATCTGTGTATTTCTATTTATGCTTATGGATGATTGTTTACTTTCTACTTATCTTAGAAGAATATTGAAACAAGTGTTGAATTGAAATAGAAATAGTATTTACAGATTCACCCCCCTCTTAGTAACCGGTTAGGAATAACAATTGGTATCAGAGCTCGATTCTCTAATATATAAAGCTTAACCGCTTGAGAAAAAGATCATGGAGGGTTACAGGTATCAGAAACAGCTTGAGGAAGCCAACGACAACATTGCCTCTCTGGAAAATAGGCTAAGAAGATCACTTGCTAAAAGTTACTGGCTCTACAGTTGAGTGAGAGCAATGAAACTATTGATGAACTCTCTAGGCAGAGTGGATCTGATGAAGCTGAGGAGGCAGTATCTGAGCTCATGGAGAGGAACCAAATCCTAACCGATCAGATCTCCAACCTTAAGAGCGACCAAGAAGATAATGCCCTAAGGATGAATGAACTGATTGAGAAAAAGTGGAAAGCTAAAGATGAAAGAAACACAACAGTTAAGTCGTTAACAACCTCCGAGAAAGCAAGGAACCTGGCAGAGGAAGCTGTAGGGGCAAATGATCTTGTCATTCTGCAACTTCAAGAAGACATGCAGATTGTCACTCAAGAAAACACCAACATGCAAAAGGGTTGGCATGATAGAGATGAAGTGTGCAAAAGGCTGGCATTAGAGTTGTATCAACTGAAAGAACAGATGAAAGAACTTGAAGAAAGAAACGAAACCCTAAGAAGATACAACGAGAGCTTGGTCAAGCTTGATGAGCAACTCAAAGCTCAAAGAAAGCACAAGGATCCCACAGGACTTGGCTTCACTGGTCAGAGTACCAGGAAACCGGTGAGTCTTTTGGAGCCAAGACTAGCAAGAAGGAAAGAAGAAGCCTCTAGTACAAAAAGGTAAGAAGACTTTTAACACCTTTTGCAATCATTGTGGGAAACTGGGTCATAGAACAAATGACTGTAGGAATGCACCGGTAAAGCCAAACAACAGTTGCTACAAAAACTGTTGCAAGTATGGCCACAAGACCAATGAATGCTGGTCAAGCCCCACAACTGTGTCAAGTGGAAGTAGGGGAAGCTTCAAGGGTTATTGCTATGCATGCAACAAGTTCGGACACAAAACTGATGACTGTAAATCAAAGACAATGGCATTTAGATCCCCACCGAGACCGGTATTCCCCAAAAGAAATAAGAACCGGAGCACAACCAACTGTGCTAACTGTGGCATGCACAATCACAATGATTCCTGGTGCAAATCATCTAACAATAGAAGGGTGAATCCATGGAAGGCAACTGGGATAGTCTGCTACTCCTGCAACAAAGTCGGACACCTAGCTAAAGACTGCAAGAACCGGTCAATAAACAAAAGGAAAGGATCAGTCAAATCGGTAGAGAAGACCTTATCCTCAAATGAGAAGATCAATAAGGAAGAGAAGACCGAGAAAGTAGTCAGGCAGATTTGGTTCAAAAAGGAATCAAAGAGCTTCGTTGAGGAGAAGACAGAAGAAAGATCATCATTGGCCGATGGTGATATCTCTTCAGCAAATTGAGCCTACAGAGCTTAGGGGGAATCGGTAGCTTGTCTACTGTTCCTGGTAGGACCGGTGAGAATCAAACTCACTTAGTCTACAAGGATAACCAGATAGGTAAGCATTGATCAACCGGGGTTTGCACAATCGAAAAAGCCGGAATACCGGTTGACGAAAAAGGAAAGAAAGGTTAGGTAAGGCATTTAAGGCTGCAGCCGTTTAACAAATAGGTACCATTTGGTAATTACCATTATGCCCTAACTCTATAAAAGGAAAGGAGAATTACTCATTTAGTTTTACTTTGCGATTTTTTGATTAACAAATTCTTGTGCTTGAGTAATATTCTCGTGCTGTGATCATTCTAAGATATTGTCTGTAGACCGATCAAGCTACTTTCTATTAACCGGTTGTTAGCAATGGCATCTTCATCATCGACCGCCAAGTTGATTCTTGCAAATCAACTCGACCGACCTTCCTATGATATCATGGCGACTTAGAACAAACGACATGGATGGTGCATTATCAAGCGTGCCCGATGGTGTTTTCATGATGGAGGACGTGACCACATTCATTCACGCCAAGCAGGAAGAATTAGGAGACATACATCTAGAGTGAGTATCTCTCTCTATGTGAGGATGGAAAGCTTCCTAACAGATATGCAAAGCTGGTCTCGTCTGGTGTCATCAACGGAGTCAACTATCCAACCATCTTCCGACCTAATTGGATTCAACTGGTTCTCAGTCGTGTGCATGATCCAGGGTTTTGGCTCCAAAAGGGTGCAGCTACACAAATCACAAAGGAGGATCTGCATTGTGTGACTGGGTATAATCAGAAAGGGGAAGCACTAATCCTAAGAACAATCTCAAATGCGATTGTCACCAAGTTGACAAAGTCTAAATACGATGGTCGACTTATGACAGTAAACGACATCGAAGATCAAGGGGTTCGGTTTGCATCAACGGTGATAGGGTATAAAATCTACCAGTCCAGCAATCTGAACAGCATACCGAGAGGAGCTATTCACGCCGCTCACCGGATAATGTACGACAATGCCAAGTATGATCTCTGCGAAATGCTCCGAGGTCAGATATTTGAAAATATGAAGCTCGGCATGGTTAAGAAGAAATCCATGAAGTACGGGACCCTACTGGCATGTCTCTACTACTATCAAAATTTCTTTCCGGGTATTGGAAAGGTGACATGGGGAACAGACCGACCGGTCATGCATCAAATAAGTGAAATGGCCAACCAACTGGGAAACCCATTTAGTAGAGTAATGACTGAATATTTTGAGGCATTTCAACTTAGGATGCAAGGGAGCGGGTGCCGTCAACTATTGTTGACTCATACAAGGATGATGTATGTTTTCTGGTTTCCAGCAATCATTGCATCATCCAAGCAGTGGAACCGAGAACAGGATATGCTCCCGAACTGGGTTATGAGATCACCACCAAGATTGCGAAGGCATATGCTGATGCCTTGACCGAAGCTAATCTAGATCTCACTGCCCACCGGTTTGGTACATTCGAAGAGATTCAAGAGAATTTGAAGAGGGCACCGATAAAAAATGTCTACACTAAAAGGACCCCCACACCTAAGAAGAAATCGGTGATAGAACAACCCAAGGCCCAAAGGAAGAAAGCTCAACCGGTACCCAGCACCCAAGGGGAAGAACAAGAAGAGACAGAAACCGAGGAAACAGTTCCTCTAGTCAGAAAGAGGACCTCTGGTAAACTGGTATAGGAGGATCCACCTAGAAGGAGAAAGCCCAAAATCGATGAATTTGTTGCAGGATTGAAAGATATTGATGGAATGAGTTCAGTGGACACAAGATATCAGTTTGCAAATGAAGAAGATAGGAGAAAGATTGAAGAAGCGGTAGTATACTGCATTCACAAGTATAATCTGCATCCTACTGAACTTCACAGGGTTGTACCTGATGATCTAGAAATTCTTGAAGCTAGATCGAAAGTTTCAATGGATAGAGAAAAGGAGCTAAGGATTCGAGATCTATTGGAGGTACAAAATCACCTCACTCTGGAAGAAGCCATTGAACAAGCTGAACTGCATCAGCAGGATTTCTTGACAAAGAAGAGGATTGGTAGGATGCTTATAGGAGAAGTCGAATAGGTTCATGAGGAAGGAGTAGCCATATGGACCAAACTTATTTAGACCCAGTAGCAAGCAGAGGAAGCACGCCAAAGAACCACAGTTCCACCGATCCCTGACACTGGAAAAGGAAAAGGAGTGCTTGGAGCTGAAGCACTGGTCAAAGAAAGGAATCCTACAAAACCGGTAATTGTAGACATCACTGATGACAAAGGCAGTGATCCAACTTGTCCAACTGTTCTAATTTCTCCAGAAAAAGGTAATACTCGCACCATGTATGTTAATGATATTGTTGATGAAGTGATGGATTTTGGAGTAGTAGAAAATGCTGCTAAGTGGTATAGTTTGTTAGATGAAGAAGATAAACAGGCTATAATAGTAGCTATAGTGGAAACTTTTATGGACTACAACAGAACTCCACGGGACTATAGGGCTAAGTTTCCCCTTGAGTTGAATTCTAGGCTTATGACCAAAAGGAGAACCGGTCTAGGCACCAACACTATAATTAATAAGGAGACGTTGTCTAAAGTTAGACCCGGTCTCAGTGAAGAAAGAATCAAGCTTCTACTAGAAGAAGCATCAATGAACTTGGATACCAAGTGTAGAGTTGCCAAGATTTTCAATGGATATGAAAATGAAGTCTATAAAGAGACTTTAGATTTCTGGCAGCAGTACAATTTTAGTGCACTAGAAAGAACAAGTCCACAGGATCAACTTGAACTTGCACAAGCATCACCAGTTCAACTCACTACTCGTGAAGAACCTGCAACCAGTAAGGAAAATGTTCAAACAGAAGAGTTCACATCTGGTGAACAAGTAAATGTTGAACAGGTAGTCCCACCAGCAGAACAAGAGCTGGAAAATGATATACCTATGGGAGAACTACATACAACTAAAGAGCAGCACAAGGAAGTGTTAGAAAGTAAAGTCCACCAAGATAACTGAGAGGGGGGGGGGGTGAATCAGTTATCAGATAATTATATCTTTTATCAACTTCAACAACATTAAACCATGTAAGCAATATAATTACCAACCATAGAAAGATATTCATACACAATAACACAATGACACAAGATATGTTGACTAGGGAACCTCTTGATCAAAGAGTAAACCCCGGTGGGAATGATGCCCACAAAAGATGCACTAATATGAATATTCCTTGTGAAAGGATGGACTCTGTTAGGAGTCTTATGAAATACATTCAGTACATATGAATCCCTGTTAGGAGATTTTGAATCCCTGTTAAAAGATTCTAACCCTGTTAAGAGTTATGGAAGACAGAAGGACCCATTGCCCAAACAGCTTCAGGGTAAGATCGCTGAACACACTGTCCAAATAATCTTTGTATTACTCAACAGAATAATATGTTACCTCTTCTCTGACTGTGCTAAACCGCATTCACTGTTACACCAGATCTCAATTTCAGATCTTTGTACTTCGCATGTCTTCCTTCACAAATTCGCTTTCACATTTAGCTCTTTTCTTCACTTCATATTCATCCACTTGACTACAAAAAGGAAAAACATTCCTTCCTTTATACCACACTCAAGTAATTACAAATGAGTCGGCATACAATTACAAAATAATAGTTTCCAGACGCTACATCAAAATTTACAAAAAATTGTTGGCTTCCAAATACAATAATTCTTCACTCGCACGACCTCGAAGTTTGTGCTGTCATCCACGTCACTAAAAATGTATCTTCAACTTCCCTTTAACTGCGCAAAACCAGATTCCATCCCGATTAGGAGATATCATCTGATTTCCACAAACCGCTACTCACGAACACTGCCTGAATACTGCTTCCACCAAAATGCTCATAACTTCCATGAATAAATGAATTACTATCTGCGCTCTTAACCATAGACATATAACATATCAAAGAGTATATCCTCAACATCGCATAGCTCCAACTGCAATATCCCACTTGCGCTAATTCAAACTCTGTCTGCTTCTCTGCAAGTCTCTGGTAAATCACTGTGTTGACATCAATGACAATCATAGTCATGAATTTAACAATAACTATTACAGAATGGCTGCCAAACATTTAGCATTCATTCCTAACAGGAATAAGCCCCATCGGAAGAGCCACTCCCATAAGAAGAGGATGCACAACCAGAGATTGATGTGCAACCGGAAGTGGAAGCACAGAATAAGGAAGAAGTGCTAGCAGAAGAAGTCCATCCAGAACAGGAGGCACAACCGGAAAATGAGGCATTACCAGAGGAGTTAGCCCAATCGGGAGATGATGACAAAAAGGAAGAACAATAGAAAGAACAAGAACAAGAGTTACTTGTACACACTAAGCAAGGACTACCGGTACAGGAGCCTACACACAAGGAACATGCAGATGTTCCAGGCTCCTCATCTAAAAGAAAGTTATCATTTGCTGAGGACATAGAAGCCAAAAAGAGCAAGGCCACCAATACTGTAGTTGACATCAGCAAGATGTCAACAAGGCAACTAAAGGAGCTGACCAAGAGGAAACAAGACATGGTCCTGACAATTGTCAAGAATATTTTGTGCAACTTCGTACTTGATGTTGACATAGATGAAGATGAACCTGTTATAGATCAGATGGAAGTATTGGCACAAGCAATTGGTGATGACCTGGCAGATCCAGAAACTGTAGCAATAGATCACTATGAAAAGAAGAGAATAGAGATTATCGACAAACAAGTTGAAGATATAAAGGTAAATGTGTCAACCAACTTAAGAGTTCTTCAACAACAGTTTCAAGTGGCAGGAAGTTTGATGACAAGAATTTCAAATTTTGAAATTATCTTGCAAGATCTGACAGAGAAGTCAGCAAAGACTTCAGAAGATATAAGAGCCTTGTCTTCTCACTTTGACATCAAGAATAAGTCTGCAACAAACTTCAGTAGAGAAATGACAAGTCTTGCTCTTATTCTAAGAAAGACTGCTGAAGAGAAGACTAAGAGAATCCAAGACATCATTGGATTCAATTAGTTTAGGCCCCCACATTTGATGCAATGCAACAAATTGCATCATCGGCAGAGAATTTGATCAAAGAACCGGACTACAAAACTGTGGAGGACATGGAGAACATTATTGTTTCTCTAAAAGCTACACAGAAGAACATTGAACATGTAACCGGTCAATGGGCACTGTTTCTTCATTCAACAAGGAATATTTATAAAGAGATCTTCACACAGCTACCAATGTAAGATTACAAGTGAAGCTAAACCCTTTGTCTTATGGAGGCAAAAAGGGGAAGAAGAGCAAGAAGAAATGGGAAGCAGGAAGAGATTAGATGATAAGGGAAGAAGGGCAGAAAGAAGAAAGGTCAAAAAAGAAGAAGCTCAGAAAAGAAACAGGATAGAACAACTACAGAACAAAAGAGCTAAAGCACTTGGATAGGGGAAGTGTGCCACCAAACAAAAAAAAGAAAAGGAACAAGAAGTCTACGGGACAAGGTATAAAATGTGATAAGTATGGTTTTTCCACCAATGACAAAGGGGAAGATTGTTAGCAATTTAAGTTTTCATTAGTGTAGATTAGTTGCAAACACCATTCCCATCGGTAAAGGTTCACCGGTAGTTCACTCACGTTACTTTAAAGGCACCGGTAGACCAGAAACAGAGTGTATGCACCGGTCGACTAAATAGAGGAGATACACCGGTAGACCGAACTAAGTACATTGTACCGGTCTTATATTGTATACAGGGATGGACCGGGTATAAGAGTATGCCAGTCTAACTGCATAAAGATCTGCACCGGATTCTGTGGAGCAGTTGAGGATAAAACCAGAATATGCGGAGCATCCACCGTTTAGAACTGAAGTTAACTTTTTAATAGGAATTAGTTTTATTTCTACGTGGATGTTTCAAGGTAAACTCCAGAGTAGAACGCAAAGCTTTATTGCTAGTTGCATGATTTATTGTTGAGTTTACAACTTGGCGGTTCTATGAGTTAAGGGTTTCATTGAGATGAACTTTGTATAAATACAGGTCATAGGACGCAAGAAATAAGGTTGTTGATAGTTGTTGAATAGAGAGAGTAGAGAAGAGATATCTGCAGAGAGAGTACAGTCACCAGAGGTGAAAGGCAAAGAGGCAGAAAAGATTCAACAGCCAGGCAAATCGGGGAAGAGATCAACAGGTATGATCTAATCAGACAATCAATGTCAATTAAGATCATTGCTTTTATAAGGTGTGAAAGCATATTGAAATCCCTCAATTAGGGTGAACCCTAATCGGTTCTTTGTAAAAATCTTTTAACAGGGTAACATCTTTGTTGATGTTTAAAGTCCTCTAACCAGGCAACTCCTAACAGAGTTAAGATCTAAACCGATCTTCTATCAAATCCCTTAACCGGGTAGCACCTTCACAAGTGCTTTGTAAGCTCCTAATAGGGCGTCTTTATTTCTGTAGAAGTGAAGTTGCGAGCTTTGTCTCACTGTGGTTTTTTTTCCTTCTAACCGAGGGTTTGCACATATACATCATGTGTTGATCTGTGTATTTCTATTTATGCTTATGGATGATTGTTTACATTCTACTTATCTTAGAAGAATATTGAAACAAGTGTTGAATTGAAATAGCAATAGTATTTATTGATTCACCTCCCCCTCTCAGTAACTGGTTAAGAATGATAGATCATACGGTAACTCCAAAGTTCCTTGACTTGTGGATAAGCTCGGTGTTGATGTGATTTGCTAATGATCACAAGGGGCCTTACATTTTCAATTCTTGGAAAGATTTTATGTCATGATGAAATTAGGTACTATCAAAGATTTGCAATGAGGTACTATTTTTTGGATTTTACCGGATATATGGAAATAAAAGGGGTTTAGGTTTTAGAGATCCTAATCTCCTCCTAAGGGTTATGATAGTAAAGAAAGTACTCTAATGGACATGTTCCTCAATTACCAAGCCCTGCTTCGCTAAGTCAAGCTGCAACTACACTTGGACTGGTGCAATCTTCAAAGGTTTGTACGAATGATTGAATTGAGGCACATATGGATAGGGGTTTAGGCTAACTTTGCACGACGATTTAGAATCACTAAAACGTCAAAAGTATGAACCAAAGGAACTCATCAATACACCATCATATTCTCTAATACCATCACAACACTTCATCTACTAAACTTAATCTAATTGAGGGAATTATGAAACCAAGCAAGCACCAAAACATATCAAGTAATCACCATGAAACCAACAATGAAAACTCTATTATCTTGGTAGCTCTTAGCAACAATCTCGAAATCCGTTCCCTACAAATGAGAAGAAGAGTCCTTTATATATGTCCTCGAAAACAACAAATGGTTCGGATCAAAACAATAACCGATGGCTCAAATTTTGCCACATTAGCCATAATTAAGGTTAGGGCATAGGAAAGAGAATCTAAATTAATGTGAGGAGGAACCACTACCATAGTGGGTAATAAATGCCCACTACGTATGCATGCTCAAGAAGAGAGTGGGGTGTCATAAATAGCCACCACATGTATACCCACTATGCATTAAATACATCTATCTTTGACCTCTGCATTTGAATTCCTAGAATCTACCCAATATGGCCTCCAACTCATCAATGCCGACACTTGGCGCTGATTCTTGCCTGAACTCTAGTGCCACCACTGCTCGCTCTGATTTCTTTAGGTTGTCTTCCCATTCTGGTAATAGATCCTGAGTTGTGTGCATGTTGCTTGAGAAGGCGGAGAGGTTCTCAAAATCATCCTTCGTGAAAGAGTTAAGTCCAAAGAACTCCAATTTTCCCTTCATGTTGTCCAGTGTTATCTCTTCTTCGGCCAACCTTTGTAACCACAGTGAGGCAATGGTATTGGAGACCTCCTGTTGGATATTCTCAGCTACCCCCTTCAATCGAGCCGACTCCCTAGTGAAATGTTCAAGAATTTCCTTCGCCATGAGAACCGCACCATACCATTAAGGAAAATCATACACTCCTTCCCCGATGACCTCGTTGTCAACCAACACTTGCCTAGGGGTTTCCATTAGTTCATGCAAGTCAGAGATCGCCTCATCCTGATAGATATGCTCCTCCCAAGTCTCCTCCATGCAACAAATTCGGGAAAGGATGGCCAGTGCCTTATCATGAATCCGAACTAATTCCTCAGTGTGGCTGTAGGCCTCATTCTCGATCCCCTTAATCTAGTCCTTTGCACCTTGCACAATTATCCTAATCCTATTGATGGCCTCAACCGATTCGGTTGGAATAGCTGGTGGGGGAACAAAAGACGGATCTTCTTCTCAAACTGGGCGAGGTAAGCTGTCAATGTATGCTCATAAAGCCTTGATCTCTCACTCTTGCTTCTGATATTTCTCTTCCAACTTCCTCATCTTATCCTTGACAGCTTGTGTCGAATCATCGAATTCCTCCATGACCTATGCTCGAGAGGCCTGACCAAGATCAAATTCTGTTATGTGATACTCCTCAGGAGCAATTTGATCCTTGGTCTTGTCTACTGTTGGAGTTTCTATCTGCAAAACTCTAGATCCCGATTTTCCTCTCACGACCTTGGTAAACTTCTTGGCTTTTCCCTTTTCTCCTAATCGGTCGATTCGATCCACAATCTCCTGTAACTCAATTGCAGTGTCAACCTCCTTCTCCTGGCTTCTTTGGATCCTCTGCCTAAGCCATTTTGAAATATCTATGTTCTGGTCCTTTTGCACTGCCAATTGCTCTTGTCTTTGCATTGCTCTGGTATCGATCTCCTTGGCTCTAGGACTCTTTGCCATTGCCTCAGAAGCTAGTGCCTCTGTGGTGGGAATTTATCCTTTTGTTGCTGGGGCTTCTGCTTCTACCTCAGGGATCTCTTCCTCAATTATCCTTTTGAAGAAGACATCGAGACTCTCCTCCGTTGTCACATCCTATTCCGTGCTCCTTCCTGGCATGAACCTCTCATTGACATTAATGCTCAATCTATCCTGTATCGGCTTGGTCACGCATTGTTCTCCTTGTTGTATTCTTCTTTCACTTGCTTCTTCTTCATGCCTGACGAATGCTCCTATTTTTCCTACACATTGGGAGTCCGGCTAGGCGAATATGGTGCATTCTCGGACCTCAATCTCTTCTATCGTGGTTCTTCAACATGAAGATCCAATCTACTCTTCATATGCGTCTCTTGAGACGCACCATTCTCCTTCCTATGCTGTGCACTTCCTGACGGGATGTGTCTTTCTTCTATCCTTCCTCCTGATGGCTGCCTTGGTCTCTCATCTCGCAGCTGTGGATGACCTAACAACTTGTATGTCCAATCCTCTTTTGGCACAATCATCTTGTCAAGTTGTCGTTCGACCCACCACTTTGTGAAGTCCATGACTGGCTTTATTAGTGCATCAAGATCCACAATCTCCTTTCTCTGCCAGTCGTAAGGATGAACGACCTTTTCCTTATCTAGGTTAAACCCTCTCTGGAGCACATTCAGATCCTCTTCCATCTGATCAAGAACGTGGACAATCTTGCATGCCTTGATTAGGTCCAATGGCAATCAGGAGCACATCCTCTTTCTAACCTCATTCTCATCAATCGCATTTGCCAAGAAGTTCTCAAGGCGAGCTCTATGTTGATGCCTCATCCATGTCACTACTCTAATCTTATTATATGGGTCAAAATTTGGCCTTCCTGGATAGAGTGGTAGACGGAAGTTCAACTCGTTAGATGATCTTTTAGCTATTGGTAGACAAGGGCACATCTCAACTGCATCACTTCCAATGGAAAGTGGGAATTCCAATCCTAGCTTCTTCTTCAGGACTTTGTCATAAGCCGTCAACTATCGGGTGACTTCCAATAGGATCATTTTATTAGTAGGGTATCGCGGAAGCTTGTACGACTGCTATGAAAATCCTTGTAGTTTGATAGACGAGAAGGTGGGAAACTGAATGAACCATGCTCCAAATTCTTCCACCAACTTCATTGCCTCAATAGACAATGTAATATGCAATCCCTTCTGCAAGGTCCTTATGATGCGCATTGCAAACACATCATTAACTCAAATGTAATCATCTATGGCCTGTAGATGCAGTTGTGGATAATAGTCGTGCATCGTTAACAGTGGATTTCTACTTTTGAGGGCTCCCTTGTACCTTAGTCCTTCATACCTCGTGTTCAATGCTAGATATATATCACATATGAGCTCATGAAGATCTTAGTATGTTCCAAATTCCTCAGATGCTCATCGCAGTTGTCACTAATCAACCCAGCCCAATCGATGTGATTGAACTCCTCTACTACCTGTTCAACAAAGTACCACATCCATGTCTCGAATAGGTAGGAGTGGGGTAAGCCAAATATTCTGTTTAGCATCATTATTAGATCATTGTACTCTTGGTGGAAATCTAGCCACACAAGTTCCTTAGGGGTAAACTACATATTCTACAAGGTCCTTACAATGCGCATTGCAAACACATCATTAACTTGAGTGTAATTATCTATGGCCTGTAGATGCAGCTGTGGGTAACAGTCGTGCTCCCTTAACCGTGGATTTTCACTTCCGAGGGCTCCCTTGTACCTTAGTCCTTCATACCTCGTGTTCTGTGCCAGCATATGTATCACGTATGAGCTCATGAAGAGCTTAGTATGCTCCAAATTCCTCAGCTGCTCATTGAGGTTGTCACTAATCAACCCAGCCGAATCGATGTGATTGAACTTCTCTACTACCTGTTGAACAAAGTACCACATCCATGTCTCGAACAGGTAGGAGTGAGGTAAGCCAAATATGTTGCTGAGCATCATTATCAAATCATTGTACTCCCGATGGAAATCTAGCCACACAAGTTCCTTAGGTAGTTTGGAGTAGTGGGATTTGTTCCTCCTCATCCATTTGTTGTTAATGATCTCCTCACAATGTTGAACTCCAGCTGTGTAAACTCAATGTGCTTGCTCCTTTGTCTTCAAGACCAACCTCCGAGATGAAGGGATCCCAAATGCTTCAGTAATGGCTGGCGGGGAGAGATCTCCAATGATATTCCCATCTAAGTCCTTAATCATTCTATCACTGGACTGGTAATGTTTTGCACATTCTACAATCAACTCAGCATGCTGAAAGGTGGGAGGGAATCCAGTTGCAGCTACAATTCCGCTGTTCATGATCTGAGCAGTCAGGTGTGTCGGGTGATGATCCTTGTAGCCAAACATCCTCCTCTGGAACTCGCTCAAATCAAGGCATCCAAGATTCGTGCCTTCAATTCAGTTTGAGACAATTTTGGACTCTGGGTAGAAATCTCTCTGTTCATTCTTTATCAATTGTCTCCTACTTATGCTTGTTCCTCTAGGCTCCGCCATCGACTTATTGAAGAGAATCTGAAAATTTCACAACTCCCCTTGAATTCCTTCACACTCTCCAAGAAATAATCTTTTCTTTACCCAGAAACTTCACGCCTTTCAAAAAGAACAATTTTCTCTCTCCTCTTAAGAATACCCTCAAGTTTGTTCTTCTTGATTTTTTTGAAAATGAAATAAGAGAGGCCTTCTCTTATAGGGTTGCAAACCTGAAAAGCTGCTTTAAAGACTGTAGGCTAATTTAGGAAACTGCTTGCCTCCCAAGATTCCAATTTTGAAGAGATACCCTACCACTTGTCTGAGTTTTTCTTCTCCGTTTTTAGAACCTGAAATTTGAGTGCCGCTTTTAACTTTATGGAGAAGTTATTTCCATTTCTTGATTTTCTAATTTTTTGATTTTTTTGATTTTTTGAAGTTAATTAATTAAATATTAATAAAATCGATATTTAATGGATTTAAATTTTAAATATTAATAAAATCAATATTTAATGAATTTCAATTTTTTTTTGATGAATAGTTTCTAGTTTATGTTACTGTTTCCGGCTTCTGTCGTGTGGACTCTCGCGGGGTGATTTTTATGTCCCCCAACCCCTTTTTTGTGAATATGTAACCTTTATATTCAATTAATAGAAAAGGCACTACTCATCAAAAAAAATTTAAAACATAAAATAAAAAATCTTTTTAAAGCAATTTCCAATTTCTTATGAACTTTCATTTTTTATTGCTTTTTATTTTATCGTTTCTTTTTGTCTTTTAATTAAATATCAATATTTAATTAAATTTTTATTTAAATACAAAATTGATTTAATTCAAGTTTTATTTTCCAATTTTTTTAAAATTAATTAATCAAAAAATAATATTTAATCAATTTTAAATTTAAAACTTAGAATAAAAAAACTTTATTATTTCAATTTTGAAAATGGACTTGTTCTCCAAATCGATTTATTTTCGCGAATTTAACGATTAAATATTAAATATAAAATTTAATATTTAATTTAGCGCCAAAACGGACTTGATTTTTTTAAATTCGACTTCGTCTTGGATTTTATTTCTTCCATTTTATTACAACTTTTCAAATCCACCAAAGAAATATTTTTATTGTTTCGATCATTCCAACGACTATGAGCGTTCTCTCGTGATAATACTTTGAAGAATGAGTTTTTTTTTTCCAAACTTTCGCACAACGAACATGGTTTCATTTCGCAAAATAGAACTTCCTTAACTTCATGGCTTTACTTGAGCACACTCAAAATCCCCTCACGGACTTCCTTTTTCCAAATGCTCCTTGTTATGTCTGGGCGGGAATTGGGGCAAGTGAAGGATTTTATCCTTGGCATTTTTTCCTTAGTTGCCTTGCATTTGCGCCCAAAGGATAGCTTAGGCGGAATTTTGGAGGTGGCATGGACTTTTCCTTTTCTCCTTATTCCGCGATTGGCATTGTTTTGTACTTGCAAAAGTGCTTGGGCGGGATTTTGGTAAGGTAACGGATTCTTGTCTTGAGCACATATCCGCGACTAGGTGAGATTTGCGCTTGAGCAAGGTGTTAGGCGGCATTTAGGAAAAGAGAAAGATTCTTGTTCGCAGAGGAGTCCATTGATTCCGTTGGAACGCGCTCCGAGTATGACGGGTCTTCACACTGGATTCCCTTTGGCACGTGTTCGCTCGACCTCCATTGGCGATTATCATCCTTCTTGACTTCGTATTCGGCCGTGGATGCACTGATGGTATCACAAGTTCTGAGAACTCTTCCTTCACTCCACTGTGATGCCTTCCGCACTTTGACACCTGTGCGTATATCCTCGGGGATTCATGGTGGAAAATGAGCTTGCGATACTGTGAGTCCATTTTCATGCTTGGATCACGATCGCGGATTATTGCTTGTTGGCAACTTTGTTTCACCTTCGTTGATTCCACTGACATGCTCCATCCTTCTGTGATTGTGTTGCAAGCAGTCCACAAGACATTGGTTGTGGATGAATGTGCCACCAATGGCAGATTTGGGTTCTTGTTCTTCACGCTAGGATGACTATCACGTTGACGAGTGGTGTTAAGCTCCTTCATTCATCTCCTTCCCCGAACACCAAAATTTACTCTGCCTTCTCAATTCATGGTGTTGAATACCATTGGATAATAGATTTCACAAACAAATTTTATCTAAAATCATTTCCTCTATTTGGATTGCGTTGGCTGCAAATTGGGTTCATATTGTGAACTCATCATTGTGTAAATTGACTTGGAATGCGTTCCCTTATTCTGCATTAGCATGTACGCTTGGACCAGAATTCATTTGTTTCACCAAAACATTTGTCAAGTCGTTGTTCATCAAGGGCGCATTCGAGATTGCTTTGGTGTTTGGTTTGTATCAACGATTGGTTCTGTGACTTGGGCGTATTGCGGAGACCAATATTTGTTTTGGAAATTCCTTTTAGTATGTGTTGGGACCAGATTTAAGGCTAATGGTGGGTAGCATCCTGCGCCCTAGACATTTTTGTCCTTGTACCGGTGGTCATGATTGGAGTTCATTTTACAATTTCTTGACATGAGAAGTCCTACTTGGAAAATTTAGGCATCAACTTTGCATTGATTCTTTGACCAGATACATATTGGAGTTTCTAATGACAACACATCAAAATGCGTGTGCATTTTTGGATTTCGAATATTTCCATGCCTTTCGAAGATACTTTCAAAACTCTACATAGTTCTAAGCCTTTTCCTCCGATTGCTTTTGTGCCCCCTTTAGTGACTACGAACCTTATCGGCTCAGTTTAAGAGTATTTGAAATTAACACTCCATTTCACAATCACAAACCAGGAAGCCAATCAAAATTTGGAACTTTGATCGACAGGGAGAACAATTTCAACTTTGGATCTGGGCATTACAAAAGGAGCTCCAAGAGACCGGAGCAAGAACTACTGAGACAACGCACAACAAAAAAGGGGCCAAGCAAACGAAAGGATAGGGGTCCTATCGTTAGATGGGTGAGGTGTGATTACGTCACAACAGGACCCTTGCTTTTTTATTGTGTCCATTTCCAAAGGTGGAACTCTTGGAAGTAGATATTCCAAAATTTTGCTGAGGTTTTCTTATGAGCTTGCAAAATGTTGAGAAAGCTTTGGCTTATTGCCTTGTAGTGTAGATTTTACTTTCAAAATGTTACTTCTCCCTTTTCTTTGTTAAGGAACAAAGAACTGACTTCTATAACCTCAAAGGTTGCTTTGTAGGGCGCACCACGTCCCACTCCTGCAAAACTTCCTGATTGACCTTATTTAGGTACGAGTCTCTTAGGGATCAATAGGTTGCACTATCCCATGTGTGTATTTAGTATTTACTTATCAAGTGCTCCACATTTTCTTAAATAATGTTTAAATGTTGATGTAGGCTTAGAGAGGGACAAGTGAAATCAACATAAAGACCTCATGACACATTGATAGCCATTCTTGTTCTAGGAACCCAGTCTAAGTCATTGTACTGAATTGTGTTACAGGGATTTTTTTTCCATCATATATGTCTCTTCAGTTTGTATATGATGTTGGTTATATGCTTAGCAAGACACAAGTAACAAAGATATAATTCTTGTTTGTACACTTTATTATAATATATTTTTATTAAAAGTAATATATGTTTGTGTTATTAAACAGAATGACACATTTTCATTGTAGACTACTGTGATGCTTCACAAGGAACAATGTAGATTACCCACTTTGTTCTGGCTTTGAGAAGGCGTTTACTATTAGAGAAGCCATAATTGGATATTCATCTACCATAGGGAAACCTGAAATTAGAGACACAACTCACAACCCAAATTAGAACGAAGAAGTGTTAGTGATGATATCATAAATCATATACTCATGATGACATTATCAATGCATTTAGAGTGATATTTCTGATCTTTTGAGAATAAGCATATGTTTTATACCTTGTAGTTGACACTGCCACTCTGACTATATTAGTTATGCTTGTAAAATTGACTGGGTGACCTATACCATGTCAGCTATAATGAATGATATTTTAATGCATATGAATAAGAATAAGCTCATTAATGCACAAACAAGTTCATGTTGTTTCTCCATTTGACAAATGATTACAAAGGAGAAATGTAAGAATCCCAAATCGGTCCTTAATTGCTGCAGATGTTTATCTCAATTTGTTGTTTGAAAGTTTATGATTTTTTTGAATTTTCAAGGGTTTTAGAAATAAAAAGCAAATACGCAATAATCTGAAATTCTGAAACTATTCAATTAATTGCTGCAACTTCTATTTATTTTCCAAATGAAATACAAAAGGAAATCAAGACAATCCTTTATTGGAAAATGATTAACAAAGGCAACTACAAAATGCATAAAAAAAACTTGGGAGAATACACCAGCTGCTGCAAGAACTTATTTATTTCAACTCTTCAATGTTGTGGCTGTAAATCTGAAAGAGGATAGTGGCTGCGACTTATTCCTCCATAAAGTTGCAATTAAATATATCTTCTTCCTGCTACTGAAACTAATACTGCCGAAGCACAAATAGAATCTCTGGATGAAACTCTCTGAAATCCCAAATTCACTGGATATTTCACCAGCTCAAATGGATACACACAGAAGAACTACGTTCTTCAATGGCAAAGCTGAAACCCTTCTTCAGAGCTTGAAATCACAATGATCAATTTGCAAAATAACAATGGATAGCTCATTCTTCATTTCCCAAGCAAATATAGGCCTCCAAAACCTTAATAAAAAATCCTCTTCAAGGCTGCAATTTTATTTAATGAAATAACATTAAATAAAATCATTAACATTTAATTGAATTAAACTTAGGGAAAGCTTTTAATAATTCACCTCCAAAATAAAATACTCAGTTGGCCCCATTCGATGTGTTATAAACCCATCACTTAAGTAATTTAAATATAAAGTCAATTTAACTTTATATTAAATCCTTTGCCATTTAATTAAAATATATAACCACTGAAAACTGAATAACTCCCTTAAAAATGAGAATTTGGCTTAACCGTCTGGAACTGGACTTGGTCTAATAATTTCCCATGTGATCAAATAATATTTCTAAAAATAGCAGGGGTCCATCTCTATGGCTCAAAAATAAACCCAAATATAGAAACCTTTGCTAAAAATGGCAAAATCCATATACCTGAGCCAAAAACAATCTCTTAAGCCAACTGAAAACACTGAACTCTGCCACTACTGAACCATTTGAAAACCATACCTTCACTGTGCCTGAAAAGATCCCCTATCCATGCCTACTAGCCTACGAGGATCCACTAATAGGCTAATCACTTACTAGCATGATGTCGCTAGCTAGAAGGGGACATCACAAGAAAATAGGCAGATACGAGGGTTTTTGGAGTGTTGATGTTGGCACAGTTGAATTTGACATAAATGAAACAGATAGGACTGATCAAAGTTTCAAAATGTTGAGTGTGTTGTTCGATTGCTTTTGACCAGATTATACTATCTGAACTGAATATGTAAGCAGTTCGACTGCAGTCTACAGTTTGAATAGCTTTTTTTGGGTTTGATAAAAATTATTAGTCACTGGTTGAAGAATCCGTCAGGCTATAGATTTGACGATTTTATATTTTTCTATAGGAAGTTGAAAATTGATTCCAGACTTGACTTCTGAACTGGATTCAACCGGGAACATTTTTTCTTTTTGACTTTTGTAATTGCTTAAACAAAGATTGAAGACTAGCTTGACTGCTGCATAAAATTCTGTACTTATTTAGGTAGAAATTGTTATGTTTTAAATGCTGACATGCTCCTCCGATCAATATCCAACTCTTTTATGGTTGTTGTAGGTAGTAAGGTTCAGCTATTGAATGTTTTGAAATGATTTCCATGTACTTCACAATCATTATTTCTGCTGATTGCAAATTAGCAACAAATGAACAAATAATTGAGTGTCATAAATGAGAATAAATGCTCATGAATGATGCTGGACATCATTAAATAGAAATTGTTATGAAGATGCGTGTGTATCCTCCTGCCTAGCAGTGTTTTGCTGTGTTTTAGGTGAATTTTGGCCCACCTGCCAAGTCCAAGTGAAAATTGGGTTTGCCATATTTTTCCAAGTGACTATTTTTTGAACCAGAGTTAATATACTGTTGTAATTCTGGTTATTGAGTGTTATTTCTGCCATTTGAATGAGTATTGAAATGAGATTGAATCATTGTCATGGGCCTTTGTGTCCCTATAAATACATCAGTAATTTGTTTTCTTAAGGCAAGACATCCTGAAGAGCTCTCTTTTAGATGCAATATGATTAATGATGGCTTAGATTTGGAATAATTCTGAATGTTTTCTTTCTATTGAAGTTATCTGGCCTAGGATTCTTGGGCCTGCTTGCCAGATTTTGAACTCGGGCCTTGTTATAATTTAGGGTCCCACCTTATGGCTAGAACACATCTTAACAGAATTGTACTTTTTGTGATTGCCAGTTCATGATTCTGATAAATGATGGGTCTTGGGACTCGTTGTTGAAGATCAGTTGGTTGGAGTCCCACATTAGTAATTCCTTATTGGCAATGAATGTCAAAGGATGGCCATCCTCAAACATGGTTTGTTGATGCCTTCATGCATTGTAGGCCTGCTGTGTTTCGAATCTTTGATCACTATCATTGTGTGGTTTATGTTAGTCTTCTTTGTTGTTTTAGTTTGCCATTGTGTAGGTATCTTGGTGGGATGATATGTATCATGCACATTGCACACTATCTTCAGCCAGAAAACCAGGTGCTTGGAGAAGAAATCATTGTTCAAAGCTTTATTTGGACAGTTAGCCAGTCCATGTATCTTGTACGTCATGATGTTTATGGTGTTGCTCATATACTAGGGAGACAATCTTGTTCTTATCACCTGATTTGTTTTATTGTCTCCAAAATATTGACTTATGAACAATTACATGCTATGTAGAAGCTACTTAAATCTTTATATTTATTCTTGTTGCAACCTAGGGTGAATTTGTTACACAGGAGGAAGGTTATATTTCTCACAATGATATGGCCATCACACTGATCATATGCAAATAATATACTACCACTAGGCACATGGACATAAACGGGAAAATCATGGCCACCATAATCAAGGTGTAGAAGCTTCCTTTGATTAAGGCTTGAAGCATCTGAAGGGACTCCCTGGCCATACTTGTCATTCTTGCATGTTATACAGGAAAAGAAAGTTGACCAGTGCAGATTCTTTCTTAGTTTTTGCACAGATACATTAGATAAACTCAACATTTTCCTTTTTCCTTACAATTGTGTGGTTTCCATCTGGACATGTGGACACAACCCTTTGATCTTTTCGTGTAAATTATCCTAGATCCTCATTACACATGGTGCTAAAGTCATATATGTGTCCTCTGGTCCAGCTGCTGACCTGGTTGCTTGAAATGTCAATTCTGTCTTCTGTTGATAAAATTATAACTGCTTCCTAATTTACTTTAATCTACATTGTCCTTGTTGCAAACCGCACATGCTATTCTGACTATCCTCTTGATTTTATATTTTGTTTGTGTGACTTTCTGATAAAAATCAACACATATACAATGAAAAAGAAGGCTAAAATTCATTTAAACTTTAAAACGCTGTTTGTATTTTATGCAAACTGGGATTTATAGATTAAAAATACAGACCGAGAGTTACATTCCAAATTAGCATTTCATTGAAAACTAATTTTCAAGTTAGCAACAATCATGTAGTTTTGGTGAAAAAATATGACCCTGAGTGTATCCTGATTCTAGAGGAATTTGTTTTAAGAACATAACTGGGAGCCAACAATAGCATAAAAAGGTACAGGTCCATTTTTGGTTCTCAAGTTTACATGGTAATGGAATTAATGATAAATTGAGCAGTCTACTTCAAATCAGAGAACTGGAAGGAACACCAATATTATGCAATTAATGATAAATTGAGCAGTCATCTTAATTTAGCAACTTGCATTCATAGAGGTAAAATTTGTGTCTGACATTTCAATGTCCTGACTTTACAATAGTATTCATTCTGTAGATTCACTACACTGGAAGATTTTTGGATGGTACAGTTTTTGACAGTAGCTACAAGAGAAACAGAGCGCTCATCTTACGAATAGGTGTAGGGAAGGTATGCAATTCGTTTCAACTTTTCTCACAATAATGGTATGCTATACTATGATTTGTTATAATTGTAGTAAATGGTATATATCCTTCCATTGCTTCCAATCTTAAATAGGCATAGCATGTTTCCAGCTGACTTCAAAGAATAGGTTTTTTAAGGCACATGTTTATGTTCTTTGTTCAGTAACTGTTTACTATTTGTGATATCTCATAGAATTACAGACATACCTATGATTAGACTTTTCTGTTGCTGGATTTCTTGTCCAATCACCAATAAAGCCATTTCTCACTTTCTAACAATCAATCAAGTCTGTGAACATGCAGTGAAGAAAGTGCAGGGCTGTTTCGAACTGGAACCTGAGGAATTTTATCACAATGTTTCAGTCACGGATTTTCAAGATATTATAACAGTTGACAGCTGGTCCATTGAGAAATAATTACTTCTATTATACTTCTGAAATAATATGCTTTGACAAGTTGGGAAGCACAATATGGTGTTCTTTGATTTGCATGCATGTGTAAACAAATATGTCATGCATCTGGGCAGTTCTGTAATATAGAGTCCTACTTTGCATCCGCATATCTGATTGAATCCTCAATTCAACTGTGTTATAAAATATAAATCTGTTATTCCATTAAAATGAAAACGAGTTACCTACAGATGTCATAGTTGAGAGCCAGAGGGACACAAGTTTTACACATTAGCACTCTTACACATGCATGTGAATGATAAATGCTAAGACATAAATCACTGAGTGCTATTTTGAGTTTTTAATCTTGTGATAGATTTGGGTGTAATTTGGCCTCCCTTGGTTTTTTTATAATAGGTAATCCCTGGATGGGAACAAGGCATCTTAGGTGGCGATGGAGTTCCACCTATGCTAGCTGGTAAGTACTTGGTTTCATCTCGTTTTGTTTTTATCTTCTTATGGACACTTGCATTTAAAGACAATACATACTAAATAGTAAAGACAGTCCACCAACCTTTTATCATTGTGCCAATGTGCAGGAGGAAAAAGAAAACTTAGAGTTCCTCCCGAGCTTGCTTATGGTCAATATTCAGTTGGATGCTATGCAGGTAAAGATATCAAGAGATTCTTATATCTTATTATCAAAGGAACAAACTTGGACATATGCCATTTTTTGCATGTTCCATTTCCTAGAATGCCTAGTAGTTTAGAAAAGTTATTCCTATTTTAATGTTAGTATATGCATAATAGCAGCCAGAATCTTGCAAAGTGAATATAAATTATAGATTACAATGTCATATCATATGCTATGGATCAGTAGTGCTTTTCAATAGAGGATCCTTCTTTGTATAACTCTAAATTGAATGCATTTTAGTATCCATTTCAAATTCTTTACTTGAGGAACTATTAAAATCTTCACTACTTTGAACAAGTATATTCTTATGTTTGGCTTTGCCTTTTGAGGGATTGACCCAAGGCCCAAGATTTAGTAGAATTAAGTATTACTTATATATAAACATTTGAGACATATTTACTAGAAAGTTAGGATCGTGACTGCCCAAAGAGTGACTTATTTGCCTCTCTTAGCTGGAAGAATTAGTCTACCCTAGTGTTGTGACCTATTCACACCATCACCCCATTGCAAATGGGGACCCCCTCCTTTTGCTCCTAGTAGTTAGGTTTTGGCGGTGAAGTTGGCAGTTTAGAGCTTAAAAGGGTTGAGGAGTGGTTAAGCAATCAAGTTGTCAAGTTGCAAATTAAAGTGGGAGTTTTAAAATTAAAGTCCTTCAGGGTTGAGTTGTAGTGGGTTGAGCCAAAAATCCGAAGTTTAGTAATATTTTGGCTAGTTGAATAGTCCAAAACACATTATAAAGGCATATTTTATGAATAAGGGCCTTAAAATCCTTATAAAAATTGATTTTCCATACTTAAAATGGTCAAAATCCTAATAGAAATCAATTTTTCCTTATAAGAATACACAAAATCTGGACAAGGCTTGCATTTCCCCACTTAAAAATACACAAAATCCGGACAAGGCATGAATTTTCCCACTTAAAATGGTTAAAATCTGGACAAGGCATGAATTTTCCCTCTTGATGAGGCATTTTCAATAAAAAATCTAAGTGTTGGGCTATTAATCCAGACATGGGTCGATTTTCCCCTTCTGGATACCAAGGACAAGGAATAAAAGTTAAGAGTCTAGATGTAGAGTGATTCTCCCCTTGGACTTACATTTATACGATTTTGAGTCCCAAAGTCTGGAATATCCCAACAATGCATGAATTAATCCAAACATGGGTCGATTTCCCCTTAAGGATACTTAAGGATGAGCAAAAAATTTTCTAAGTATGGGACTGAATTTATCCCTACATGGGTCAATTTTTCCCACTTGTGGGCAAGTGAAGATGAATTTGACTAAGTATAAATGTGGGAATTTATCCCTATAGGGGTCGAATTTCCTCACTTGGATGAATGGAAATAACAATAGATATTCCTTGTGGAGTTTGAATTTCCACCTTTGGGGAGGGTAAAGGGTGGATTTAATGGAAAAATTGCACTCCCTACATTTATCGATTTTCCCTTGGAGGTTTTAAATTAAAATAAATTAAATAAAAGGGAAATAAATTAAATACATTTTACACAAACTTTGAGGTAGGAGTTTTTTATCCTATGCTTGTGTGACTGAAAATTCAACCAAAATTCATTTTAAAAGAACAAGCAACAGCCATGAGAAAGAACAAAGGATTGACTAGTTTAAAGGTGGTGAAAGCAAAGAGGCTTGAAGGTAGATAGAAATCGTCCAAGGCCAAGAAGGCTGAAAATCAAACTTTTGAGATGAAGAAGGGCATGAACCATTACGAGAAAATCTGATATCACTGATTGGAGAAGCAGAACCAGACCCTTTTCTCAGCCTCCAACAAGGAAATTCACAAGGTAAGAGGACAAAAATAATTTGTATTTAGATTTTAATCTGAAAATTCTTCCACGAGGGGCAATTTTCTTGAAAAATCCATGGATTTTCTCATCAATCAAACAAGGTTAAATCTGATTGCAGGGACTTTGGCAGAGGAAAAGACTGAATTTTGTGGTCATTTTAATGACATTAGCGGGCTGAAGAAGTGTCTTTTCAGACCAAGTCTGAAGATTTTTCTATATGGGGCGATGTCTTTAAAAAATTCATATAAAATTCCTAAGCTTCCAAACCTTCCCAAACTTGTTTGCAGATTGATTGCCAGGTCAAAACACAATTTTTAGGACTGATTCCAAGCATCAAAGAGGCTGAAGATGTAAGTTTTCAGACTGAGTCTGAAAATTCCCCCATAAAGTTCGATTTTTTCTAAAAATTTTCTGAGTTTTTTCATGGTCCTAAAATTCAATGGATCTTCATTGCAGATTTATTAGACTGATTTGACATGCATTTCTTGGCCAAAGGAAGTCTGAAACACATCTTGTCTTCAGACTAAATCTGAAAACATTATAAACAGGGGTGATTTTGGAAAAATCCCTATAATATATTTACTCGCGCAATCATTAAGGAGTCTGCTGCTGAGTGCTTGGAGGGTACTTTTGTGGAAAAAACAACTAATTTGGAGATCAAGTTTATGTAGAAAAGGTAAGTTGCAGGGTTGTCCTCAGAAAATCTGGGTTAGTCATGTTGGTAAAAATGGATTTCTTGTCATGATTGGTTTGCACTTCATTCTTAATTCGTAATAAAACCATGGATCATGATTTGCGATGAATTTAGTAGAGCGTTGGACTAATTTTAACTTGTCTTCAGACTTGCTATAAATTATCCTCAGAAAATCAGAATTATTTCTTTATTGTTAAGGGTCTGATTTTATCATTCAAATGGCTAAGTCTGGTCATTTTCATTGTCTTAAGACTCTAATCCACCTCCATGTTCCATTTGCAACCTTCTATGGATAAAATTTCTAAGTCATTGCATTGAATTCAAGGATTAAATCAAGGATCTAAAAGTCTGAAATCTAATATTTTTGTTTAAGTCCCTTAAAGACCATACTAAATTCAAGCTTCAAGCAGGGATATGGCGGAAGGTAAAAGGAAGGCAGTGAGGATGACATTGATAAGAAAACTATCTAAAAGATTTTATCCTATGTCCTCGATGGTTTTTAAGTAGAGGAAAGTTGTGGATACAGATATGGAGCACATAGATTTGAAGAGATTAAAGAGAAGGCTGTTCGGAACTAGAGATCGTCTACCTTCAAACATAGCAGTTATCACAATGAAGAGTGGCCTCTATCATGCAGCTGGGTTTCCATCAGCTATTTAGTGCAATGAACTCCTAGTGGACTATGCAAAGAACTATGATTTGGATACCAGGACAACCTTGAGGGGAGTAGCCATTGACTGGTTTTTTGATGTCGATAAAACGAAGGTGGCCATATGGGCGAACCTAAAGGAGTTTCAGGTAGAATTCCGACTAAGAGATTACAATGAAATAGTGGCTGAGATCTATAATACAAAGAAAACAAAAGATGAAACAATCCGTGGATATAGACGACGACTCAAAGAATTGGTGAAAAAATGGAGAGCCCACCAGCGGATGGATTGAAGAAAAGATGGTTCATTGAGGGCCTGGAGCCTGCTCCTTGGAGAAAAATGAAGATAGTGCCTCTAGCATCATATAACGATGCTTACAATAGAGAAATGGATCTGAAGAGTGAGAGAAAAATGACAAAGAAAAAGAAGAGCAAATCATTAGATGACGACGACGACGATTCTCACGAAGAGAGTAGCGGTGAAGAATCGAGCAAGAAAATACAAGCTCTCCAAAAAGATATGCTCCGTATGATGAAAGAGTTCAAAACCATGAAGAGCAAGCTCACCTGAAATAACGAAGGGGACTTGTGGTGTACGAACTGCAAGAAAGGTCACATGAAGGGCTCTTGTCCGAAGAAGCAATTTTGTGACATCTGTCAAATTGCCGGGAATTCCAATATGGAATGCCCATACAACATGAAAACAAGAGGGCCTCAATAGATCTTAATGACACATGAAACTTCTACCTCAACCGAGGGGGTGGTAAACACAAACACCAATACGACATCATCTGGCAGTTTAAGGAATAACCGACGTGGAGAAAGAGGTGGAAATAATGTAAACAACAATCACAATAACGGGGGCCATAGATGCATCCAATATGATGCAAGTGGACGACCAATGATACAATGTCGTACCTGTAACCAATGGGGTCACTTTGCAAGAGACTGCACAAGGGGAGAAGTGTCGTAGTTTCTATGCAGATGGTGTAGTCCCGGAGATCACAACGACGCAAAGTGTCCAAAGCTTGGAGTAAATCTTTTGAACATTGAAGGTAATTGGGAGGAGGTCCTTGCCGTCATCCGACCGTAGGCAAAGAAGGCTACCTACCCAAACCCTGAAGTTGAGAAAAGGAGAATGCAGGAAGCGAAGGCAAATATTGAGAAAGAAATGATTGCGAAAACAAGGGAGACAAACGACACCGCTAGCACCTCTCTTAGGGGTCAGGCGGAACAAAATATCCTACAATAGGTGTTGCAAACCAAAATCCCCATCAAGTTGAAAGACCTTGTTGCTATGCCACAATCGAGAACAACTCTATTAAATGTGACACCATCCCCAAAGGCATCAAGTGGGCCAGAGGCGAAGGGAACCCACAGTCAAGGTGAAAACTCTCTCAGGAAGGATAATCCTCTTGGAACCGCAGAAGATCCCATGTTACTTGCGGTAAACACTGGAAGACACCCATCGGTGGTAGAAATGGGCATTGTGGGAACCATCTTGACAGACACTATTGTGGACGGAGGTTCCGGTGTCAATGTACTACCAGAGGAAACATGGAGGAGATTGAGGCGACCTACGTTGTGACCACCAATATTTCAACTCGTTGGTGCTGATCAGCACGGCATCAAACCCATCGAAACCCTAATGGCACAATGGGTAATGATTGGAACACAACCCTTCGTCTTTGATTTTGTGGTGATACCACTAAAAAGAAAAGGGTACCATGCTATCCTTGGAAGAGGTTGGTTGGTGCAGGTGAAAGTAAACCATGACTGGAAGAGGAACACTCTCTCAATGGAAAAAGGTGGTCGAAAATTCACAATCGACCTATGCACACAGATGGTGAGTGAGGACATCACGTCATCGTCTGAATCCGAAGCTGAGGAAGAAATGGACGAAGGGAAGCGATAGATGGAGCCAAACAAGGAAGGAGTTTTGGAAATAGAAGGATGTTCCGATGATTATCTGGACTCGTTGAATGGACTCTTCCATTGGCAAATGGAAGATTATGAACTATTCCACTACAACATGTTATAGGTGGACGAAGGGGAGGAAAAGCCTACATTTCCTTTGCAGTACAGAGAATATAAAGGAGAGGTTCGGATAATGGAAACCCCTGCACACCGATTTGACAAGGAAAAACCAATAAAGTATGAAGAGCCTTGAAGGTTATGAACTTGGGGGACAAAGCCAATCCAAAAAATATCTTTGTAGATGATGACTGGAACCCCGTTCTGAAGGCAAACGCATTTAAATTTTTTATGGAATACAAAGATGTACTCGTTTGGAACACCAGAACTATGTGTCCATTGGATTTCGCTAGTACAAGGAGTTGTACCCGTATGGAAGCATATGTACAGGATGAACAAAGACTACGCAACTTGAGTAAATGAAGAGATTGAAAGAATGCTTGATGCAGGCATCATATTTCGGGTGCAGACAAGCGAATGGGTGTCCCCAATCGTGATTTCATTGAAGGATGCCAATCAAATTATAATATGTGTAGACTTCATGTGTCTGAATGTAGTCTCTATCAAGGATCCGTTCCCAATACCTTTTACGGGTAGTATTCTAGAGGAAGTTGTAGGACATGAGATTTATTCATTCATGGATGGATTTTCTGGGTACAACCAGATATCCATCGCGGAAGAAGACAAACTTAAAACAAATTTCGTAGTGGAAGATGGAGTGTACACGTTCAACCGAATGCCCTTTGAACTCTGTAAGGCTCCGACAACGTTCCAAAGGATCATCATGCATATTTTTGACAAGATGTCTGTTGGGAACTTCAAAGATTTCCTTGATGATTGGTCCATTTTCAGTGCCGAAGACATGCACATGGTAGCCCTCTGGGAATGTATGGAGAGGTGCCAACCGGCTAGATTGACACTCAATCCTAAAAAGTGCAGATTTATGGTGCCTCAGGGGAAACTATTGGGACACATCGTATGCAAAGCCAGATTGAAGACATATCCAGACAAGGTGCGGGTAATTTTAGAGATGGAACCTCCTATGGATGTGACTGGGGTTAAATCGTTCTTGGGGCACATTGGGTACTATAGGAGATTCATTAAGAACTTTTCCCAAGTGTCCTACCCACTAGACAACTTGATCTGAAAGGGGGAGCCCTACACGAGGAAAGCAAAGCAGGAGAAGGCATTCGAGGAGCTCAAGTCAAGGCTAGTGGGAGTGCCTATCCTCGTGTACCCTAATTGGGACAAGGAATTCCATGTCCATGTGGATGCATCGAACTTTTCCATAGGGGCAACCCTAGCACAAACATGAGATCATGGGTTGGATCACCCTATTTACATTGTGAGCAAACTCTTGTTGCAAGCCGAGAAGAATTATAGCACCAAAAAGAGGGAAGCCCTCAGGATGGTCTATGCCGTGCAGAAGTTTTCACATTATTTATTAGCGTCTCCATTTGTTTTCTATGTGGATCACCAGGCTTTGATGTACCTCGTTAACAAACTGATCATTCAAGGGTGGGTAAGTAGATGGCTACTCCTATTGCAGGAGTTTACATTCAACATTATAGTACGGCCCAGGAAGAGCCATGTATGTGTAGATCACTTGTCAAGAATCAAGTCCAAAAAACCACCCCAAGGTGTCAATGATGACTTCCCAGATGCACACCTATTTAGAATTGCAGTGCTACCATCCTGGTATACAAGTATCGGAGAATACCTCTCAATAGGGCAGTTCCCTCAGGAGATGCAACCGAGTGGGAGAAGGAAGTTGGTATTGAGGAGCTAAAGGTTCCAGCTGATTAATGGATTGTTATACAAGATGGGGCCTGACCAAGTCCTTTGCCAATGTGTTATGGAGGAGGAAGCCCCGAGTGTACTGAGGGAAGCACATGAAGGTCCTGCGGGAGGACACATAGGACTAGATACAATTACTGGCAGGATTATGGTGGCCAACAATTTACAATGACGCAAGGGAATGGGTGGTGAGCTATGATACAAGCCTGAGAGAAGGGAAACCCCTCAAGAGAGACTTCATGCCTCTGAACCCCTCCAATGTGCAAGAGTTGTTTGAAAGATGGAGACTAGATTTTGTGGGGCCGCTCAAGGCAAGCAGAGCACGATGGTGTAGATACATCATCGTAACGACGAAATACCTTACGAAGTGGGTTGAGGCACGAGCCCTTCCAGATAACTCAGCTTTGAGTACGACGAGATTTATATATGAACAAACAATCACATGCTACGACATACCCATCCAGATTACAAGTGATCGAGGGGGACATTTTGTCAACCATGTGATAAAATTGCTCACTATAGAATTCAAGATTTTCTATTCTCTTTCAAGCCCTTACTATTTGAGAGCTAATGGCCAGGTTGAAGCCACCAACAAGATATTGGTGTCCGTGATATACAAGTCATGCAGAATCGAGGAGGATTGGAAAGAAAGCTTGCCATCTATACTGTCGCACCACTTACAAGGTCACTACAGGACACACCCTTTCAGTTGATGTACGGACAACAGGCTGTCGTACTAGCTGAGTTCACGGTACCTAGTCTGAGGATTGCCATTGAGAACAAGTTGGGAGGTATGGAGAGTTTGAGGGAGAGACTGTAAATCTCAACATATTGGATGAACGACGTCTCATGGCATAGTGGGCAATTGAAATAGCACAACTGCGATGGAAGGTGTGGCATGACAAGCACCTTAAGAGAACATGATTCGCACTCTGGCAATTAGTTTTGAAATATAATGGACACAATGAAATCAAGCTGGGCAAATTTAAAGTAAAGTGGCTTGGGCCATACAAGGTGCGCGAAGTTGGCGACAATGGAGCAATTAAATTGTGGACTTTGGATGGAAAGGAGATAGTAGATTCTGTTAATGGCTTAAAATTGAAGATCTACCACGAAAGGCATGACGATGAATGGAGAGGTAACTCTGGTAGATAGGATCGTTTAGGCTTAGGTAAAAATAAAAAAAATAAAAAAGAAGAGAACACCGTACGGCCTGGGACCGTATGATGGGAAAAAGCATGACCGTACGACTATTAGCTGCACGCAGGAAGGCCATATGTCATTTAAAAGCCATACTGTCCATGTCCATGTCCATACGGCATGAGAAGTCGCGAGTGAAGGAAAAAAATATATAATGCACCGTACGACACAATAAGCCACAGGGAAAAAAATAAAAAATGTGAGGACAAAACGCTATAAAGCACTGTACAGCCGTACGGAGGAAGAAGAAGAGACACAAATAGGGAAGGATGTACGAAATCAAGCAAATTGTTGACAAAAGGAATAAAAGAGGAACCGTCCGTACAGCGTAGGGTTGCTGGAGAATAATTGCGAGAGAGCTTTAAAAGCCGTATAGCTTGAGAAAGAACAACACGGAAGAAAGAGAGGAGGAAATTATAGGGAGGAAACTAATGCAGTATAGGAGAAGGAAAACATTGGGTGCGGTTGAAGGTATAGAATTTGGACGTCGGGATAGCAAGAAGCCCTAACCGTTTTTTGCACACAATGACAAGGCAAGAAACTATTATGGACTCAGTGGGAAAGAGAAGTTGGAAAATGAAATTACAAATGCAGGCAAGTTCCAGTAGCAGTATGAATCGAAATACACAAATTTTGCCTTCTTGAGTGCTAGTTGCAGGATGCATTGATACTGGCAAGAAGAAGACAAGACCGAAGGTATAGATGACGCCTGCAATCTCGTCAAAAGATTACATCACACCCCAGATTGTACTTTTCAAGGGTTTGAAGTTGAACGGATTGGAATGCCAGAAATGGTGGCAGGAGACATTGGAGAAGGATCCTGTAAAAGATAGTGTGAGGAGAGCACAAGTACAGTGGGCAATCCAGATGCCTATTTTTTGTATCAAAGAATTTGAAGGTCCCTTGCGTGTGATGATTGAGACTTTTGACAGGCCCTCCAAGACTAGTATTGTTTCCTACCTTGATCGAGATTTGGAGATTTCTATCATTGTAGTTGAGTTCACGCGAGTGTTTGGTATACCGGGGAAAGGACAAAAGATTGACTTGAAGGAAAAGAAAATGAAGCAAGAAGTGAAGGAATTTTATATCAGATTGATATGTAGGGACCTCACCCAGGCGGAAATAGATTCTCTCATGAAGGCCTCTAAAGGAAGGAGTGTAAAGAAATCCTTCATCAAAGAGGGACATTGTCGCTGCCTCATGGATGTAGTAAAAAGCAGGCTTACAAGGTCGAGCCATGCTTCAGACATTGCTTTTACTCAGATTGCACTCATGAATGGGTTGATGAATGGTAAGGTTTTGGATTGGGCTAGGTTACTATATGAGCGAATGTACGAATTCATGACATTATAGCACAAGACTTTTTACATGCCACATTATGCTATTGGATTATTTCTGGATGCTATGCTCAGACAGGTTCCAATAGATATACTTGATATTAAACCAGGACCCTTGGCCCTAGGAGAGCCCCTGATCATGTGTTGGCGTCACTTGGATACACCCGTAGCACAAAAGGTTGTCGCAGGGCGGAAGCGGCGTAGGCAAGAGGTAGATTTAGGATCTGAGCACGGAGAGACTGATAGTGGTCGACAGGATACTTCAGAGAGGCAATGACTTGGATGAGGGAGTTAGCATTCAACTGGTTGAGGATGAGGTAGAAGTGGTCACTTTGACACCGGTCTTATTTGCATGACCTCTTCTTCCTACCACAACAAAATTGAGTGTTACCACAACTCCTATCCCTTCTTTTGGACAAATCAGGACACCGATTGACATGTCTCCATCAGTAGTGGTAGCACTAATGACAGTGACTCTTGAGGAAGTGGTAGTGATTCCCGAGGGAGGAGTGGCAGAGTCCCAGATATCGCCACACAGAGCCATGTCTGAGGAGGCAATGGAGATACCATATCAGAAACTAGAGATACAGGGCAGCGAGGTACCGGAGGAGCCTCAAGTTTGCTTGGAGGTAGTGGGGTAAAAAGAAGTGGTGACGATGGATGCTGCATTGTTAGATGAGCCAACAGGAGAGGCTTCTGTGGTTGGAGTGGTACACAGATAGATGCACTCGGTAGAAGGTATGAGTACCTGGTTGAGCCAGCGGTTCAACCTCACACCAGTCACATTGGGGTCTACTATACTTTCACCTATGAGAGACGCAACTCCTTCCAAGTTTGTGGAGTTAGATGGCATAGGAGGAGGAGAGCCTATGGTAGCATCTGTACTTGCTGTAGTAGTTGATACAGAGGACGAAGAGCGTCGTATGATTGAGACGAAGGAGAGATTACCAGTGGTAGAGTCTTCTCAGGCTATGGTGGAGACCATCCAGACTACAACATCAAGTGTACAAGAGCAGCCAGCTATAGAGCCATCCAGAGACATACTTGGCGAGGCGTACCTAGCAGATATGGTGATTTGAGGCTGCTAGGCATTGGAGGCGTACCTAGGAATGTGCTAGCCCGAGGATGCTAGGTGGTGGTCTCTGCACAGGCTTGGGCTTTAGAGGTTGTGGTTCGGAAGTTGGAGCATATGTTGATGTTTATGAGAGTAGGGTGCCCCATTGGCTTCACCACTTGCTTTGAGGAACGAGGATGGCTAGATATGGAGACTCTGAAGATGTTCCAAGGTTGGACTGTTGGGGAATCGGTACTAGAGAGCCGGGTAGAGACCCTTACTCGTGAGAGTGCAAGTGTACAGAGACACCTACTATGCTCAGAGGCAGAGTGAGGCAGATCGGGTAGTAGCGGAGTAGGCTTGGGAGGAGACGGCTTCCGGTTAGTAGTAGTGGAGGGGGACTTGGCTAGCCAACAGTCGGCCTAGGAGAAAGAGAAAGCGGAGTTCATGGCTTAGTTGGAGGCAGCAAAGGAGGAAAAGTTCCTGTTGTCACCTTATCAGTTACTGAGAGGGGGGGGGTGAATCAGAAAATACTAAAACTAATTATTTAAGATTTGCAAAACAGACTCTTGAATGCAAAGAGAAAGTCAACAGTCATTCACAACCCTAAACTGAATCACACAGATCTACACAAATATTTGTACGTGGAAACCCTCAGAGAGAAAAACCACGGTGAGACAGAGCTCACAACTTCACTAGTTTAATGAAGGTGCCCTGTTAGGAGCATACAAAGCACTGGCTATGGTGCTACCCGGTTAAGGGACTTTTACAAAAGATCGTTTAGGATCTAAGCCTTGTTAGGAGCTGCCTGGTTACAGGACTTCAAACATCAAACAAGATGTTACCCTGTTAAGGGATTTTTACAACGAACCGATTAGATTCACCCTAATATAGGGATTTGAATGTTCTTTCACTACTGATAAACGCAATGATCTATTGTGACACTGAATGTCCAATTAGATCATACCTCTGTTCCTTGTTAGCCTGGTTGTTGAACTCTTCTACCTTTGTGCAGCGTTTCTTAGAAGATCTCTCTCCTCTGCTCTATGCAATCATCTCATTCCAACAACAACTTATCTTGCATCCTATGACTTGTATTTATACAAGAGATTCTCCGTAATGAAACCCTTAACTCATAGAACCGCCAGGTTGCAAACTCCGCAATAAATCATGCAATCAGCAAAAAGCTGTGTATTGAATTGAAGTTTACCTTGCAAGACATCCGTATGAATTAAAGCTAAGTCCTGTTAAAAAGCTAACTCCACTTCAAAGTGGTGGATGTCTCGTATAATCCTACCTTTAACTCAAACTGATCCACTAAACCCGGTGCGGATCTTTTAGGCTGCTTTAGACCGGTGTGACCTTATATCCGGTTCAACTTATACATACTGAGACTGGTGTGTGTCCTTACCAGTGAGTATTGTCGACCGGTGCAGTATACGTTATGTTGCCTGTCTACTGGTGTCGACTAGGAGTAGCGAGCGACCGGTGATGTTAGACTGGTCGAAATGGTTTTGATGAGATACACTAATGACAACATATATTGCCAACAATCTTCCCCTTTGTCATTGGTGGCAAAACCATACAAAAAAAAACATTTGCACTTACTTCCCCTGCCTGAGAGCTCCGGTTGCTATGATGTTCCTCTCTTTCTTTGTTCCCTCCCATTCTGCTCTTCTTTTTCCTTCTGTTCTAGTTCATTCTTGGTAAATGAACCGATTTGCTTCTTCCCCTTTTTGCCTCTAGAGGACAAGGGGTGATGGCTTCGGTCACATGTGAAGCTGTGTGAAAATATCCTTATAGATATTGTTGGCTGAATGCAGAAATGGTGCCCATTGATTGGTTACATGTTCAATGTTGTGTTGGGCAGCTTTGAGAGAAACGATGATGTTCTACATATCATCGACAGTTTTGCAGTCCGGTTCATTGATCAAAACATTAGTTGAAGCAGCTGTTTGGTGCATGCTATCAGAAGTTGGGGCTAAAAACATCTAGAAGCCAACTATGTCTTGAATTCTTTTGTTCTTTTCTTCTGCAGTCTTTCTGAGGACTAGAGTAAGACTAGTCATTTCTCTGTTGAAAGCTGTAGCCGTTTTGGTCTTGATGTCAAATTGGTTGGACAAAGCTTTTATTTCTTTTGAAGTCTTTGTAGCTTGGTCAGTTAAGTCAGTCATGAAGATTTCAAAATTTGAAGTTCTGATTAACAAATTTTCTGCAAGTTGTATCTGCTGTTGAAGAACTTTTAGATTATTTAGCAGAATAGCTTTAATGTTTGCAGCTTGCTTATAAAGAAGCTCCACTCTTTTCTGCGCATAATGATCAATGGCCACTGTTTCTGGATCAGTCAGATCCTCATCGATGCTTGCAGTCAGCACTTTCAGCTGGTCGATGACCGGTTCATCTTCATCGATATCAGTATCCGGCACAAAGTGATACAGGATATCTTTTACTTTATTCAGAACCATATCCTGTTTCCTTTTAGTGAGCTCTTTCAGCTATCTTGTTGACATTTTGCTGATGTCAACTATTGTATCAATTACTTTGCTCCCTTTTGCTTTAGATTCTCCTAAGGTTGTGACTTTTCCTTTGGAGGAGCTAGCGAGGGTTTTTAGATCCTTCTCTCTACTCTATTCTTGTGCCTTCAGGGCTTGCTCATGTTCTTTTTCATCCTGTTGATCTGTCTTGTTTCCCTCTTCTGGTCTGGCTTCTTGCCGCTGAATGTGAATCTCAGGGATAACATCTTCTACTTGATGTGAGGGCTCTTGTGACTGCAGCTGTTCTTCAGCTATATGAAGATCATTTGTAGGGATCCCTTCACGTCTCTGATCTGATCCGTCAGTAGGAAGATTGACAGAAGTCTGTCCCAATGTAACCGGTTCACTAGAAGTGAACTTTTCTGTGATGACTTCCTACTTATCAGTTATCAGAGTCTGTGTAGCCATAAACTGAACAGGTGGTTCCAAAATTGTGGTGGTGTGATCCAAAGGACCTATTTCTTCAAGGGAACTAAAATCATACTGCTCCCAGAAATCTATGGTTTCTTTAAAGACATCATTCTCATAATTATTGAGAATCTTGGCGACTCTGTAGTTTGTGTCTAGATTCATGGATGCAGCACCTAAAAGAAGTGAGACACTTTTATCACTCAAGCCAGGTCTAGCTTTCTTTAGTGCTTCTTTATTGATTTGAGAATTTCTCTCCAGACCGGTTCTCCATTTTTCTTGAAGCTTGACAATCAATTCAAGAGGAAACTTGCCTCTATAATCTCTGGGTGTTTTCATGAAGTCTAGAAGACTTTCAACAAGAGCTTTTTCAATTGCCCGTTTGTCTTCCTCAGCCAACACGCTATACCATTTGGCCGCATTATCTATTTCTCCAAAATTGGTAATTTCAGCTATAATGTCATTAACAGGCATGGTGTGAGCCTTACCTTTTTTTGGAGATACAAGAAGGGTAGGATTTGTTGGTTCACCGGTAATGTCAACAATGACCGGTTTCTCTACTCCGAGTATTCCTTTACCCTTTCCAATGTCATGAACTGGTGGAGCTGTTGCCTTTTGCCCTGCTTCTTCCGCTTGTTGCCGAGTCTGAATAAGGTTGCTCCAAATGGCTACTCCGTCAGCATGGACTTTCTTAGTTTCTCCAATCAGCAAGAGGTTTGTTCTTTTCTTTAACAGGAAATTATGCTGGTGTAGTTCAGCTTGTTGACCCGCTTCTTCTAGAGTGAGGTGATTTTGCACTTCTAGCAGAGCTTGAATCCTTAGCTCTTTTTCCTTTTCCATGGAGGCTTTCCACCTACTTTGAAGAATATTCAACAGATCCTTGGGCAATATTGTCTGCAGTTCTGTAGGGCTTAGTTTGAACTTATGCATGCATTCAACAATAGCGTCTTCAATTTTTCTTTCGTCTTCATCGTTTGCCAAAGTATATCTTCTATCAACATTACCCATTCCTCCGGTTTCTTTCAGTCCTGTTATGAATTCATCTATTGTTGGTTTACCTTTTCTTGGTGGATCCACCTTTGCTTGCTTACCGGTCCTCTTCTTTCTTTCGTTGAGCGGAATTGTATCCTCCGAATTAGTTTCTTCTGCTTCTTGCTCCTGTGCACTAGGCTCCTATTGAGCTTTTCTCTTTTGAGCTATTTTCGGTTTCTTCTTTGGCGTGGGTGATCTTTTGACATAGACATTTTTGATCGGCACTTGCTTTAACTTCTTCTCTATCTCCTCATAGATTCCAAACCGTTGAGCATCGAGATCCAAGTGTGCGCTTTCCAGGGCTTTTACATACACCGTTGTAAACTTTGTTGTGATTTCGTATCCAAACTCAAGTGCGTACTCGTTTCTTGGTTCTACTGCTTGAATGATGCAGGCGTCAGTACACACCAGAAAACATACCTCCTTTTTGTATTTTTCAACAATAGTTGATGGGATTCTTTCTTTGGTATGCATTTTTAGTTGAAACGCATTGAAGTAATTGGCCATTTCCTTATCAAACTGATATCCCAGTTCGTTAGCCATATCTCGGATTTGCATCATGACCGGTCTATCTGTTGTCCATGTTACTTTTCCTTTCCTGGGAAAGAAATTAGAATGGTAGAAGTAAAGACAAACTAAGAGTGTTCCAAATTTCAGTGATTTCTTCTTGACGATGCCCAGCTTCTTCATGTTTTCGAAGATTTGTCCTCTTATCATTTCACACAAATCATATTGTGCGTTGTCGTGAACAATCTTGTGGTTGCATGTATGCCTCCACCCGGTATGCTGTTGAGGTTACTAGATTGATATACCTTGTAACCAATTATTGCTGATGCGAACTGAACAACTGGATCCTCAATGTTAGTCACGGTAATCAATCGCTTGTCGGATTTTGATTTCGTCAGGTTAGCCACCACTGCATTAGATATGGTTCTTAGTGTAAGTGCCTCTCCCTAATTGCAGAACGCGGTTACCCTGTGAATATCGTCTCTAGTGATTGAAGTGCAGATTCCCCTCATAATCCAAAATCCTGGATCATGCACCCGACTGACCACCATTCGAATCCATTCAGCTTTGAAGATAATTAGATACGAGGCACCATTTACGATTCCAGACGATACCAGCTTTTCTTAACCACGTGGGCGATTACCGCTTGAGCTTAGCGAGCGAAACTTGCTTTGCATGTACGATTCTCCTAGCTCATCTTGCTTGGCATGAATAAACGCAGTTACATCTTCAGTCAAGAGCACTCCTTTGGGTATTGAGGAGAGCGCACCGGCCATGTCGATCTCCCTATCTTGACTAGGCGAAATGCCAAAAGGACTACGATCCGCTTGTTTTGCAGGAACAAGCTTAGCTACGCTTGATGAGGATGCCATTGCTCTCACTGGGTTGCTGGAGATGATTAGATCGGTTTGACAGGTGATCTTGCTTAATGATCGAATGCAAGAATATTGCTCGAGCAGAAATCAGATAACAAAAATCGCAAGGTAAAAAGAAATGAGTTATCCTTCTTTTCTTATATAGGATTAGGTCATAATGGTAATTACCAAACGGTAACTATTTGTTAAATGGCTATAGTAATAAATGCTTTACCTAATCTTTCTTGATGCTTTTGCAAACCGATAGTCTGGCCCCTTTGATTAGGCATGTCCCGGTTGATCACCTTATGTCTTTCCGATCTGACTTGTAGTTTGAGTGAGGGAGGACTCACTAGTTCTACAGGGAACGATAGTTGTACTACCGGTTCCCTCTAGGCCTAGAGGACTCAATTAGCAGAAGAAATATCACCATCTTGTGATGATGATTTTGCCTCTGTTGCCACCTCGGCAGAGTTCTTTGATTCCTTGACAAACCAAATTTTCTTTACTACTTTCTTGGTTTCTTTGTCTTTGTTGTTTCTTTTATCAGAACTCAAGGTCTTCACCACCGGTCTATCCGATCCTTTATTTTTGTTCTTGATCTGGTTCCAGCAATCCTTGGCATGGTGACCGACTTTGTTGCAGTAGTGACAGACTATACCAGTTGCTTTCCATGGATTCATCCCTCTCGGATTGGGTGGTTCGCTCCATGGTTCTCTTTTGCAATACATAGCTTTGTTTGGATGATTGGTTGTATTCCTGTTTCTGTTCTTCTTTGAGGATACCGGTTTGGGTGATTTGGATGCCATAGTCTTTGATTTGCGTTCTTTAGCCTTGTGTCCGAATTTGTTGTAGGCATAATAGTATCCCTTGAAGATTCCCTTACTTCCGCTGGACACGGATATGGGGCTAGACCAGCACTCATTGGTCTTGTGGCCCTTTTTGCAACAGTTTTTACAGTGACTATTGTTTGTTCTTACCGGTGCATTTCTACAGTCATTAGTGTCATGGCCTGGTTCCTTATTCATCTTACAAAAAGTGTAAGAGTTTCTCCTACCTCTTTGTGTTAGCTTCTTCCTTTTGTTGACTCCACCGGTGAATCTGAGACCGGTGTGATCATTGTGCCTTCGTTGAGCATTGAGTTGCTCATCGAGCTTGACCGAGCTTTCATTGTATTTTTTCAGTATTCCATTTCTTCTTTCAAGGACTTTCATTTGTTCCTTGAGTTGATATATCTCGATTGCCAGCTTCTTGCATGCTTCATCTTTAACTTGCCATGCTTTGTGCATATTGGCATTTTCCTGGGTGGTAATCAACAAATCCTCTTGGAGTTGTACAATGAGGAGTTCATTGGCTCTCGCAGCTTCCTCTGCCCGGTTCATTGCTTTTTCAGAGGTTGTTGATGTCTTGACTGCTGTGTTTCTTTCGCTTTCAGTTTTTCATTTCTGCTCAATCAGTTCAGTCATTCTTAGGGCATTTAACTTTTGCTCCCTCTTGAGATCAGCAATCTGACCGGTTAGGATTTGATTCTTTTCCGTAAGCTCAGAAACTACTTCCTTGGCCTCATCAGACCCACTCTGTCTTGAGAGTTCGTCGATGGTTTCATTTCTCTCATTTAATTGCAGACCAGCTCCTTTCTCTTTGCGAGTGACTTCCTTAGTCTATTTTCCAGCGAGGCAATAATGTCATTGGCTTCCTCTAGCTGTTTCTGGTACCGGTAACCCTCCATGATCTTTTTCTCATGTTGTTAAACCTTTTACTGTGTAGAGAACCCAGGCTTTGATACCAATTGTTGTCACATTATCGGTTACTGAGAGGGGGGGGGGTGAATCAAAAAATACTAAAACTAATTGTTTAAGATTTGCAAAACAGACTCTTGAATGCAAAGAGAAAGTCAATAGTGATTCACAACCCTAAACTGAATCACACAGATCCACACAAATATTTGTATGTGGAAACTCTCGGTTAGAGAGAAAAACCACGGTGAGAGAGCTCACAACTTCACTAGTTTTAATGAAGGTGTCCTGTTAGGAGCATAGAAAGCACTAACTATGGTGCTACCTGGTTAAGGGACTTTTACAAAAGATCGTTTAGGATCTAAGCCCTGTTAGGAGCTGCCTGGTTACAGGACTTCAAACATCAAACAAGATGTTACCCTGTTAAGTGATTTTTACAACGAACAGATTAGATTCACCCTAATATAGGGATTTGAATGTTCTTTGACTACTGATAAACGTAATGATCTATTGTGACACTGAATGTCTGATTAGATCATACCTCTGTTCCTTGTTAGCCTGGCTGTTGAACTCTTCTACCTTTGTGCAGCGTTTCTCAGAAGATCTCTCTCCTCTGCTCTATGCAATCATCTCATTCCAACAACAACTTATCTTGCATCCTATGACCTGTATTTATACAAGAGATTCTCCGTAATGAAACCCTTAACTCATAGAACCGCCAGGCTGTAAACTCCGCAATAAATCATGCAATCAACAAAAGCTATGTGTACTGAACTGAAGTTTACCTTGCAAGACATCTGCATGAATTAAAGCTAACTCCTGTTAAAAAGCTAACTCCACTTCAAAGCGGTGGATGTCCCGTATAATCCTGCCTTTAACTCAAACTGATCCACTAAACCCGGTGCGGATCTTTTAGGTTGCTTTAGACCGATGTAACCTTATATCCGGTTCAGCTTATACATACTGAGACCGGTGTGTGTCCTTACCAGTGAGTATTGTCGACCAATGTAGTATACGTTATGTTGCTTGTCTGCCGGTGTCGACTAGGAGTAGCGAGCAACCGGTGATGTTAGATTGGTGGGAATGGTTTTGATGAGATACACTAATGACAACATATATTTCCAACAGTGCCTATTAGAAACTTAGTTGACTCAAGCGAAGGAGTCCGAGGTGAAGGAGACCGAGCTAGTCGATATTGTAGTGATGTTAAAAACAGCCTTGGAGACACAGATGCAGGCAGAACGGGAGTTGCGGGCACAATTGACTCCTTTAGTGGCATCACAGGCAACACCTTCAACGACGCTCCCTTAGCCTTAGTTTTTATTTATATGTATATAGTCAAAAGCATCTCCATTTTTTTGTACGTCGTCCGAAGATGACTTTCTTTTTAGGGGGGATGATGTTGCCCGTAGAATTGTATCTCTTGGTAATAGTTAAACATGTTGTTAGGAAGTTGTTAGTAATCGAAGGGCAATCTGTTATGTCGTGATAGTTTAGTCTCACCCCTTCGTGTAGTATATGTATCCTCTTGGAGGACAGAGATGGGACATAACTGATGATGTTATGTTTAGACTAGATGTACTTTGTTATTATTAATTAAACATGTGGCAGTTCTCTGAGATCTTATTGCACTTGTTATTTATTAGCATTTCCTTTAGTAGCATGTATTAAACCGAGTTTACTGTAGGCGGTAAACAATATGGATATCATCAATAAGAATTGGATTAGTGAACCAAGGAAACATCACTCTAAGTTGCCTAAGAATCTTGTAAGTGTGGACTTCAAGGATGAGTATAGTGATTTGATCTTTATGCTGAATAGGATCATGGGAACACCCCAAGGAACTTCCTTTGAGACTTGGATATATCACTTCATTGAGGAGATAACAACAGGGGATGTAATGATGAACTGGGCCAAAATGATTAGTGACAATCTGGATACTCAACTAAAGAAGTTGGGAAAAACAAACCAATTCTATATGAGTTCCTATGTGATTTATTTGCTAGCAAGAAATATTGAGTATCCAGGTCTCATATGTAGGGGCATGAATGGAAATGACAAAGGAAAATTCAAGGTATTTAATTGCTATCTTGAGTTACAATTACATAAGAGAGCAAGCTATAGGAGGATCAATGACATCTTCACCATGAACATCACACACGCACTTTAGGATGAATTACATAGGAGACTATCCAAAGAGGCCATGGCATTGATTGAGAAGTATGGATATTGGTACATCCAATTCATCACTTTTACTTACATCAAGATCCAGGGATTTTCTTTAGAGCCTCACAAACTTCCTAAGCATCCTACAGATAAGATGGCTTTGCTGGAGGTGGTCAGGCAACTATCAAAGTTTTCTTTTATATAGAAGGAGAAGCACAAATAGGGAACGCCTTCTATCATATTAGGGAAGATGCTTGAGACATGTCCTTCATTACAGGCAACAAAGACAACAAGTATGAAATTGTAGTTTTATCAGCTTGGAGTCTACTGTAATGCCCAAAATTTTGGGTCAAAACACAACCAACAAATTTTTTTTTAAAAGGATAATAGTGCCAAGATATAATGTGGTTTATCAAGTGACAAAGACAAAAGTACGAAAAGAGTCTGAAGAACTGATTCTAAGCAATGTTGGTTCACAAGGTTTACCAGATGATTTAGTTTTTAACAAGGAATCCATCTAGGTGGAGATGTTATAATCGAAGTTACCTTAACATTAAAGTTGATTATGAGGGTACCACATTTAATTCCAACTATATTGTTATCGAACGGATGAGACTATAGGCAAAGTTATGCTATGCTGGGTCAAAGGATTCAATCCATAAATAGTCGTGTTACTATGACAAATGAGTATTTAATAACCGACATATGGCTAGACCAATTCGATGTTCGAGAAATTAAGTTACATTTTATTTTAAAGAATAGCCCAATATGCTCATCCCTAGGGTGCATACTACCAACCCTAATTACATAATTAAAAGACGACATATGAACTTATTGGTGTTATTTAAGAGTGCGATGTCATCTAAACGTACAAGGGACTATGAGTAAAACTACCATGCTCAAAACATACTAAACCTCTTTCAATAAAATTAGGTTACTTAAAGCTCAATGGTATGATAATCCACAATCCTACTACCCATAGGCAAGTTAACACTTTATCTAAATCTAATAAACTATTAGTTTAGCAAATGTATTACTACTAGTTGAGTTCGAACTCATATTCAATAAATACGTTAACTAAATAAATTGACTCTTTACTATTTAAGACAGAAAAATAACCCTACTAGTTATTAACCATTTTCTTTAATCGCAATAATATTTAATAACTAATATCTATGATTAACAACTAAGAAGCATATAACAATTCCCAAATAATAACTAACCCAATTATCGAACAATGTTAAATATAGACTATTATACAATATTTAATAAAATTTATTAAATATTACACAATAATTAATATTAATTATGAACTAATTATAAAAATAATTAACAATTAATTGAATAAAGATTATTACTTTTAATTAATAGAAATTCTATTAACTATTAATAGTGATATGAATTCAATCACTAAACAAATATTACTAAAACAATTAACAAATAAATTAATAAGGACTATTTGTTTTATTTAACAAAATACCTATCATTTATTTACATGACAATCATTACTAACTAAATTAATAACACTAGTTACTAACATCCTAAACTATCTTATTAACTACTTAGTCTACTCATTTAAATCTAAACAAAACAATCAACAACCTACTAATTATACTAAACATCCTAGGCTAACCTACTCATAATCTCCATCACATCCTAAGCTACACCCTAGCTTTCCTAGCTCCCTACCTAAATACCTACCCCCTACTCTAACTTCCCTTTTTCCTTTCCCCCTTAATCCACATGCCAAGTGGGTGGGGAAACCATCTAAACCCAAATCCAAAGTCCTAAGGTGGGGGTGTGAATTTAGTGGAAGGAGGTTTGCAGATTTATGAGGCATTTTTTTTGGAGGGCCCACGTTCACATCACCCTAGCCAAAAAGCAGCCTGCTCATACACCTAGCGCAAGCTTCCTTGGAATGGGGAGTTGAGGGGACATGGGGAGTTGGGTCCCACCCCATTCCCCACACAAATGCCAAGAAGAAAGTCCACGCAGGTTAAGGGAATAGATAGGAAATAAAACAATTAATAAAATTGCAATCAGGACATTGGAGAGTATATTGCATTAATAACATTGTAGGTCTAAATTTATTGATGGCTAGGTGTGGTCTCCCATACCTGCACCCCTTTTGGGGAGTCATAAAGGTAAGGGTAAAAATGTTATATTTTATTGTTTAGAAATTTAAAAGGGTAAGTTATATTATATAAAAATGACTGTGGCATGGATTTGTATGGGAATTTTTTTTCCCATACAAAATCCAGAGACCTGTAGGTTGCCATTTGCCCTTTCAATTAAATTTGTATGAGAAATCTTATTTTCTCTACACATCTACTTGGTTTATATCTTTGCTTATTTGTTTTAGGTAGATTATAGGTGATAAAGTTGGAATATCAAATTAACTAATTATCACATATATTCTTCTTATGGAAATGAATCTAATGTTAGTAATTGATCATTATACACAACTAATTGATAGCTTCTATAACCATGCAATATCAAGCTATCATTTTAAAGTTTGCAAGGATAGAGAATGGATAGCCATTAAATCTTGGTTTGTAAATCAATTAACATTTTCATACAATGATCCCAATACAATAACTATGATGTATTGATAACTTTTTTTTTTTTTGAATAACAATTCATTTTTTCATTACTATCTCAAAGAGAAACTTCAAGTAACCACATTAACTAACACTACTCAATGCTTTGAAAAACTTACAATGTACTCATTGAAATCAACTTTATTCATTAATCTTTGTAACCATAAAACATGATTCTACAATATCATAATTAAAACTATCACAAGATTTACAACAAATACTCACAACCTTTCACAACAATCCCTGATACATTATATGACTTGGAGAGTGATACTCCATTTCAAATTACAAAGATCTCATGGATATCACAAGATATCCCTACAAGAGTTTATTCATGATACAAAAGATGCTTCAACACCAAGAAGATTTCCTCACATATCCACAAGAGCAATGCTCCAACAATAAGTCTTCAAGGCTTCCAAAAATCTGCAAGAAACAAGGCAAAGAAGGAAGGCCATGGGATGCTCACCTCCCATCCTAGGCCTCTCATGAGGCCACCCCCGAGCTTGGGGAAATCACATTGAATGGGTTACATTCTCAAACACAAAACACTCACAAGAAAACATATATTTAACCCAAATTCCCTCAAGGGTGAAACTAAGAAATTCCAAAAATTTCTTTTGTGGGGTGTGGGTGGACAACCCATGGAGACAACCATTGCATGAAAACAAGGCCACACATGGGGCCCAATAAACACAATATCATAACAAGGCCACACATGGACCCAAAATATACACAATTTCATAACAAGGCTCACATGGCCAATCTTCCCTCCTTATACCCCCAATGCCTCATGGGCTAAATGCAAGGTTACTTGGGAAAAATCACTCAACCCAAGTTTCATCCTTCCCCACACATGGAGGAGACTCTACACACGGAGTTGCCTCCATTCCCACACCCCCTCTTGGTTGCTCTTCCCTCCCATGGGTGAGTGAGCCAAGAGCATACAACCCAAATCAATTACAAAAGAAAACACAAGATGCTTGCTCTCACCATGACCAACCATGGGGAGCTAAAACACAACATAGATTCAAGAGATATGCTTCCTCCATGACCAACCATGGGGAGCCAAAGAAGAACATAAACACATAAATTCTCTACAACAAGAGTGAGAGCATATCCAACCTCAAGTCCAAATGCAAAATGAAGGAGAGTTGAGCTTTTTTCCCAAATCCAAGCTTTCTTTCTCCTCTAACTTTGGTGATCTCTAAGGATAGAGAATGGGTGAACAATCCCAATGTTCTCCAAAATTCTACTAAAAAGACCTCTAACCCAACTCCCAAAAATCCTAGGGAAAAGCAAGCCCTCCCATTGGTTGACAAAACCCCAAACCTTACACACCCCTCTCCTCATAAAGGTGGTCCTTGGAGGTGGGTGACCTAAGATTTCTCCAAACAAGGAAGATGGTCATGAAAGTACTTTCTAGGCCATATGACAAGATACAATCTCGCTCAAAATTAAATATGCACTTTTGGAGGGGTCAAAAAGTCAATTTTGGGCTTCTCCCATGTTGAAAATACCCCTAACCCATAAGTACATGGAATGGGTTAGCTAAATATGCATTAAACCACTCCCTAAGGCCACTTTTAACCCTCTAAAACTCATGATTAAGAGTATGGACGAAAATGGAAGATGGGAACTTCATTATGGGGTTTCAAGACAAGTGGTTGCATATTGGATCTCCCCCTAAATGTTTCTAGAACCTTGCTCTCACATCCTTTACACATAATCACACCTTAATTAACATTAACTTAAGTGTCAAGTGACACTCACACATAAACACATTACAATTAAGGTGTGTCACAAAATTACACAATTACATTCCTAACACACATACATCCAAATTATTGTTACGAATAAAATACTTTACAACAAGGCCTCGGGTCTCTTCATAGACGGGGCCTTGGCTTAACTGATTGCACATATATTCAATGTGATTTCCCCGAATATATTTCCATGGTCCTTCCACCTGCAACACCTCAATGCAGCATCAGTAGTTCAAGGAAGAAACCAATATAATTAAATATACAAAATACATCCCTACAATAATCCCAATCCAACTACATATGATCATATAGGGTATAATAATCAAATCAATACACTTTCAATTGCATAATTCAATTTCATAATTCAATTGCATCTCTAATGCATACTAATCTCATAATTAATTGAAATCATGATCATCAATAATCTAACATCATCATAAGGTAGTCATCAATTACTCAAAACACCAATGCAGTGAAGATATCTAACATGATATTCATTTACAACATAGAATTCAATTGCATATAATTTTATACGCACAAGTTATAATTTCTACTGTGTAATCAAAGTCACATAAAGTACAGTGCCTTCTTATAGATCATAATCCAAATGCAGGCTTGCAACATATAGAATACATTCATTATTTCAATTCAATTCAATCTACATAATTCGATGGCATAACTCCATAGTACTCCTAATCCCAAAGATTCTCAATTTTCCTTAGCATAATATTTAAGATAAATCGATGGTTCAACATTCGTAAGGGGTAACCATAACAGTCAGGTCCTATAAAATTCTTATCACAAGTATGATTAAATTTCCTAATCTAGGAAAACAAAATGCAGAATAATCCTATTAGTCTAGGATCTAACAAATCCTTGTTTAGGGTTCTAATAATACCACCAAAACATCACTACGGTATAACCATATAATACATCATCAAAACATTAGTCATCCTCCTCGTAGGAGTTACTAGAATCGTCACATCAACTGTTAATTTAATCCTTTCAACAAAAGTACTCAATGGAACCTTAATAGTCTAGCTGGATCTATGATCTATAGGGTAACATACTGCATCCAAGATTAACTTACATAATTAATAACCCAGAGATATCACCTCTGTCATTGCGACACTTAGTTGATAGGTACTGATATGCAGGTACAATTCTGTTAGGGATTTACCAATCATCCAGATAATACAAAACCCCTTAATCCTTCGACATCGAAGTGTTGAGGAAAAGGTGGAAATGGGGTCGGCCTTACATCTACAAGGCAAGAAAAGAATTTGATCTATTCCAGAAAATGTACACTTACAGGGGTAGGGGACTATTGGACAAATCTAATGGACAAATATGCTATAAGGAGAAATATGTGGTCTAGGATGTCAGTTGTTTTCATGAGGAAATGTAGTATTTTTCCTACTCCTGATTAGGTTAGAGATGATTGAAATCATATTCATCCTCATTATGAGCATGAAAAGGACAAGTCAGTTGAGTCACCCAATTGGTCACAATCTACCGAATTGGGCATCTTGATGAGAGAAGTGATGAACAGATCAAGAGCATGGATTGATAAGTAGGTTAACAAGTTAAGGAAACAAGGTGTTACCTTCACTCATGCAAAGATGCAGAGTGAGGAATCTTCTTCAAAAGGAGAGGATAGGACCATCAACACTTTAGGATTACGTATTGAGGATGAAGGACAAACTTCAAAGAGAAAGGACAATGTGGCAGAAGCAACACAAGAAGCAAGTGATAGAACTATAAGTAAGGAATCTGAAAGCAAAAGGCGTAAGTCTACCAAACCTACTCCTACTGCCAGTTCTTTGTCAGTAAAGGAAATAGAAGTACAAAATATGGACCATGATTCAATATAGGGTGGAGATACAGAGATTCTACCTTAGGATAGTCAAGAGGAGGCAGCATGATCCACATAGTTGGTATAGTAGGGCACAAAGATATTGCCAGCATCTCCTACTATGCAGTTGGTAGTTGATTTGGGACATGATATGAGGCAGCCTAGTCTCAACATTCAGGAGGTGGATGATGAGATCATTTCAGCATTAAAGGGACTTAATGAAGATGAACAAATGGAGGATGGTATGGATTTATACACGATTCCTGAGTGGTTGAGGGAGAGTATGAAGAAAAGAAGAGTAGAGGAAGTACTCCCTATAGATGACATTGATACATTCTTGAACAAAATTCACAAAGTGAAAGAACCTAAACGAACAAAGAAAATTCATAAGATCACTAGAGATGAGTTAGGATCTCGCACTTTGCATATGGCTGTCTTGGTTGGTGACAGGACTAGGGATGAAATTACTCCTAATGACTACCATATCTCCTCATTTGACATTGGGCCAACAACTAAGAAATAAGAATTTCAGGAATTGAGGGATACTACAGATGCAATTGAAGAAAGGAGGGATAATTTGAAAAAGGAAAAGGATGAGCTAGAATTGGAGAATTTGATGATGTTCATAAACAAGCATATGAATCCATCAGGACACGAGAGTGCTGCACTTATTCTATATGTCCCCACTTCTCAGGGTACTTGTGACGTGGTAAAGGAATGAACGAGTGATGTCAAGAAATAGGCAGGGACTTTCCTTACTAGGATAGTTCAAGCATATGAGAGGACCACAATGTTGAAGAATAAATTGCAAGTATTAGAGACATAGAAGGAATTTCAACCCATTAAAGAAAAGACGATTCCTCATCTTAAGGCATTGAAGAGTGTCCTTGCATCAGCTTTGACTCAAGAAGTAATTGACAAAGGAAGTGTATATGACTTTGGTCATTGGTCTCTTTCATTTTCCATGAAGAGGACTACATATTAGCATGCATAGTCTGATTGTTTGAATGTTGAGGGCCCTATCCCGGAGATACGTTCAAAGGTCCTTGTTGCAATCAAATAATTACTTGGTCTTGACATTGATGCTTCCGGTGAATTAAATTTGGATGGGTTGAAAGAAAAGATGGAATTAGTCTATTTTGGAGACATGGACTCTCTTGAGAAGAGTCAATTGAATAGATCTCTCACTTATGATTTCCATAGATGATTTGCAGAGGCATACTTTGGATTGGGATAGAAAATTGGATACTTGCATGGAGAAGTTAGAGATCACGGAGTTACAACATAATAGCCTTCCCAGTATTGCCATGGATGAACTTAGTGCAATTCTGGTCAAGTTCATTGAATTTGCTAGAAGAGGGGGAAAAGGGAGTGCACATCTTGGATGATGAGTTGTATGATGACTAGGAGGCTTCCCTTCTTCTTATTGGTCCTCAAGCCATTGAGTTTTCTCATTGACTCATTTTGTAGTGCTTCATTCTCATTGGCTATTTGTGGTTGCCCTAATTAGGGTTTGTAATGGATTAATCTAGGCCATTGATTCTGTTTTAGTCTTGACCATTCATTGTAATTGAGGGTCCTATATAAATCCCACCCCTCTCATTTGGAAGAGGGAGAATAGTTGGCGAATTGTTGCTAATATACTATCAAATTTGCTCTATTATTCATTGTTGTGTTTTGCATGGTGAATGATTGTGATCTTATTTGGAGTATTGCATGGCGATCTAGATTCCTCATTTAGAATAAATTTGATTTCAAGAAATTAGTTAGAATTTTCTTTGAGTAACTTAGTTGGATTAGAGTAATTGTGAATGAATCCTTGCTTGATTCGATCATAGACCAAACCACTAACTGCTTATTGATTTTAAGTTTGCTTTGTGTGGTCGAATGCCATTTAAATGCACTTAACTTCATTCCATATTTGATCTTTGATTTGCATCCATAGATGATGAGCTTAAGAAAATGGTATTGATTTGAACATCATGTGGACACACCTTAGAAGCTTGCACTAGGTGAGTGGAGCTGATGACAAGATTGCATCTAGTAGAGTCCAAGGATATTCACTCTTTCTTGCATCCTTAGGTAGAAGTAGAAATAGTTTAGATTGCAATTCGTAAGTTGGAAGTCAAAGTATATTTTCATTGCACTTTGTGAAGCCAAATCAATTGAATCAAGTTGACAAGTCTTAGAGAACAATGTAAGTCCCCTCGTGATACCAGAAAATCACATTATTATCTCTGAGTGAGTATCCATATTAAGAAGGAACCTTGAAGTCACCTTATGATCTTTCATTGCGGTCTTAGCTTTAGAAGTTCCTTTATTCAAGAGAGGATTCAATATCCAGTGTTTCATTCTGAGACATTGAGTGTTCTATCCTATATGTTGTAAGGGAATAAAACTCACATCAACACCTAGGACATGGTACTTGTCAAAAACCTCATTAACACTTCTTTGATATATCATTACTACTTTAGTAGATTAATCTGAGTAGCATTACTGTATGGTCAAGAAACCTAATTCTGAGGTTTCATTTTTCTCTTGAGCAAACTCCATAGAATAGTTAAAGAGTTTTTTGTATTCAGCCATGTATTTTGCTTTAGTCGAAATTAGAACAAATGCTTTTTCATGCCAAACACTGGAAGTAACATTCAGTGGAAGGACAATCATTATGATCAGGATATACCTCTGGTCTTACATACCTTAATAATGGACTCGATTAATATTCTTCTAAATTCTTACTCATGGAGTGCAAAACCATTGTATGATTAAGACAAACCAAAGCTTCTTAATGGACTCGATTAATATTCTTCTAAATGCTTACTCATGGACTGCAAAACCATTGTATGATTAAGACAAACTGAAGCTTCTCAACTTCTGTTCTGAACAAAGTGGCATATCCTTTGTTGAAGGTTTGCTTCCACTGTAACATCTAGCCTACAATATACAGTACTACATTCCCTACAATATGAAAGTATGAATCAGGACGAGTATTAATTTTTAAATGAGTATTGCCTTTTTCAGAAGCTAGCTGATGTTACCATGCCTTTTGTAGTTAAAAATGAAAACAGTAACTTCTGATATAGGCTTTTTTCAGTCTCCAATGTATACCAGTTACTCTCTAGAATGTTCTTTTATACTTTTTACTGAACATTTACTGTTATCCTGTGTCTTCCAGGAAAATGCAATATACCTGGCAATTCTACATTGCTGTATGACATGGTGTTTCTTGGGCCTTATTAATAAAATTAGAAGCTGTTGCACCTAAATTTCGAAGCTACCTAGATTTAAATTTCTTTGAGGTAAAGAAAAATAAGCATCTGATTAGAGGAATATTGAGGGCATATTTTGTGGTAAATTGCCTTGATACATCTGCTTATATCTGTATTCTGGAAATTATTTGGTGCTCCCACATGAGAGCAAGGAAATTCAAATATGAGAGCTTCACAGTGATAAGCACCATCGTAGTTTCACTACTTCAAGAGATTTGTTTTGATTCATAATTGATATGGATTTTCCGGTGTAAACAGGTATTCTAGTTTTCCTTTGTTTAATCCAACACAATTTGCTATTGGGACTAAAAAATACTTGTGACAGTTATGACTGCGATTCACATATTTCATCAAAATTGTGTGTGCGATATCCAAATTCTTTCTCACACTATTGTAATAAATCTATGTACTTGTGTGATTACCTCATTCACAAAGCGAATGTTGTATGATTGATAAACATCTACTTGCTGCTATAACTTGCAAAATCTTTTAAATAGCTTGTCACAAAATTTTGAATTCTTTCTTAAATGCTGGAAATCAAATCAACATGCAAGAAATGAACTATAGAGCAAGTGAAAAAAAATTGCAACACACAACAGTCTGATCAAAGAGATTTCCTAGAGAAATCCAATGTGATTTCACAAGACAATTGGCTTCCACAAAAATCCATCTTGCTTGTTCCGCATTCATTTATCTGTCCTCTGCAAATTGCACTTCCTATAATTTGCAAACTCAGATCTCAACTCTAGATGGTGCCTTCTCTTGAGTTAAGGACATCTATCATTTGCAATTCTTGATTTTTTCCTCAGTTAATTGTTTCCTCAGTTAATTCAGTTTTAAATACAATTTGATTGCTTTGATCTTTCCTCAAACATGTTAATTCTATCCAGTTAACAAGTATCGCAGTTTTATCCAAATATATTAAACTGCCGTTTGAAAGCCGTTTTGACTTCAAATGAACAATATAAATACTTTAGTATTGTTCAAGGACATTGCTTAGTGTTCCTAAATTTCCTGGTAACAAAAACAAGGATAATACTAAAGTCAAATATTCACAAGTAATGACAACATCTTGTTCTGAGATTCTTCGCATGTATGGCTTGAGTGCAGAGCTGAATACGTCGCTCTTTGTCGGCACTACAACTAAGCAATCATGATATAAAAATGACATCGTTTCCTTCAAAATGTTGGCGAGAGTAACTCAACGTGTATTTGTAAATACGAAGATGTTTCTTTAAAAATCGATTCTCATGTGCCGTGGTTTCTATAAAGATATCAACGAATACGAAGATAGTTCTTGTATGGTTATGGACAAGTGTTCAACTGTTCTTGGTTCGGTTTGTCTTGCTGTCATTAACTGCTCTCTCATTTAGTTTGAGTGGTTAGTTTTTGCAACCGCAGCTAGCAGTTGAAAAACGGAGTATAACCTCTTTTTGACATTATATAGGCTCAGTTTGGTTGAGGAATTAGAATTTGAGTCAAAATCTGATTATCTCAAAATAAGGTTTTGAAATTCTGATTTTGTGTATTCGGAAGATAGTTTGGACCGAGGGGTTGATCCGAAAGATGACTGAGACAATCCATCTTCTGCGTTTGGTTGCCATTTTCGAAATTGGAATTAGAATTCAGAAATTCTCATTTTTGTGTTTGGTTCTACAATTTCAAATTGGAATTGGAATTACATTATCCATTTGTGTGTTTGGTTCTACATTTTGAATTGGAATTAGAATTTGACAAGAAAAAATTTAAGTTTTTTTAATTATTATATTATGTTTTAATTTAATATTTTATTTATTTTGTCCATTTTTTTATTAATTTATATTTTTATATAGTAAATCATAAACAAAATTTAATTTTTTTTTTAATATTGTGAATAGTAAACTTAACTTTTTTTAATAATTTTATACATTATCATAAACAATATTATAACAAGAAAATAATGATTGCATTGTTCAATATCACATCAAAATATAAATAAGTCTTATAGTCCACATATATATCTATTTTTACATAATGACCCAACAAAGTAGTGTGATTGTTGCACAAAGAAAACATCGTAAAAACATGACATCGGCTTTATAGGTAGCCTCTGCTTTTGCAATAGCTGTCTCGAGCACCTTGCAAGACTTGTACTCATCATCCACAACAGATATATGTGTAGAAGGTGCAGATGATGTAGACATCGATTGGGTGTCATCGGCCCACTGAAAGTAGTCACATCCACCGCCATCCTACAATATAAATTTAAGTTAGTATTGCTATAATGACTAATATTTATTCTTTGTAAATGTTTAAATATTGTGCAATTAACAACTTTTTTCTTATTTATGCAATTCCAGAATTTATGCTCTGGATTAGTGTCTGTGTGTGACGTCCTCAACACGTAGCGCACTCCATCACCATAGTCACACATAAGGACATTTATCATAGCCATCACCACTGTATCAAACAAATTTTTGTTCATTCATACTATTTTTGTTTATTCATATAACAACATGACTATATTGTATCAGTACAAAATGAAAACGTTTCATTTATGTTGATATTATGAATTTATACAAAGAATACAATGAAACATCTATAGCATTAGATAGAAGATGGAGAATAACAATATCCATGAACTGAATGGTGGTGTGAAAACACACCGTTAAATAAGAAAACGCAAGGAAATCCATGCTCTACGCCCTTATGCCCCACATTTGACAAGCAAACATCTCATATCCTGCTCATTCTTCCCATTACTGTCCATATTGTTAGATGGCCAATCCTGCATCTACAAACTAAACATGATAGAAAAACTATAATTTTCTTATTTTTAAATGGAATACACCAAGGAGTACCATCAGAAATATTGACCGTTTACAAACATGAACAGTAAAAAATCATCAGATAGCTCATTTTTTTATCAGCATATGTGGATATTTTTGGCATCAATGTTTGAAATAGCTTCTGTATTCGATTGTGTAGATATTTTTGGCACCAACGTTTTGGATCACACTCTGTGATTGCAATAGAGCAAAATGGACTTTTCTTTCAATCATTTTGCTCTCTTCCATCCTGATGAAGGATCACAGAGTGTGATCAGAAACGTTGATGGCAAATGTTAAAATATGTTCGTTCGTGTTTACAAAAATGACGTAAAACTATCATATATATATATATATATATATATATATATATATATATAATGAGTTATAGTATATATATACTAATATAATATATCAATCATTAATTATGTTATACATATATATATATATATATATATATATATATATATATATATATATATATATATATCATAATATATATAAAACACTAAATATAAATCGAATGGTATAATCTACAATTCATAAGTTAACTATGTATCACGATACTATCGTGATTGTTATACATAAACAGTCACGGTATTATCGTGACTGTTCATGTATAACAGTCACGATAACTATCGTGACTGTCCTATTACAATTTGTTAATGCCGACAGGTTTTAAAAACAGCGACTATATTATTATTATGTCGTTTGTTAGGAAATAGTCGGTATTCAAAAGACATGACTGTTGACATTTTCATCGATTCAACTTATATATATAGTTGATCTTCGTTGGTCAATCAATCAATTACAATGGCAATTGCATTGATCAGCGAATATCAACTATACATAATATATTTATATATTAGTATCTTCCGATCCTCTTTCCTTAACATGGTATCAGAGCTGTAAGGAATATAAAGAAGATAAAATATATATATATATATATATATATATATATATATATATATATATATATATAAAACCTAACATATAGCTGAGAATATTTTAAATTATAAATTAAATTATGGCTCACTGTATGAGAATGGAAGATAGATTAGAAGGTCCTTCAAACTTTGTATCTTGGAGGACAAGACTTACTTCTCTTCTAATGGAACTTGAACTAGAGGAATATATTGAGAAGGATATGAAAATGCCGGAAGAAGAAACTGAGAAAACTACATGGAAAAGGAGAAACAACAAAGCCAGGAAATTGATTATAGATTCAGTGAAAGTTTCTATCCTCCCGAGCATATCGAGAATTACCAGTGCCTTTGAAATGTTTAAAATCATTCAAGACACATTCGAGATAAACAATGCCAGTAGAATCTTAACATTGAAGAGTCAACTTCTCAACATGAAAATGAACAAAGGGGAAACAATCACCTCCTATTTCCTAAGGATATCTGAGATAAGAGATCAACTTCTCTGCATTGGAAATACTATAGAAGATACTGAACTTACACTTATCGCCCTAAAGGGTTTACCCATCTCTTGGGAAACCTTCATTCAGTGCATAAGTACAAGACCACCTTTACCTAGGTTCGAACAATTAAAGAACGATTGTACTCAAGAAGAATCGAGATTAGCATCCAGAGGAATAGGGTCGAAAAATGAAAATGAAGTACAAGCCCTTCATACTAAAACTTCTCAGAAAAAGAAGAGAAAATTCAACAATTCAAGTAATGGAAAACATCACTTCAAAAGGGATCTCTCCAAAATAAAATGTCATAAATGTGACAAATTTGGACATATTCACAAATACTGTCCAGAAAAATAGAAAATTCAAGCAGCCTTAGCAGAAACTAAAGGAACAGAAAATTCTCTTTTTTATCTAGCCTTAGCAAGTGAATTAAATTCCAATAAAAATACTTGGATAATAGATAGCGGTGCATCAAGACATATCATTGGATTCAGAGATCAGTTCGAAACCCTTTCTGGAAACTCTACAGAAGAAGTAACCATTGGTGACAACTCCACTTATCCGGTAAAAGGAATTGGGACCTGTTTGATACAGATAAGAGATGGAGTCACTCTACAGTTAGAAAAAGTATTATATGTGCCCGGAATAAAGAGAAACCTAATCTCAATATTAGGGCTAGCTGATCAAGGATATAGGGTAACATTTAATGAAGAAAAAGTTCTTCTCTGGACCAAAAACACAAACATCAAAAATGCAATGCACATAGGGTCCAGAGATGGAAGCTTATACAAACTATGTAATGAACAAAAAGTAGCCCTAAATCACAATGTTCAACAAAATAATGAAATTTGGCACAAAAGACTAGGACACATTGGATATAGTGCTCTTCCTACTTTACATAAAATCACCTCTGGGGTACCCTCTCTAAAATCTGAACACTTGAGCATTTGTAAGGGATGTGCATTAGGAAAGAACATTAAAGGATCTTTTCCAACAAGTGAACACAAGACGAATAGTGTTTTAGAACTTATTCACACTGATATGTGTGGCCCCATGTCCACTCCTTCTTTTTCAGGTGCCCTATATTATCTAATCTTTGTGGATGACTATTCAAGGAAAACATGGATATATTTTTTAAAACTTAAAGAGTCAAGTGAAGTATTAGCCAAATTTCAAGAATTCAAAGCATTGGTAGAAAATCAAACCAATAAGAAAATCAAAACTCTTAGGTCAGACAATGGTGGGGAATTCACATCTGACAACTTCAAAAACTATTGTAAATCTATTGGGATTAAGAGGGAGTATACTGTACCTTATAACCCTCAACAGAATGGAGTAGCAGAAAGGAAGAACAGAACCATCATTGAAGCAGCAAAAGCTATGATGCACGATCATAATATTCATATATCATATTGGGCAGAAGCTGCCAACACTGTAGTGTATATTCAAAACAGATGTCCACATGCAATACTTGAAAATACCACACCAGAAGAAGTATTTACAGGAGTTAAACCTGATCTCAGTCATTTAAGAGTATTTGGATGTCCAGTATATATACATGTACCAAAAGAGAAAAGAACCAAATTAGAACCTTCTGGTAAGAAAGGTATTTTTCTAGGCTACAGTGAAGACTCTAAAGGATATCGAATATATATCCCTAATCAAAAATCAGTAGAAATAAGCAGAGATGTCAAATTTGAAGAAAACTTCTCATCCACTAATAATGAAGACAACAGTTTGTTTGATCTTGAGAAAGATTTATCACTTGAGGAAGAAAGCGAGAATAACAATTCAAATATGAATTCAACACTATCAAATAACGAAAACGCAATCCTCGATCCTGAACCTTCTTGTGTAGAAAATGTAAACAACAAAAAGAGACCATTATGGGCCAGGAAAATACTTGAAGAAAACAATATGGAACTAGCACAAATCTCCAGAGAAAACAAAAGAACTAGAACGCAAAAATGTTACACTGCACTTCTAACTGAACTATCAGAATCAGAACCGGTCAGTGTTGAGAAAGCATTATCAAAACAAGCCTGGAGAGAAGCAATGGTTGAAGAATATCAGTCCATCATGAAAAATGATGTATGGGATATTGTCCCTAGACCTAAACATAAGTCAGTTGTATCATCAAAATGGCTATTCAAAATCAAGTATGCTCCAGATGGTAGTATTGATAAACATAAAGCCCGATTTGTTGCTAGAGGATTTTCACAGAAAGAAGGCATTGACTATGAGGAAACATTCACTCCAGTAGCTGGTTACACATCTGTCAGAACCATACTTGCAATTGCAGCCTCTAAAGGATGGAAAGTACATCAAATGGATGTCAAAATTGCATTCCTAAATGGTAAGATTGAGGAAGAAGTCTACACAGAACAACCAGAAGGATTTCTCACTCATGACAAAAATAAATTCGTATGCAAGTTAAAGAAAGCACTCTATGGACTCAAACAAGCTCCCAGAGCATGGTATGAAAGAATAGATCAATATTTGAGCAAATTGGGGTACTCTAAAAATATTGCAGATCTTAATATATACTTCAAAATTGAAAAAGGAGACATGATAATCCTTGTTCTCTATGTTGATGACTTACTCATTACAGGAGAAGACAATCTAATAGATAAATGTAAAAAGGACCTAGTAGCTGAATTTGATATGAAGGATATGGGCCTACTACACTACTTTTTGGGTCTTGAAATTATTCAAAACAAAGATCATATTCTCCTCAGTCAAAAGAAATATATTTCTGATATTCTGAACAGATTTGGTATGGTAGATTGTAAACCTCTTGCTACTCCTATGGAGACAAATCTTCAGAAATTAAAGGATGAAGCAGAAAACTCAGAACCTGCAGATGTGACACTCTTCAGATAGATAATTGGATCCCTCATGTATCTGGTGAATACACGTCCTGACATTTGCTATGCCACAAATGTACTAAGTCACTTCATGTGTGAACCAAAACAGATTCATCTAGTGGCAGCTAAACACATCTTGAGATATTTAAAAGGAACAAGTGATCTTGGACTAAAATATGACAAGACTGAAATTCAACTTCAAGGTTATTCAGACTCAGATTGGGCAGGAAGTACCACTGATCGAAAGAGTACCACAGGAGTTTGTTTCAGTTTGGGTTCCGCAGTAATATCTTGGTTTAGTCGGAAGCAATCAGCTGTAGCTCAGAGTTCGACAGAGGCAGAATACATGGCTGCATCTATGGGAGCTAGAGAAGCAGTATGGTTAAAAAAATTACTTTTTGACTTATTTGGTAAACCTCTATTACCTACCATTATTCATTGTGATAATCAGAGTTGCATCAAGCTCTCTGTAAATCCTGTTTTTCACAATCGGTCAAAACACATAGAGATTCCATATCACTATGTAAGAGATATGGTAGACAGAAAAATTATTAAACTAGTCTACATCAGCACTGAGGAACAAAATGCTGATATCTTCACTAAATCCCTTGCAAGGGTGAAGATAGAATTCTTCAGGACCAAAATTGGTTTGATCAAAATATGAACTATTAATGTACATTTCATTCATATATATATATATATATATAATTTTTGAAATATTTCAAAATTGTGTGAAGATGACGATCTTCTGTTTATCGTTTCTATTTCAGGGTGACGATCCTGACAATAGAAACCAGGTCTCAAGATAGACTCCCGAAAGGGGTTGAGCCGGATTGGTTCGGACATCTTGTTACCAAAATCATCACTTGTTTAACAATTATTTAAGATAGACTCCCGAAAGGGGTTGAGCCGGATTGGTCCGGACATCTCAAATATGTATATTGTTATAAGTGATAAATTATCATGATATGACATTTTGAATTGAGTCATATATTTTGATGTGAAAATTCTACAAAATTGGTAAACTCTCTCTCAAGAGGGAGTGTTAAAATATGTTCGTTCGTGTTTACAAAAATGACGTAAAACTATCATATATATATATATATATATATATATATCATAATATATATATATATATATATATATCATAATATATATAAAACACTAAATATAAATCGAATGGTATAATCTACAATTCATAAGTTAACTATGTATCACGATACTATCGTGATTGTTATACATAAACAGTCACGGTATTATCGTGACTGTTCATGTATAATAGTCACGATAACTATCGTGACAGTCCTATTACAATTTGTTAATGCCGACAGGTTAATGCCGACAGGTTTTAAAAACAGCGACTATATTATTATTATGTCGTTTGTTAGGAAATAGTCGGTATTCAAAAGACATGACTGTTGACATTTCCATCGATTCAACTTATATATATAGTTGATCTTCGTTGGTCAATCAATCAATTACAACGGCAATTGCATTGATCAGCGAATATCAACTATACATAATATATTTATATATTAGTATCTTCCGATCCTCTTTCCTTAACACCAAAAATATCTACAAAATTGAATCCACAAGCTATTTCAAACATTTTTAATGTCAGCATATGTGTAGTCTCACTTTATCATCATATGTGTAGTCTCAGAACTATCCATTTGTGTTTCTGTACCTATCATGTGGTTTTGAAAAATGAATGAAATATCAAAAGAAATTCAAAATGAAATAGAGCATTGAACAAAGTAGAATTATTCCACTAAATTTTGTAATGCAACAGTAATAACAAGATGGTTAGGGTATATACATATAACATGGGACAGAATCATGAACAATATAGTCATCTACAAAAACACATTTATATCACCATCTCTTCTAAAGAACTAGAAATGGACAATTCTGAGACTACACATTGACAATGCATTAAATTAAGCATTCATCATGTGGCACTCCTTGGTGTATTGGTCTCTAATATGTTAAAAGCAACAAGACAAGATATATACCACTAAATATGTAAAGATGCTATTATACAATTGATACATATAAGGTTATTAATGCAAATGTCAGTTAGTAGATAGATGAGTGACATTTTCATATTATTGTTTAGAGATAGTTTCATAATGCAGTAAACTTTTCACAACAATATAGATATATACTATTTTATTGGTAGAGGACACAGAGTAAAGATGTGATCCTATCTAGTAGGGCTTGAATTGTGACATTAATAAATTAGTCAGAAAGATATCAAATGTACACAAATAAAGATCAGATTTGACAACTTTCAGTTACAATGAAGCATAAAGATCAAAACAAATGCTAATAGTTGATATTAAATTATCATAATGAAGAAATTTGCTATAAGTTCAGTGACAATCCTATCTTATTAAAGATAACAAACTAATGCATGATCGTGTAGTCTTCAATATGATTCAAGGCTAAGAAAAGGTCAGTGATGATGTGGACGCTCCTAGCGGGTCCCTTAATAGCATCATGCATTATTTCAGGAGTGCAGCAAAATACTTATGTCATGCCACTCACAATTTGAAATTTAGATTAATGTTATGGGTGTCGATTAAAACATTTGCATGCTCCTACATTTATTCCTATTAATTGTCTTTGATTGAACAATTAATGGCATCATTATCTTTTTGACACATGCCAATACAAGTGTCATTCTAAAAATCTAAGGTGTGCATTAGGAAAGCACTCATCCAAACTTGGAGAAAGTAGATTCTTGTTTTATCACAGCATCCAAAGTACTCCATATGTGCGATTTAAGCCATTTATAAGGTTTGATCTAGATAAAGTAGTACGATTGAAAAGATTGTAGGTACTAGTCTTATTATTAGCTTGTATTTCTTTATTATGGGTCTTTATATTTTGTCGCAATGAGCTCATTGACTTTATTTGGTATTCTTCAAGTTTCCAAAGATGAGTGTGAGGTGTCATGTTTGTGTGAGGAGCAAAATGTAGTATCATCCGCTCAACCTACGTGTCACCTTGCCTCATACTGATGGGGAGTCGTCATTCATAGTACATATAACAGATGAGGAGTTGGGTTCTTACTTCTTTGTTTAATATTCAATGTGATATTTGTAGGATAAATATCAGGTGCATTATAGGTGAGGAGGTACTTTCTCCTTTGGCTTGTAGAATCCTATTCCCTCATCAAATTTTGTATGTTTTTGTTTCAAATTATCTGGATATACTTCAATATTTTTTGGTTGTTGAATCCCTCGTTGAGCTTTGTTTTAAACAAGGGGTTTTACCTATTGGTGCCCTTCTCTTTGCAATCCAAAAAAATGTGTTTTGCAATGTCCAAGGGTTTGTGGGAGGATTATTTCCTTGGGATTCTTTGTTATCTATGCATGCCTATGTCTTAGTTTATGACAATATAAACTAGCTTTAGAGTCTCGTGACTTTAGATACATTCAGAGTGATTTGCATAGGCATATGGGTGTTTTAGGTAATTAATTGGATAATCAAATTAGGATCAAAGTCTTTGCTATTTTTATTATGCTTCACCAACATGTTCATGCTCTGATGGCTCAACAAGCACATGTTTCAGAGGTCCCAAATCTTAACACAATTGACTTGCAGGGTATTGAAGCTGAAGGAGATTTTGTGGATAATTCGACTGCTAAGGATGTTGAGGTTGGTGTTAGTGGCTTGTCATCTATCACCACATCTATGGAGGAATGCATAATTCATGGTAATCTCTCTGCATATCAGCACTCAATGATTGCTTATGTCAGCTTCATATCAGCTTTGGACACTATGGTGCAGACCCTTTTTGGCAATGTCCAATGCAATTTTGCAGGTTTTGTTGTAGGAGAAATATCAAGTGCATTATAAGTGAGGAGGTACTTTCTCCTTTGGCTTGTAGAATCCTATTCCTTCATCAAATTTTGTATATTTTTGTTTCAAATTCTCTGGATATACTTCAATATTTTTTGGTTGTTGAATCCCTCATTGAGCTTTGTTTTAAACAAGGGGTTTTACCTGTTGGTGCCCTTCTCTTTGCAATCCAAAAAAATGTGTTTTGGAATGTCTAGGGGTTTGTGGGAGGATTATTTCCTTGGGATTCGTTGTTATCTATCCTTGCCTATGTCTTAGTTTATGACAATATAAACTAGCTTTAGAGTCTCTTGAGTTTAGATACATTCAGAGTGATTTGCATAGGCATAGGGATGTTTTAGGTAATTCACTGGATAATCAAATTAGGATAAACGTCTTTGTTGTTTTTATTATGCTTCACTAGCATGTTCATGCTTTGATGGCTCAACAAGTACATGTTTCAGAGGTCGCAAATCTTAACACAATTGACTTGTAGGGTATTGAAGTTGAAGGAGATTTTGTGGATAATTAGACTGCTAAGGATGTTGAGGTTGGTGTTAAGTACATGACTTCTTATTATGTCTTAGGCTTCAACACAATAGTGTTGTTATAGCACTTTCTAGATAGCAGACTTTTCAAAGAAAGAGAAAATGGTAGTGGGCAAAACTTGTTGATATATTTCTTTACAAAACTAAATATCTATCCGTATAGATTGTGCAACTCATAGATGCTTCTCATGTCATCACAATAGTGGTGGATATTCTTAATTTGTTTGGCAACACAAATCTTTTAAAAAGTTGTGTAATTGATTAGCACAGGCAACCTCTTGTATTGCTCCATCCCTTGATTGCTAGAAGCAAGTTCAATTGCTCAATAATATAATTTTATCAATTCAAAAATGGTATGTTAGAGAAATTTCTAAACTATTTATAATAAGACAAGTAATCACTTGAAGGACTGTGAAGTTATGTCACCAGAATCTATCTCACAGAAAATCATTTCATAACACTGTTCATAGTGGCATAGATCTCTTGTTTGTTGTCATACATTCTGTTAGGAATAGTCCCAAGAGATAACTAAGGGGGCGGGGGGGGGAGGGGGGGGGGTTGAATCAGTTATCTACAAATTTCAATTCTTTTGCAATTAAGTATACTTAAAAATTAAGCATAAACACAATGAAAGAATAGTTGAACACAACACCAATATTTTGGTTACGGGGAAACCCAAATAGGTAAAAAACCCTAGTGGGAATTGACACCCACTAATAAACTGCACTAGTGTATAATGATCCTTGTTAGAAGATCTTACAACCCTATTAGGAATTGATCTTTACAATACAATATGTACAGTGACTTGGTCAAAGGTCGGACCCTGTTAGGAGTCTTTTATGATTGATCCTGTTAAGGGTGAGGACGCACTGTTCGAGAGCTCACCGCTCAAAGGGGTGAAGGCTGCAACCTTCTGAATAAAAAATACACACTATATCTTGATCTTTGTGAACTACGAGGTAGACCTCCTATCTTGATCAGTTCCAATGAATAGCATATACTCTTTACTTGGTCACATAGACCTTTTGCTGATGGCTCAACACTTCACACTCTCTGCTCTGCTCTTGTCTTTCAATTCTGAACCATATCTTAGCAATCACAAATGATTGCCTATAAATATCTTCTCTCTAAATGATATAATCAAGTCGGCCTGTTAGAACCACCTTGAAATCATATTAGAAAAACAATAACACTCTCCAATAACGTTTCTGTCGGCTCTACTAAGCACACAACACAAACTGGGACCTGTCCAAATTAATAAGTGGAGACGCACACTACATACTATCGTCTCTATCAATTTAACTGATACTTTCTCCTCGAGCTGAATTACATCATGCACTCTTAACCAAACCTTCTTAACTCTTCTCTAATCACAAATCCAAGCACGCATACCGAAATGATAGGCGCAACTCCTGTACCAATATAGTCTTTGTCAGCTCTTCTGGATAAGCACAGGAAACCACAAGTGGTGAATAGCGACTTCATAACTTCACTTCTACTGCATACCAGACTCTGCTTCCATGAATGTAACATCACTAGCATGTCTCCATCACATATCCAAAGGCCTAAGGCTCCATGATAACTGTACGAACAATCACTCACAAAACACTACCTATAACTCTGTCAGGAACACTGCTGACACAAGCTGCTACATAACTGTCTGTATAAACAATTAATCTCTGTGACCAGGATATCATGCTGATAACATGTCCATGCTACATATACTCAAAGCTTATTGCATAACTCTTCCACGCATGCTACTTACCATATGTTGTCATCAATGACAAACATACAATCAACACTGGCTTGCTGACAAATCTCCAACAATCTCCCCCTTTGGCATTGATGGCAACATATGGAATGAAAAACACCACCAATCCAAATGACCAATTCTTTTATAACATTCTCCATTTCCTCATCAAAACTCCCCCAAGGATGAATCCTCCATCTGCTGCAATATTCTTAATATTCTCCATTTCCTCAACTGAATTGCTTGCATGACTGAATACTACTACCTCTTTATGCTATATATTAGTCCTCCTTTCTGTATGTACTCCCCCATTAATGCTATTTTTCATGACTATATACTACTCCCCCTTTGACATCAATGGCAAAGGGCGCCAAACGTTTAAGCTCTAGTACTACTCCTGAAGTAGAGTAGTCAACCATCCATCAATCACCGAGGACTGATGCTCTTTGCACTTTTTGTATGCAGAATCAGGGAAGGGAATTACTCCAAGCTTCTCCCTGAGATACTCAAAAGTATCCTTTGGTAAGGGATTTGTGAATATATCTTTTAGCTGTTCCTTTGTTCTCACATAATCCAATTTGACTTCTTTCTCTACCACTTTCTCTCTTAGGAAGTGATACTTAATCTCTATGTGCTTTGTCTTTGCATGCATCACAAGATTCTTTGACATGTTGATAGTGCTAGTGTTATCACAATGAATAACAATAAGATAATCAATTTGAATTACAAAATCCTTTATCATCTGTTTGACCCAAACAATTGTAGAACAATTCAAGGCTGCTGCAACATACTCTGCTTTTGCTATTGACTGAGAAATATAATTCTGCTTCTTGCTTGTCCAAGTGACAAGTCTATCACCAAGAAACACTGCTCCTCCTAATGTACTCTTTCTATCATCAACGCATCCTGCCCAATCTGCATCTGTATATAAATGAAGCTCAACATTCTCTGAGTTAGGATACCGTAGACCATAATCTATAGTGCCCTGCAGATATCTGAATATTCTCTTTACTGCCATGAGGTGACTTTGTTTAGGCTTTGTTGCAAATCTTCCAACTATGCCAACTGCATTAGAAATATCAGGTCTTGTTTGAGTAAGATATATGAGTTTACCAATCATAGACTTGTACAATGTTATATCTACTGCTGGAGAATCATCTTCTTTTGTAAGCTTGCATCCTATTATCATAGGTGTACCCACTGGCTTGCAATCATCCATCTTGAACTTCTTCAATATCTCTTTCACATATTTAGACTGATTAATGAAAATACCTTTCTCTATCTACTACACATTTAATCCCAAAAAGTATTTGATAGGTCCAATCATGCTCATCTCATACTCACTTTGTATCTCCTTAGCAAATTCTGCACTAAGTTTGTCATTACCCCCAAATATAATGTCATCAACAAATATAGCTACAAGTAGTAAACCATCAGATGTTTATCTGATAAACAAATTACAATCTGCTGCTCCTTTTTTGAATCCAATTTTTGCTAGATATCCATCAAGTCTCTCATACCAAGCTCTAGGGGCTTGCTTAAGTCCATAGAGGGCTTTCTTCAATCTACATACTATATGAGATTTGTCTGATAAGGTGAATCATTATGGCTACTCAATGTATACTTCTTCCTTTAACTCTCCATTCAAGAATGTTGACTTAACATCCATCTAATAAACTTTGAAGTTTTTGAATGTTTCATAAGCTAGAAACAACTTAATAGCTTCTAATCTGCTCACAGGTAAAAATGTGTCTGAATAATAAATACCTTCTCTTTGCGCATATCCTTTACAGACTAACCTTTCTTTATTCCTTACTACTGTACCATCTTCATTCATCTTGTTTCTGAATATCCACTTTGTTCCAATCACATTCTTATCACTAGGTCTTGGGACCAGTTCCCAAGTATCATTCTTAATAATCTGATCTAGTTCTTCTTTCATAGCATCATGCCAATTTGAATCATTACATGCATCTTCAACACTTAAGGGTTCAATCTAAGATAGTAAACATACCACTTCATTTCTTGCCAAAGTCTTTTATTTTGATCTTGTTGTGACTTTGCTGCTCTGATTTCCAATGATGTCATCCTTAGAGTGATATCTGGATGTATACTTTGGAGCTTTACATGGTACTGACTCATCTGCCTTCTGAGTTTCTTCTTCACTTGTTTAAGGGTCATTAAACAATACATCAATACTGTCAAACATCTATTCGACAATTGTCTCACTAGTGGAAGGAATGATTTCTTCTTCAATCATAGGTGCACAATCATGATATCTTTCTTGAACCATAAAATTTTCATCAATCTTAACATGATCACTTTTAATGATCTTCTTCAATCTCAAATTAAAACATCTATAAGCTTTGCTTTTAGTAGAGTAACCAAGGAAAATACCTTCATCGCTTCTTGCATCAAACTTTCCTATTGTTTCATCCCTCTTGATGTAGCACTTGCTTCCAAATATTCTGAAGTATTTCACTGTGGGAACATTACCAAACCATAGCTCATAAGGTGTCTTGTTTGCGCCAGGCCTCAATTGTATTCTATTGATAGTATAGACTGCTGTATTGACCGCATCTCTCCAATAGGTGTGTGCAACATTTCCTTTGATCATAATGATGCACGTTGTATCAAGGATGATCCTATTCCTTCTCTCTGTATTCCCATTCTACTGAGGGGTTCTAGGTGCACTCAATTGTCTCTTTATGCCATGTTCTTTGCAGTACTCATAGAATCTGTCAGAGGTGAATTCTCCTCCTCTATCCAATCTTAGGCACTTTATCTTTAGTCCAGATTCATTCTCAACCTTATCTTTGAATATTTTGAACTTCTCAAATGCTTCTGACTTATCTTTCAAGAACGCAACCCACATCATTCTAGAATAATCATCAGCAAACAAAATGAAATACCTTTCACCATAGTATGATCTTGTTTGAGTTGGTCCACATAAGTCTGTATGAATCAGATCCAACTTGTTCTTTGCTGAATTATTCTTGCTTATGAATGAATTCCTCACATGTTTTCCCATGACACATTCCCTGCAAATAGTATCAACTGGCTTTGCTATGCTAGGTAGATCTCTTACTAACTTTACATTGCTTATCTTTACTATGTTATCAAAATTGATATGACATAGTCTTTTATGCTATAACTAACTGTCATCTACTTTAGCAACAAAACAACTTGCTTCTGAATTAAGCTGAAAAACATTACCTTTAGTCTTCGAACCTGATACAATCATTATACCATCCTTGTTGTTAATGATGCACTTGTTATTTTTGAGCTCCAATCTATAACCTTTTTCAAGCAACTATCCAACACTAAGAAGGTTATGCTGCAAACCATCTACATAAAGAACATCATCAATGTTGTTCTTTCCATCCAATGTGATAGCTCCTCTTCCAATGATAGGTTTAGGAGTGTTATCTCCAAATCTAACCATACCACCATTGTATTTGTCCAGATGAACAAATCTATCTTTATTACCTATCATGTGATGTGAACAACCACTATCTATAATCCAATCTGTCCTTATGTTTGCTTGTGAAATCAATGCTAGCTCTTGTTCCTTTTTCTTATCTTCACAATCCATAATAGCAATGAATCCAATTTCATCTTCAACTGAATCATCATCAGAAACTCCATCACTAGCATAGTACATGTCCACCCTTTAAAGCGTATCATTAGTGGTTCTGTGTGTGCCCACCTCCTTTGGTGTTGAATGTACGCACTAAATGTTGGTTCATCTCCTTCTTTTAGCTGGTTGGAGCATCCCTATTTGCATGCTTGCTGTTCCAAATTACATAATTTATGCAGATTTTGGTCAACTCACTGGTTCATTTTTTCAGAATATATTAGAAATGCACGTTGTCAGGAATGATGGATTTATTGATCATTTTATCATCCTCATGAAATTTGAAGATCTGAAGTCAGCTACGCACTCTCCATTTGTGTTTTGGGTGCACCACATGAGTGGTGTTCAATGCATTGAGGAAATGAGGGGTGCTGCATATAAACTAAAGGTAAGAGGGAGTTACGCAGGTTGTAGAGGGTTGTGTTCGCCTCTTAAGCCTCCCACGCATTATCTTTGGGCATTTGTGTTCACCTCTGGCGATGAGGAAACGAAAGGGGTTGCACATGCTTGGTGTGGGGAAATGTACAGGGACTGTGCATTGAGATTATAATCCCACATGCATCAGTTTCCTGTCTATAAAAATGTTTAAAAGGAACAAGACTCGGGTAATAGGTAAAGAAGTAAGAGGCATGTGAAATGGAGAGGCTTTGTGTGGGCCCAGTCGGCTGGGCATGCACATTGAATATATTTTGATAGATAAATATTATATTTCGAAAATGGTTTGTCCCACATTCACGACGAGAGGGAAAAATAAGTGATTCAAATACCCAAACACACAGTATGAAAGAGTCCAAGTGAGGACGCCTAGTTGGAGGGCCACTCTCACGCGTGCATGTGGATCAAGATGGTGATGTGGCATTAACTTGGAGATGATGAGGATACTGGGCCCCACATGGCAGGTAAGAAAATTTTGATAGTGTGCATATCTGATGCATTGGGATGCATGCCCAAATCCAACGGACATCGTTGAAACGCAAAAATGAAAATGTAGGATGGATACCATTGCAGATTAGCGACAGAGTGACACCTGTCAATGTGATGATGTGACCAAGAAGATACAGTCAAGTGCCCGGGTGGATCAACGAACCAATAAGGATGTGACACTTCGCAATGAGCAGTGACGAAGCAAAAGATGGACAGTTGGTCAGTTGCCTCAAGATGCGTGCTGATCCAACAATGGTTGCTATAGCGCAAAATGAAGATGCATGATAGTTAGCCATTGTGGGGAAGCGACATGCTACCATGTGGCAGGGTAATGAGTTGGCAGATGTGTCATAGATGGACGCTCAATTAGTGAAACGAACCAATTGGTGAGTGACACGTGTCATAAGTATGTGCATAGCTTCAGCAAGGTGATGAGGTGGCCGATCGACCCATTCATATGGTGCCACGTGTCACATAGGGCCCACCTTGGGATTTCAAAATTGCAACAAAAAGATTAAAAATGAATTTATATAGTTTGCACTATATGAATAAATAAAAAATTTAAATGATACAGGCTGCTCACGGAAATGCTGCTTGGAGACTCATTGTTTACCCAAATATATAAGTATAATATGTTTTCAGAAACACCAGAACACCAGGAATACAATGGTGGTGGTTAAAATTAGTTTTGACCAAATTGGTAGAAGCAGTAATGACTGTCATTTTTAGGATCAGATTTTGGTGAAGATTTTTTATTTCAGACTTGACTGATATGCAAATCCGGCAAATGGGGAAGATCAAATTTTTAACAACTTGGCTTTCCTGACAGAGATTCTTCTTGGGTTCACAAAGATATCAGATTTGTTGATTATTTCAAGGGCTTTATTGCTGATTTGATCTTTTTCAAAGGAAGTAGCTGATTGTTCCCAAGAATGTCTTGCAAGGGTACAATCAGATTGGATTTCATTCTCCTACAGGCTTTGGGATTGTTGGTTAGGTTTAGGGTTTTTGACCTAAATGATTCTTTTTCTTATTGTATCCTTGTCTCTATAAAAAGAATTTTATGATCATTTAGAAGGTGCTGGCTGGAAATTCTTGACACAGGAAGCTGAAAAGCTAAGTGTGTATCCTCAGTCTAGATTGTAATATATTTTTCTAGTTATGTCAATACAAGTGGAAAACCCTTCAAAATCTTTTGCATATTGTCTAAGTGTTGTACGCTAGAATAGTTTGTGACACAGGAACTTGAGTTCTCATACTTAATGCAATTTTCAGCTTTCAGATCTCTCCTTTGGTTGTGCTTCTTGAGTTTTGGGTTTTCTGATTCATTGCTCATAGTTTATCTATGTATGTGTTTTATTTCTCAGCCTTGATCTAGGATCAAGTTAAAAGTCTCTAAAATAAACATAGATTAATTTGGTTTAACTAAAAGGATGTTTGGAAGCAGTGTATGAATCTAGTTATTGTGTTTATGGCTAGGAATCTCCATTCTTGTATTCTGTATCTATCTCAGATATATTGCCCAATGGACAATGCACTGATCAGAAATTAGTATCTCCTGTAGTGATGCAAGTTTGACATGGTTGTTTACATTCTACAAGAACTCAAATTGAAATCCTTTGTATCCCTTAAATCTTATATTCATGTGGTTTCAGTCTCATCATATCAATGGAGAATCAATGAATGACTGGTTATCATTTGGTACTTTCTTGCTATTATCTACTTTGTTCAATCCAATTTTGATGTTGTAAAGAGTGTTTCATTTACTAGATTAGGTGCACCCGCTTTGGTTCTGCAGAGCCAGAAGTGAAGAGGGCAATCTTGTCCCTATAGTTGGTCCAGTTACCTACAGATTTTCCCATATTTGGAATTGACCAATCCCAAAATTAGTCTTAGGTATATTGGTGTCTCATGCAGTGTAAACTCTTTTCAGGAACCAACACATAGTAACATTCTTTTGTATATTTAGGCTTGTAGTTAGTTTTGAATTTCTTAACTCTTGTAGGACACTTAGATGCAAAGTGACCAATCTTATTACATGAGAAACATTTGAAAGGTAACTGACCTTCATACTATCTTTTTCCTTTTCTTTCTTTCTTTCTTAGCAATCATAGCAATAATATCATCTATCTCTTTATCTTCATCTTCATCATCAAAATTACCAGAAGTGTTTAAAGATTTCTTACCATGGACTGATCCTTTGAAGGTTGTCTTGCTTTTAGGCTCTGTCTTCAATCTTGAAATTTCAAAAGTTGAAATTTTGTTGATCAAGGTCTCTCTCTTGAAATTTGTTGTAAGCTGCATGGTCTCATCAAGGATGTTTATGTTGTTTTCATACTTTGCTGTAAGAGTAGTCATTAACTTACCCATAATGTCTTCCTCCGAGATCTCTCCACCATTGTTCCTGATTCCAACAACTGCTTCATTAATCCTTTGGTTGTAAGCTCTGATGTTTTCTTTAGGTAGCATCTCTAATGCATTGTATCTTTTCTTCCATGTCTTTTTGCACACATTCTTTGCTTGTGTATCTCCTTCAAACATGTCTTCTAGGTGCTTCATATCTTGTAGGCTGTGTCTACTTTCTTTAACTTTGAAAACTCACTATCAGATAAGGCACTGATAAGTGCTTCTTTGGCTATTGCATTTTGATGGAACAAATCCTTCTGCTTTGTAGTATCATCATCCTTTGCAAGATCTTCTAGAGAGGGAATCTTAATATTTTTGATAGCCACTTCAAAAACTTCAAAAGAAATGCACTGCAAATGTGTCACCATTTTGTTCTTCCAATCAGGATAGTTCTCTCCATCAAACTTAGGACTGTCTTTTCTAAAGAATGCCATCTGATCAACCTCAAGTTGTTAAACTTTCTCTCCGAGGCACTTGGCTTTGATACCAATTGTTAGGAGTAGTCCCAAGAGATAATTGAGAGGGGGGGAGGGCGTGAATCAGTTATCTACAAGTTTCAATTCTTTTGCAATTAAGTATACTTAAACATTAAGCATAAACACAATGAAATAACACTTAAACCCAACACCAATATTTTGGTTACGGGGAAACCCAAATAGGTAAAAAACCTCAGTGGGAATTGACACTCACTAATAAACTGCACTAGTGTATAATGATCCTTGTTAGAAGACCTTACAACCCTGTTAGGAGTTGATCTTTACAATGCAATAAGTACAGTGACCTAGTCAAAGGTCGGACCTTGTTAGGAGTCTTTTATGATTGACCCTGTTAGGGGTGAGGACGCACTGTCTGAGAGCTCATTGATGCTCAAAGGGGTGAAGGCTGCAACCTTCTGAATAAAAGATACACACTATATTTGGATCTTTGTGAACTACGAGGTAGACCTACTATCTTGATCAATTCCAATGAATAGCATATACTCTTTACTTGGTCACATAGACCTTCTGCTAATGGCTCAACACTTCGCACTCTCTGCTCTGCTCTTGTCTTTCAATTTTGAACCATATCTTAGCAATCACAAATGAATGCCTATAAATATCTTCTCTCTAAATGATATAATCAAGTCACCCTATTAGAACCACCTTGAAATCATATTAGAGAAACAATAACACTCTCTAATAACATTTTTGTTGGCTCTACTAAGCACGCAACACAAACTGGGACCTGTCCAAATTAATAAGTGTAGACGCACGCTACATATTGTCGACTCTATTAATTTAACTGATACTTTCTCCTCAAGCTGAATTACATCATGCGCTCTTAACCAAACCTTCTTAACTCTTCTCTAATCACAAATCCAAGCACACATACCAAAATGATAGGTGCAACTCCTATAGCAATATAATCTCTATCGGCTCTTCTGGATAAACACAAGAAACTGCAACTGGTGAATAGCGACTTCATAACTTCACTTCTACTACATACTAAACTCTGCATCCATGAATGTAACGTCACTAGCATGTATCCATCACGTATCCAAAGGCGCAAGGCTCCATGATAACTGTACAAACAATCACTCACAGAACACTTCCTGTAACTCTGTCAGGAACACTGCTGACACAAGCTACTACATAACTGTTTGTATAAACAATTAATCTCCGCGACCATGATATCATGCTGATAACATGTCCATGCTACATATACTCAAAGCTTACTACATAAGTCTTCCACACATTCTACTTACCATATGTTGTCATCAATGACAAACATATAGTCAACATTGACTTGCTAGCAAATCTCCAACACATCCTACTCTATTACTATCAAGAGGACATTATACTGCATTACAAGAAAACATTTAAATCACTATGAAAAATAACTTCAAAACATAAACATAGAGATGCGGAATGTTTAAATGGACTTAGAAACTGATATAAATATAAACATAAACAGTTTTATCAGTGTATGTGAACAAAGTATGATAAAGTTTCAACTCATGATAAAGTTTGACAAAGTATGTAGAAAATAACTATAATCCACCAAATGTGGTTGCAATCCAGTCCACTCTCTCGTCATCAGTCATCAACAAGAACCCTTTGGATCTTTCATGTTGAACCACGAAGGTGTCGTATACCCTTAGGAATACACCTCGACTCACTTCAGGGATGGATTTGAGAGTGGTATATGCGCCCGTCAAAGCATTGTCATCATCAGATTTATCAATTTTGTGAAAGTGAACATTGCCGACGCCATCTTTTATTTTCTTCATTGTTTCACAGATGACATCCAAGGAAGCGGCCATACTTGCCTTCATCCTCTTTCCCACCCTTGATGATGATGATGTAGGAGTTCCTCTAGCTCTTGCAGTTGTAGTGGACTGATTGGAAGGATTATAAGGGTCTTCGTCCAAATCAACAACACTATCAAGATGTATACTGAAACCAATATCCTCTTCATCATGAACATTGAATGAATCTTCCATAGGGTTCCCTTCTTTAGTCTCATGGGCTATCGTAGCTACATTACCTTCAACAATGTCATTACCCACAATTGCACCCAATTCATTGAAGTATTGGAAGGGCTGCCCCTTATACACTTTGGCATTTTTGAATTCTCTTCTTTGCATGTTGGCATAAATAAATGGATTAGGTTCAACACTTTTTCATTATTAACTTTATAAGAAGGAAATATTATTTCTATCAAAATAGTAGAGAGATCACCCTACCTTCAGAAGCTCATCCCACACCCTATCCTTAGAATCCATGCACTGAATTGCCTCATTCCAAGAGAAACCACTTTTATTTCTCAGCTCTTTCATCACTCTATATGCAAGCTTCCATGTTTTCAACTTGTTTTTGAAATTGTCCTTTGTTAGATTGAGGTTCATAGCCACGTTGAACCTCCTCTCAATGGCGGTCCGCGCTTCTTTTTTGAATCCTCCGTCACCTTTTCTTCCAAGATGTACTTGCTCGAGGAGAAAGTCTACAAACTTGCATTCCATCTCTTTTGTCCACATTATCTTCTTTGAGGAAGAAGATATTTGGCTTGTGTTACCGATTTCTTCCATGCTCATCATTAGTTCTGTGTATGCCATGTTGTAGATCAATATATCACAGTGTACATATTGTTGTTAATGGTATAAACATATTGTTGTTAATGGTATAAACATATGACATGGAATATATTTATGGACACAAAAGAAAAAGGAAACCATCATGTATATCAAAGTATCTTCGTACATTAGTTTACTCAAATAAAACACATTGACCCATAAAAGTCCAATACTTCCAGATATAAACAAAAGAAAAAGGAAACCATCATGTATATCATAGTATCTTCATACATCACTTTACTCAAATAAAACACACTAACCCATAAAAGTCCAATACTTCCGGATAAAAATAAAAGAAAAAGGAAACCATCATGTAGTCTTGACCCATAAAAGAACAACTATTCTCGGGATCTATACTCTTCCCACATTCTACTTGCTATATCATTTCAGAATTGTGCCCATTGGTCTCTATCACACTGAGACAACCCATATGTCTCTAGCATTGGTACATCTATCCCATCATGATCATCTTCCTCTTCGGTACCAATTTCTGATGGAATGTCGTCCTCTAACGTAATGTAGTTGTGTAGTATGCAACATGCTAATACAATATGGACTTGTGTCATGATAGAATAAGACGTGGCATGCCTCAGGATTGGAAAACACTGTTTGAGAATACCAAATGTACGCTCTACTAAATTTATAAGAGAGGAGTGTCAGTGGTTGAACAACTCTTGTCAAGAGTTTATTGGATTCTCTCTTGAAAAATCCTTCAAGTGGTAGCGTGTACACCGATAAGGAGCAAGAAATCCAGGTGCATTGGGATATCCAACATCCACTAGAAAATATTTTCCTACATAAATAAAGTATATTATTAAAAATTGAAACATTGATTGTACCCTTGAGTATATTAAACTATGATTTGGCTTACCGAGGGGAACAACAAGAGGATCTACTCTTGACAGAGCTGAAGCTAGAACACGACTATCCACAACAGACCCTTTCCAACTAGCAAGGTAGTACTAAAACTTATAATCGAAGGAACACACACCCATAACATTTTGCGACAGGTTGCCTTTTCTATCACGATATTTACTCTACATGTTGACATCAATAGTGATTGGTATATAGGTTCCATTGATAGCTCCAACACAATCCTATATGATATGATACAATCATCAATTCTACGGTCAACCAATAATATGATAAGGATAAAAATCCATACAAGAAATTTGTAACACAAGAATTACCTTGAAGAATGGATCAAAACGTTCATTCCCACTAATTTCAGGAGGAGTGTTTGGACTAGGTGGTATAAAGAAATCCTTGTGGAGTGCTAAGATAGCCCTCAACACCTTGTGGAAGTATCGACTGATTGTCTCTCCTGAGTGCCCAAAGTTGTGGGAAATCTTGCGATTCCTCAGATTGTGGCCAAGGGTGTGGAGGAACATCACAAGTTGTTCTTCTAACGTCAAGTGTATCATATCTATAAAGCTTCCTTTCAGCCTGAGGCTAGTAGCTAGATGAAAGAAGGCTCCCCTACTCATGTGAATCTGATCATGACAATCCACATCGTTGGAATGAATAACCATTCTATAAAAAGAATTTCCTTTTCTTATTCGTTTACCCATTTGTGCACTACCTTCTCAGTCTACCACTACTTTGGCTACGACAAGAAAAGTAAGAAGAGCTGTGAGAAGACGAGAATATGTGGTCTCCATAGCTACGTGTCCTGAAACATCAATATTATCAATAGGATCCATCAATAGCTTGAAATGTGGACAAAGAAGAGAGGCGATGAAGTCAGACAATCACATACTGGTGCTTATATACAATGTAGAGCACTGAACAATCAAAATTTTAACTTACCCGGGTCGAATAGCCTATACTGATTTCACAATAATATCACTGTCGATTTAGCTAGTTGAGATTATGGATTCAACTCCTATTTTTCATCTTGTGATGTGATTCTATTACACATTGGTGGATGTTATGATGTGATCCACTTGACATTATAATAATTAAAGGTTATAAAGAGGTTCCCCTTCCACGTAATCTAAAAAGTGTTACACATAATTAGTGTTGTTTTCCTTATTAACATAGTATTACACATAATCAGTGTTAAACAGTACTAGTGTTAACACATGTTTAACACTGATTATGTGTAACACTTTTGAGCTAATATAAAAAAAGAAACAACTTGAAATGTGTGGCCTCAGACCATACACACTAACTGTTTGTCAAAATGGCAAAGAAATGTGTTACACATAACCAGGTTTCGTTATTAACATAGTGTTACACATAATCAATGTTAAACAATACTAGTTTTACACATTATTGTAATCTAAAAAGTGTTACACATAATCAAGTTTCCTTATTAACACAGTGTTACACATAATCAGTGTTAAACAATACTATGTTAACACATGTTTAACACTGATTATGTGTAACACTTTCTAGATTATGAAATCTAAAAAGTGTTACACATAATCTAATTAGTGTTACACATAATCAGTGTTGTTTTCTTTATTAACATAGTGTTACACATAATTAGTGTTAAACAATGCTAGTGTTAACACATGTTTAACACTGATTATGTGTAACACTTTTGAGATAATATAAAAATAGAAACAACTCAAAATGTGTGGCCTCAGACCATACACACTAGCTATTTGTCAAAATGCCAAAGAAATGTCATCGCTGCATAGAGTGTAATGATTGTACATATGTTAACACTAGTACTGTTTAACACTGATTATGTGTAGCACTATGTTAATAAGGAAAATAAAACTGATTATTTGTAACACTTTTGAGCTAATATAAAAAAAGAAACAACTCAAAATGTGTGGCCTCAGACCATACACACTAATTGTTTGTCAAAATGCCAAAGAAATATGTTACACATAATCGGGTTTCCTTATTAACATAGTGTTACACATAATCAGTGTTAAACAGTACTAGTGTTACACATTATTGTAATCTAAAAAGTGTTACACATAATTAGGTTTCCTTATTAACATAGTGTTACACATAATTAGTGTTAAACAGTACTAGTGTTAACACATGTTTAACACTGATTATGTGTAACACTTTTTAGATTACGTAATCTAAAAAGTGTTACACATAATCTAAAAAGTGTTACACATAATCAGGTTTCCTTATTAACATAGTGTTACACATAATCAATGTTAAACAGTACTAGTGTTACACATTATTGTAATCTAAAAAGTGTTACACATAATCAAGTTTCCTTATTAGCATAGTGTTACACATAATCAGTGTTAAACAATACTAGTGTTAACACATGTGTAACACTTTTTAGATTACATAATCTAAAAAGTGTTACACATAATCAGTGTTAAATAGTACTAGTGTTAACACATGTTTAACATGGATTATGTGTAACACTTTTGAGCTAATATAAAAATAGAAATAACTCAAAATGTGTGGCCTCAGACCATACACACTAACTATTTGTCAAAATGCCAAAGAAATGTCATCGCTGCATAGAGTAATGACTGTACAATACAAGAGGTTGCCTGTGCTAATCAATTACACAACTTGTTAAAAGATTTGTGTTGCCAAACAAATTAAGAAGCTCCACCACTGTTGTGATGACATGAGAAGCATCTATGAGTTGCACAATCTATACGGATAGATATTTAGTTTTGTAAAGAAATATATCAACAAGTTTTGCCCACTACCATTTTCTCTTTCTTTGAAAAGTCTGCTATCTAGAAAGTGCTATAACAACACTATCGTGTTGATCAATATTACACATAATCTAAAAAGTGTTACACATAATCAGTGTTGTTTTCCTTATTAACATAGTGTTACACATAATCAATGTCAAACAGTACTAGTGTTAACACATGTTTAATACTGATTATGTGTATCACTTTTTAGATTACGTGGAAGGGGAAATTGGCACTAGAGAGGTGATGAAGTCAGGGAATCACGTACTGGTGTTGATATACAATGTTGAGCACTGATCAATCAAAATTTTAACTTACCCGAGTCGAATAGCCTATACTGATTTCACAATAATATAACTATCGATCTAGCTAGTTGATATTATGGATTCAACTCATGTTTTTCATCTTGTGATGTGATTCTATTACAGATTGGTGGATGTTATGATGTGATCCACTTGACATTAGAATAATTAAAGGTTACAAAGAGGTTCCCCTTCCATGTAATCTAAAAAGTGTTACACATAATCAGTGTTACACATAATCAGTGTTGTTTTCCTTATTAACATAAATAGTGTTACACATAATCAGTGTTAAACAGTACTAGTGTTAACACATGTTTAACACTGATTATGTGTAACACTTTTTAGATTACGTGGAAGGGGGAATTGGAACCAAAGAGGCGATGAAGTCAGGTCCGTGATCTTCTTGCATTCATTTTGGGGTTTCATTTTCACGTCCGCGCCTCATTATGTGTAACACTGATTATGTGCAACACTAATTATGTGTAACACTTTTTAGATTACATAATCTAAAAAGTGTTACACATAATCAGTGTTACACATAATCTAAAAAGTGTTACACATAATTAGTGTTGTTTTCCTTATTAACGTAGTGTTACACATAATCAGTGTTAAACAATACTAGTGTTAACACATGTTTAATGTACTGATTATGTGTAACACTTTTCAGCTAATATAAAAATAGAAACAACTTAAAATGTGTGGCCTCAAACCATATAGACTAACTGTTTGTCAAAATTCGAAAGAAATGTCATCGCTGCACAGAGTGTAACGACTGTACATGTGTTAACACTAGTATTGTTTAACACTGATTATGTGTAACACTATATTAATAAGGAAAACAACATTGATTATGTGTAACACTTTTGAGCTAATATAAAAATAGAAACAACTCAAAATGTGTGGCCGCAGACCATACACACTAACTGTTTGTCAAAATGCCAAAGAAATGTCATCGCTGCACAGAGTGTAATGACTATAGGGAATGGTTGAAATGGATATGTTGAAAAGACTTCAAAAAATTTCAAGAAAATGCACTTGGCTAACTTTCATCTCACACGGTACATGGAAGAATTAAAAAAAAAATGTCAAATGTCAAGAAAATGTCCTCCCAACCCGAGCCAAAACAAAAGATTTAAAATAGTGCATGGGCAGTCTCAAAACCCTAAAAAGGATAGAAGTATTTTTTCATAGAATGTAATTGCAATCACTTTGTTGGCTACACAGGCTACTTGTTGCTTGACAGAATACCTCACAAGTACATACTTTCATGAGCAGAGAACGTGAGCGTGAGAACGGTTACATACCTGATTGTGTAGAGAACATGAGGGCGAGAATGGTGAGGAAACCCAAAACCCTTCGTATTGAAGAACAAACCCTTCTATTTGCAGGAAACCCTTCTCTATTTGCAGTGAAAATGAAACCGCGAAAATGAAACAGTGAGGTGTTTGTAGGAAACCCTTCTCTATTTGCAACGAAAATGAGGCATGGACGCAAAAATGAGGCATGAACGCAAAAATGAAACCCCAAAATGAATGCAAGAAGATCATAGACCCGACGAGAAATTATATTTTGCCTCATAAAAATCAAAAACCTGCATTTGATTTGGAATTCCACTTCTTGCGTGGGAAGATGGTGCCGCCCATTTTAGGGCCTAAACCAGATTTTGAGTGAGGAAACCTGAATTAAAAATATGTGTTCCAAACGGCGGATTTGCTGAAAAAGAGGAAGTCCCGCTGCCAATTCCGCCCCAATTCTACTAACCAAACAGGGCCTAAGGTAATAAGGAGGTTCGAAGAAGGGTGAGAAAGATGTGAATAACGACAAAACTACCAACAAAGATTTTATTAGCTTAAAAGGAGGACAGGTTGAATTCTTATATACTCTGAAAAGTTGTGATGATGGAAGAGTCATATGTGATAAGAGTCTGAAAACATTAAGACAATTTTGTGAAGTTCAAATCACAGGTATACATTTACAAATATTTTTAAATTGATGCTTTAATCAGATAGATATCTATTATATATCCTTTTGAATTTGGAATACAATGTTTCTATGATATTACCAGATTTCAGTTTCAAAAGTTCTCATAATTCCTTCAACATTCAGGGTCAAGCTATTTGAATATTCTACAATTTTATAGAGGTAGTTTGGATGATTTCTTTAATTCAATATATGTTTCTAAGTTAACACATGTGTTAGCATGTTAAGTTGTAGAATCATAGGAACATATGATATTCAAATTGACACTTTTTGGAGCTTATCTCTATTCACAACTGAAATTTCAATCTGGTTGAATTTAGATTAAGAACATTACTATATCAAATTAACTTTGTTTTGAAGCTACAAATCATAGTTGATATTCTAATGTTGTTTAGTTGAAAAATATGTTGTATAAATAATATTTGTAATGCTACCTGAATTGGTGCTTTAAGATAGTTGTTTTGACATACTGAATATATTGAATTGGTGATTTAATGATATTGAGTTGGTGCTCATTTTGATAAGACGGTATCTGAAAAAGTTGGTTCTTTTAAAGTAAGAGGTGTTGGGTGACTCCTTGAGTTGGCATCCTAAAATTATTGTAACTATTTTAAATTGTGAGGTTGGATTAGGACAGTATATCCTAGTATCATTACTCAACATGGCTTTTCCCTTTGAGTTTCCATGTCATATTCATGTACAACGTCTGTTATCTTGTGGTGCTCTTCTTCCATTTTAAGTTTGGTGTTTTTATTTCAGCATACAGATAGAAGTATTTGATTAAGGAATAAAAATTGAATAAAAATTTAAGTGTTATTTACTATTAATTCAACCTCCCCCTCTCCCCTCTCAAGAGTAATCTGTGTTCTACAATGAGTTGTGAAATTTTTGAAAACCTAGAATGTTGTGACCAATTATGGACCATTGGTAATGGTGTTTTGAATGTTATATTGACACTACTTTTAGGCATGCCACCTTGTAATGGATTGATTTGAGACATATGTGTTCATTGAATGCAACTGTGAGGAAAGGCACTAAAATAAATTTGGTTTGAAAAAACAAATAAAAACACATGAGGTATCAAAGATGAGATACAATAATGCCATGTGCAAGTATATGTATATATATATACTGAATAGATGTAAAATGGATTCACCTCTATTCAAATGTAAAGGGGGAAATATGAGACCTATTCTCAAACCCAAATTCCCCAATGAAGAGATCCGATTTGATCAACCTAGAGGTTAATACACAATCGAATCAATTTATGGTTAATATGGAAAAGAAAGTAAATCTAATATTTCCCTTTTGTGGAATGGATATTATGCATGGAATATAGAATAATTGAAATACAAGTACTAACCTCAAATTAGGGAAGATCTAGAAAATGTTGAATTCTGATGTCTGTGTGTACTTTTTGGAAAATCTGAAACTTATCCTGGACTGGAAATGTTGAGACAGAGAAAACCCAGAAATCTTTCCTCAAGAGGACTCAGCTTGGGTTTGACCCTCATAAAAGGTCAAATACCACATTCTTTATTTGAAGTCTGATTCGAATTCTGTTTGCAGATCCCGAAAGATGGCCGAAAAAGGTATCCAAATTCGCTCTCAGATCCAAAACTCCGCACCTGTACTTGCAAGAAAATGGGGGTTTTTGTTGTATGGGGGGTTTGCCTTGGTCAAACCCCAGTTTAGGAATTAACCTTGAAATTGAATTGAAATGTATTGTGCATAAACAAAGTAATTGAAACAAATCACCTCGCTTATGTTGAAATCCTTGTAGAGGATTCAAATCCTCAAATCCACAAGTAGGAATGCTTCAATGAATGTAGGATGTCTTCAATCAATGGTATTTGATCTTCAACACCAATCTTGACTTGATCTTTGCATATGAGAAGGCTTGAATGAATGGAGAAGGATGGATCTTCAAGGGGGCTCCAAAGAAATTGAATCCTTCAATAGCTAACAATGGATCTCCTTGATGGATAAATGCTTGAACACTTGAATGCTTGAAAACTTGAATTCACTTGCTTGCAGTTGAGAGCTTGAAGACTTGCTCATGAAATTGCTTGAGTGTGGATGAGATGTGATGTGAAAATGAGAGAGGAAGGCCTCCTTTTATAGTGATCTAGGGCACACTCCTCTAGATGGGCCACCTTGGAGAATTAAATCCCAATTAGGTCCTCACCTTTAGAAAATATACCTATATTAAATGCAATTAAATGATTTACCATCCCGAAACCCGAAATGGTCGACCCGGAGGTGGGAAAATAAATTTCCCGAAAGCCCAAGGCCCAGAAATTAAAGATTTTGAAATTTTGGAGAAAGGGGTCAAAGTCGACATTGACCCTGACCTAGTCAGGGTCGACCTAAGACATTGACCTTTATCTTAGGTTGACTCAAAACTAAATTAGTAGGTCCTAGGGATGCCCATAAACCTAAAAATGATGCTAGAACAGGATAGAATGTCAGGAATAAACATAAAATCCTATGATTACTGAAATGAAGGCTAGGAGGATCCATTTTTAAATCCTACCTAGAAAATAGGGCCATGGAAGAGGCAAATTCAAGAGAATCTTTAAGATCCTAACCCTAATTTCACCTAGAATGAAGAAATCAAGTGCGGGGAAGAAGTGGAAAATGGGGAGAAAAGCCAAATACATGCAAAGACCCAATCAAGGCGCTTAACATGACCCCAAACCACCTACTCGAAGGGCTAAACACTCTTATCATGGAAGTGCTTCCATTTTAAGACGATACATTAAGCCCCCACTTTAGCAAGAGTATGGACTTGATGCAAACTCTTGGTAAAGGAGATCAGAATAAAAAGATAATCTTATTATAATCTAAAGGAAAAAGAGAAACCTTAAGCCCCCAGGGACTCAAGTCTTCATCGACTCGTAGATCACAATAAGAGAGACATCTCTAGAGAGAGAAAGAAGGTGTGATTACCTTGCCCAATGAGAACTTATGTCTCATTGTGAACCACACAGGAAAATGGTGCAATTGGAAAGATGGAATTGAACCACCTAGTGAATGTGGCTACTCACTAGTCAACCCATCAAGGATTTATCCTTAGGAATATTCTATTCCATAAGAATAAAACCAAAAATAAAAATAAAAGAGATCCAATCTTATGGACACTTCTGACCTTAAGGGATCACAATATATGTGTATTTGAAATTGGAGGGATCAAGAGATCCTAAAATATAAATCCGTGCTTTAAGGATTAGTTACCAATCCTAAAAGGGAAAAGAAGTATCTTGAAAAATATGTGTGTATTGAAAAGTGTGTGTGTGCAACAGGTGAGCAGAGTGTATGCCCCCACGTTAAAGTCATTGCTGACACTTTAACAGGAGCAATGGCTTTAATGGAAACATAAACAACTCCACTGATTACGTTTCCACATTGAGATGCCCCCAGATGAAGACAACTCAAGGGAAATATCATAGAAATATACAGAGAACACGGAAGGGATCTACCTATCATGGGGTCAGTATGATCATAAGATAATATATATATGATATTATTGCAAATGAATTGACATCATTCCCCAAAGAAAGTAGAACTACAATCACAAAGGAGGAAAGATCACATAAGATATAAGAAGGAGAATCTTTTCGGACCATGATATGGAGACCAAAAAGAATTAGTGCTACCATATCTCGAATCCAAGCAGAATACACAAGGAAACATGTACGAACAATAGAAGAGTTATGACATAACATTAAACAACGCATAAAAGAATAGAGATACATATAGAAAAATTTGAACAACAGTTTTGATTCCTTCATCACCTTGCACCAACTGAGTAACAAGGATCGTATAAAATAATCTAACAACATTTAGCAAACACATTACGGGAGAAGCACAGTACAGCAAACAAATACACAACAAAGCTACCACAAAGGACAAGCCAATCAAGCGTGCCACCTACTCTCCCCATCTCATTGTATATCATTTAGGGAAGGTGGGTAACTCGCAAGAGGGACTATATCCAACATAGTAGGAATGATAGCTAGTTCCAAACAAGGATCCTCTTGAGAATCACTATGTTCGACACTAGGTGTAAGAGTTAATTGTGATGAAAGCATATCAGGTAAATCAATGTCAATGTCAATAGTCTCATATTCATCATTAACATCATCAGTATCTTCAAGAGTATCTTCTTCATCCAAATTAATCAAAATAGGATCTAAGATACAAATAGAATCATCATAATCATGCATGTGAACATCATTATTAGTAGCAACATCTTCTAATACATTATGTATAGGTTTATCCAAAGAAAGTAGACATCTTTTAGCTTTAGCATGAGCACGGTGCTTTTTACGATGTTCATTAGCAGATCGGTTATGTTTTGATTTATTTGAAATAGGTTGAGAACTAGGAGGAACAATCATAGGATCCTTCACAGGTTCTTTAGGAAGATCAATAGAATTATTAAATATTGGAGAAACAATCATAGGATCTTTGATAGGTTCGATAGGAGGAACTTGATTAACAGAACTAGAAGCCATAGTTAAAGAAGGTATCAAAGGTGTAGGTAAAAGACCACGATTAAGATCTAGAGGAGGTATGCTTAATTGAAGAATCTTACGATGTTTATAAGCTTGATATGATCGAAAAAGATTATCAGGTCGAGGAGGACATGAATTAGGTAAGGAAGGCCAAAAGAAATCTAGAGCAACACAATCTCTAGGCCTAGAAGGTTGATATAGACTATGATTAATCATCTTCACTTCTCCATCATGAATAAACTTAAGACACTTATGGATAGGTGAAGCAACAACATGCATGGAAGTCAACCAAGGCACAACAAGCTTAACTTGAAATTGATCGGAAGTAGGAACCACAATGAAGGTAGTGTTCACAATTTTTCCAAAAAGTTCAACCGATAAAGTAAAAGAACCAAATGAGGGATAAAGAAAACCATTGCAAGTTTGAATCCACACATCTGATGTATCATAGAAGTCACTTTGTAAACTTTTCATAAAAAGATTTTCTTCAGTGATAACATTGACTAAGGAGGTAGGATCAACAAGACAACCACGAGTAGGTATCTAAGCAACCCTAAGAGCAATGTAAAGGGGACCATCAGGAGCTTTAATAATCTCAGAGTCATCAAAGGTAATCGAAAGTTCCCGAGGTCTTTTATTCTTGAATTGTTGTCGAGGTTTAGGTTGAGGTTTCACTTTAGGTTTAGGTTTTGGTCGATGTTGAGATTGAACTTGAGGTTGAATCGGAGGTTGAATTTGAGGTTGAGGGTGAGGTGGAGATATAGACTTATCAATATGATCCACTTGATTAACAACATGATTGAGATCATCCATCTTTGAATCATACACAATTTCCATAGCAGATGGTTGAGCAATAGTATTAGTATCATGCGTAGGTAAAGGGTTCGTATAGATTTGAAGGTTCTGACTAGGAGGAGAGACAAATTGATTCCCACTACTATCTAGATTATCAATAGATAAAACCTTAGAATCAATTAGATCTTGAACCTTATGTTTTAAAGAATAACATCTCTCAGTATCATGACCATTCTGACAATGATATTGACAAAAAGCATTCTGATCAAAAGATTTAGATGCAATCGTAGTAGGTAAAAGAGGTCGAATAGGAGGTAAAGTAATCATATTAGCAGCTAACAACCTATTCATAATAGCATGTAAAGTTTTAGAAAGAGGAGTAAACGTACGATTTAATTGAAAAGCAGTGGATGCAGAAGTGGCATTATGAGATGCAACAACAACCTGATCAACAACTACATTTGCTTGTTTGTTTATCTTGACATAATTATTGAATTTTTGAAATTTGTTTGGATTAGGAGCAGATCACTCTTATCAACTGGAACAGGAGCCATTGGAGTGGTGCTCTCAAATTGACTCACTTGTAATTGATAATGATGAAGCGCTGCCCAAAGTTGTTGAAAAGAGGTAAATTCAGTAAGCAGAATCTTATCTCTAATATCCTTTTGCAAATTTGAAATAAACATACATTGAATATCAATATCAGGAACAGGATAGGAAATCTAAGCATGTAAATGCTTAAATCTACCAATAAATTTAGTCAATTTTTCTTTAGCACTTTGTTTACAATGCATTAAATCAGTCAAAGACACTTGCGGACCAGTATTATTTTGAAATTATTGAATAAAAGCATTAGCAAGTTGTGGAAAGGAATCAATTGAATAGGGAGGCAAAGAACAATACCATTGTAAGGCCTTGTCACGAAAGGTTCTAGCAAACAGTTTGGCTAAAATCCTATGGTCATGAGCATAATCACTACAAAGGATTTGGAATGTTTTAACATGATGAACAAGATCTCCTTTTCCATTATAATTCTCAAGACGAGGCATCTCACCTTGCTGAGGAACAGGAGTACGAATAATATCCCAAGACAAAGGACTTCCCATGTCACATGTAGGAATACTAAACTTGTTTTGAGTTAAGGAAGCAAGTTGTTGTTGTAAGGATGATACAGTTTGAGACAAACTGATGATTGTTGAATCATGAGAGGAAATAGGAGTAGCAACAACATTAGACACACTAGGTAAAGTGTAAGAAGTTGTAGGAATAGAAGACACAACTGGAGGAACACTAGGAACTACAGTTGGAAGCGGATTGGAATAAGTGAAAGGAATATTATGATATGAAGGTTGTGATATAGGAAGGGACACAGGAGGAACACTCAAAGGAACAGAGGGAACCGTCACAGTCACCAAAGAAGGAGTATAGATAGGAATACTAGGTAAAGGATTAGAAGGAGGTTCAACACTAGTGATAGGAGGAGTTAACCCTAAATCTTGAGCTTCTTGAGCTAAAGGTTTAACATTGGAATGCATAAGATGAGTAATACCACGCAAGAGGTTAATACCTTGATCACTATCACAGAGAACTTTCTTAAGAGCCTCTATAGCTTGAATGGAATCTTGATTATGGTTTTCTTGAAGAAGCCAATTACCCATTTTATCAAGTTTAGTGGAAAGTTTTTGGACTTGTTCAGGAGAAACTCTTAAAGCGTCATCCTCATCATGAGATGAGTGAGAAGAGTTTTTCTCCATAGTAGGATTGGAATCATGAAGAATTAGGTTATCATCAGGGATCCTAAGGAAAGGAGAAGAGTCAGGCTCAAAGGCACCCATGAGTCTATGACTTCTTCTAACCAGAATGTTATAAGTAGGACTAGTGGTAGTAAAGCTCATAAACCAATATAATGCAAATGAACTAAACTAAGAACACATAAAGCATGAAAATGAAATCTAATTAGCATGCAAGATCAATCACAAAGGACAAATCTAATACTAACAAGATAAGACAAAGGGAAATCTAACACCAAAAAGAAAGAGAGTAAGCTAGACGGGTTCACCAAAATGAATAGATGTAAAATGGATTCACTTCTATTCAAATGTAAAGGGGGAAATATGAGACCTATTCTCAAACCAAAATTCCCCAATGAAGAGATCCGATTTGATCAACCTAGAGGTTAATACACAATCGAATCAATTTATGGTTAATATGGAAAAGAAAGTAAATCTAATATTTCCCTTTTGTGGAATGGATATTATGCTTGGAATATAGAATAATTGAAATACAAGTACTAACCTCAAATTAGGGCAGATCTGAAAAATGTTGAATTCTGATGTCTGTGTCTACTTTCTAAAAAATTTGAAACTTGTCCTAGACTGGAAATGCCAAGACAGAGAAAACCTAGAAATCTTTCCTCAAGAGGACTCAGCTCAGGATTGACCCTCATAAAAGGTCAAATACCACATTCTTTATTTGAAGTCCGATTCGAATTCTGTTCGCAGATCTTGGAAGATGGCTGAAAAGGGTATCCAAATTCACTCTCAGATCTAAAACTCTGCACCTATACCTACAAGAAAATGGGGGGTTTGCCTTGGTCAAACCCCAGTTTAGGAATTAACCTTGAAATTGAATTGAAATGTATTGTGCATAAACAAAGAATTGAAACAAATCACCTCGCTTATGTTGAAGTTCTTGTAGAGGATTCAAATCCTCAAATCCACAAGTAGGAATGCTTCAATGAATGTAGGATGTCTTCAATCAGTGGTATTTGATCTTCAACACCAATCTTGACTTGATCTTTTCATATGAGAAGGCTTGAATGAATGGAGAAAGATGGATCTTCAAGGGGGCTCCAAAGAGATTGAATCCTTTAATAGCTAACAATGGATCTCCTTGATGGATGAATGCTTGAACACTTGAATGCTTGAAAACTTGAATTCACTTGCTTGCACTTGAGAGCTTGAAGACTTTCTCATGAAATTGCTTGAGTGTGGATGAGATGTGATGTGAAAATGAGAGAGGAAGGCCTCCTTTTATAGTGATCTAGGGCACACTCCTCTAGATGAGCCACCTTGGAGAATTAAATCCCAATTAAGTCCTCACCTTTAGAAAATATACCTATATTAAATGCAATTAAAGGATTTACCATCCCGAAACCCAAAATGGCTGACCCAGAGGTGGGAAAATAAATTTCCCGAAAGCTCAAAACTCGGAAATTAAAAATTTTGAAATTTTGGAGAAAGGGGTCAAAGTCGACATTCACCCTAACCTAGTTAGGGTCGACCTAAGACATTGACCTTTTTCTTAGGTTGACTCAAAACTAACCTAGGAGGTCCCAGGGATGCCTAGAAACCTAGAAATGATGCCATAATAGGATAGAATGTCAGGAATAGACATAAAATCCTATGATTATTGAAATGAAGGCCAAGAGGATCCATTTCTAAATCCTACCTAGAAAATAGAGCCATGGAAGAGGGAAATTCAAGAGAATCCTTAAGATCCTAACCCTAATTTCACCTAGAATGAAGAAATCAAGTGCAGGGAAGAAGTAGGAAGCGGGAAGAAAAGCCAAATACATGCAAAGACCTGATCAAGGTGCTTAACATGACCCCAAACCACTTACTCGGAGGGCTAAATGCTCTTATCATAGAAGTGCTTCCATTTTAAAATGATATATATATATATATATATATATATAGACACACATATACATACACATACACATACACATACATACATACATACATATATATATATATATATATATATATATATATATATATATATATATATATATACATATATATATACCTATATACATATATATATATATATATATACATATATATATACCTATATACCTATATATATATATATATACATATACATATATATATATATATACATATATATATGTATGTATGTATATATACATATATATATATATACATATATACATACATATATATATACATACATACATACATATATATATATATATATATATATATATATATATATATATATATATATATATATATATATATATATATATATATATACTAAGTGATGCCTTCTTGTTTATATATATATATATATATGTATATATATATATATACTAAGTGATGCCTTCTTGTTTATACATAATTGTGGACACATTGACACAATTTTAAAGGAATTAAAAATTATTAGTGATTATGTGTGTTTGGTATGCTTGATTTAGGTCCAATCTTATTTGGTTCACAGATATTAATCATGATTGTTTTATTTCAATATTTGGTTTCGTTGTTGGGTCCTTTGAAGACTAATGTCCAAGGTGAAAAACCCAAATCTTTGTTAATAAAACTTGAGGATTGGGTGGAATCAAAATTGAAGCTCTTTTAATTTGAATTAGAAAGAGGACATTATGTCCAAATGAGAGGGATATTCTCTAGAGATTTGTGCCTTCATATTGAGAGTAACAAGCTAATTGTTTAAGTTGTAGATATAAGCTAGGGGCTTTAGAAGAAATTTATAAAAGATAGAGGTTCATAAACTTCTTGTTTGAAAGTACTCTTCATTTATTATTGTTTGGGCAATTTAGGACTAATGTGTTTTTGACAACCTAGTAAAATAAATGTTAGAAGGCAATGGAAGGGTGAAGGTTCTATTGTTAATGTATACATTGTCAAGGAAGAGGGGTATTTCCCTTAATTGTTGAAATTTTAGTTGGGTAAATTTTTGTGAACAAGGCTTGCAATATTTCCATCTTGAAAATCTTGGTCCACGCTTTCCAACTTTATACATTTATTATCTTTCTACTTTAAGCTAACTTTCTTTTTGTAATTCCTTGAGTTTAAATACTTTTAAGGTTATCTCTACTGACAATTCTACATTAAAATTGAGTAACATTTGAGGAAAGATCAAAGCATTCAAATTATTTTTCCACTTTGATATGTTTGACCCATTTTTGAGCTTGATTCTATTTTGAATCATAATGTATTTGTTTGGTTGCATATGGTGAGCTCTAATGGTAATGTTTTTAGGTTAAGATGGACTTGACCCATAATGGATTAAGATGCATCTTTTGGATCATGTGTAGTTCAACAATGAATGTCCAAAGATTTGGTTGTATCTTTATATTTCCTTTATTTGAACCCAAATTGAATTTATACACTAATCTTATATTTTCCTTACTCTAATATGGGTTGATAAGATATACTAACAAATATTTAGATTTGACTTGTTTGCTCTTAAACCTCAAATCCCTAAAGACAAACTATACTTTAGTGCCAAAGCTGCTAAATTGGGGAAAATAACTTGCAACTTATGGTTGGCTAGGGACAATAATGAGCCAAGTGATAAGGATGGGTAACTCATACATAATACACATTGAGATAAATGACATCCAATGCATAAGAACAACCCAATTTTGATTATTGCTAAGAACCTACATGCTAGCCCGCCTAAACCAAGTATTTGCAACTCAATTAAGTAGGCATAGAATTGTGTAAAGGCATAATATGTATCCTTCTAACCAATAATAATATTTAACCTTAAATCTTAGCTGCGTGCATGAATGTATAAAGAAAAACTATGCATATCTCACCTTGGGTGCTACTTGGAGAAACTTCATATAATGTCAAAAGTACTAATGATATCCAGATTATGAAAGACTTTTAATCTATTTAGCGAGAGATATGATATGATGTCAAATTAAACATATAGTAGATGGGTGACTTTATCAGTGTGGACAATAAAGTCTAGATTGTAAGAGAAAACAATAAAATGGTTACAATCTATGCATGTAAATGACCACGAAGGGCTATGTCCTACAACCCTATGCATAAGCTAGACTATATACATGTAGACTAAAAATTAAATGAAAACACAAAATAGCTAACTAAATCCATCTTAATAATCTTATACCATACACATGCTTCTTATATTACTTTGGAAAGGTGCCTTGTAACAACTTTGCAAGGAATTTTATAGCCTTTGAGTTGATTAATTAGTTAAGAACAATACTCAAATCAACAAGTATGATTAGGAGGACAAACAATAATCCAAAAAGTCTATATAATATCTATGGCGACATTCAAGTAGCTGAAACATTAGGCATTATACACATTTCTTCAAGAATTATATAGGTAAAAATACAATAGGGATATGGATTCCAATGTGAATACATTAAAGAACAATTTTAAACCTATATTAATGTAAATATAGAGTTACTGTCATATCTAGTTAGGGCATCACCTTTTTAGAATTGACCAATTCAAGCCTAGATTAAATTTATTTAGGCTTTTCCATAGTTGTATGCGATTTCATAGCATTGAAACACGTGTCCTCATAACTTGAGACAACTATCGCATGCATACTTTCCATTTATTCACATTTTTCAAGTGCCTTGACAAGTGTTTCACCTTTGGAGGGATAGTCAAAGTTTTGTTCCTACCTTCTCACCTCCTCATCCTTGCCTATATATCTAAGTTTGATCATTGTATTTTACACATATACTATTGTGCATAATAGTTTATTTGAAGGTTATCAATTTATTCTTTTAGATATTTTCTAAATATAGCATGGTATTAAGCCATGAACACATATCTCCTCTTGTATTGTGACTTCCACACATATCCCTATCATTGGAGCACCAAAACATTGCAATTTCATTTGGAAGGCTAGAGAAATGAAGAAATACCTTTTATTTTGTTAATTTTTAATTTTTCGGTACTTTCATGTTTTCTGCCTCTTTTGTATAAGTTTGTCTCTTGTTTGGAAGGATTCAATGGCTTTTGGAAGGGTTTTAATGATTATTTTGCACAATCATTTTCAAATCTTTTCTTTTTTGGCCAAAATTGACTTATTTTACGTTTTCTTTCCATATAAGCATGCAAGTCTTTTATTATTAAGCTCAACCTTGATCCACCCTATTTTTCCTAACATCTCCACTTGGAAAAATATTTGAAGATATAAAGGAGTAATTTGGTGAACGTTGGCTTGGTGGTCAATTTCTTTTTTATTAGAGGAAAATAGGTTTTGAAGGGACCTAAAACCTTTTACAAAAAAGCCATCTAGTTAAAAGTAAATGTACACTAACCAGCCATTGGACATCAACAAAACAAAAGAAACAAAAGAAAGCTACAAAAGCCCCAAAAGCCTTACAAAGATTTCAATAAATTTTCAATCTTTTGAATCAAATCTTCATTAATACTACAAACCTTGTGGACGGTGCTATCAATGGGACTAATACCTTTGTCCCTACTGTAGAACTTAGTAGAAGGGCCTATAATAGAACTAGAAGCCACCTCTTGAAAAAAAACATTCTTCTTTGACTTCACATTGCTACTAGGGAGTCTAAAACACCTTTAGAGAGACCATGAATATCCTATACCTAACTTTTCAAATGCTTTAGGCCTTCAGAGAAATTCTTCATGGTCGTGGCTCACTTCCACAACAACTCTTAGTTTTCCTCCAATTTACCGATGGACTCCTCCAAAGTTTTTGTACATTGTTCATGCCCTTCCTTCAAATCCTTAATACCATTTTCTAGCTCCTATTTACTATCGAGAATCTTATTAATATTGTGCACATTAGTGGTTTGAATGCTCTTATTCTTTAGAGAATTGATCTCAGACACCATCAACATGAACATGGCACATTGGCTATCTGTGACATCCTTGATATTTTTACTCAAGTTCACAGTATCATAACAAAAGATCCCTTCTCTAATGAGGTATCTTTTCCAATATCCTCAAGAATATCAATATGAAGACCCACTTTGAGACCATTAGCAGGTGAGGACTACAAAATAGGACACATACTCATCAATTTTATTCTTAAGTTTCTTAAAACGGGACGAGTCTCTCTCACCACCCATCGAATGAGACATAGTTGGATACTTCCCCTTCCCCTTAGCTAGTAAATAAGAATCCCTATTTTACCTTTACCCTTAACATCACTACTAGGGCCAAAAGAGTCATGAACAAACCCTTCAGAGGGGATATAATCTAAATCCTCTATCAAAAACAATAATTCAAGGTGGGATGAGGATCCTCTTTTGGAGTGTTTTCATTTTCCTCAATGGAAATAGGCTTCCTTATTAGAGGGAGCATCCTCTAAATTAGTAGAGTAATCCCCAAGATAACAATGAACATTTTTCTTAAGTTCAATCCCATTTTGGGGGGTAGGGTTCTATTAAATTGATATAGCTTTGGCATATTCCATTATGAAGAGGATCAAACCCTCATGAATGACAGGGATAAAGGGATGTTTACCATGAAATTTCAAACTATGACAAAGGGACACAAAAAAATAGAAAGGAAAAGACATGCATTTATCATGCCAAAAATGGTTAAGAATGAAAAAGTGATAACTAAACATAATACAAAAGTGGCCATCAAGAGTGAAATACTTCATTATGACTTCTGTAACCTCTACCTAAAGAGGCTTGATAGAGTTCCTATCATTACCTCCTTTAGTAGTCCTTTTCACTTTGTCCCTTTCACCTTTCTCAAAGGAAAATTCCATGACTTCGTCTACACTCTTCTTGTCCCTAAATAATTTTATTCCTTCCAAAAAATTGTTAGACACCTTTACCAGTAATTCCTATGAAACTACTAGCTCAATGCCATACACCTTGAGAGTATCCTCATCCCATCCCTCCACAAATGCAGAGGTAACCTGTAGATTAGAGGCATGCAATTTTTGGATTTATGGGGTAAGGCCTCCAACAAAAAGCTTGTTCCAAACTTCATGATTCTCCTATCATTTCTATTAAATAATAGGTTTTACCCTATTTTGATATCCACCCATACTGTAGAGGGGACAAAAGAGAACCGAAACCACAAAAATGACAACCCACATACAAAAAATGAAGCTCATAAAGAAGGCGGTGTCTTGATGCACAATTACGAGGGGAGGATGATGCAAAGAAGGGGTCAAGAGTACCAAAACAATTTCAATCAACCAATCTTTGAAACATTAGAACATCCTTTGATGGGTTTTTGCTCACAAGCCCTCAATTTCCTAGTAGCCCTTCACAACTATTTTTTCAACCATTATCTCTTGTACAAACCTCATACAAAAATTGTATAAATAAATTGGATAACCTATATTCCATTTGAAAATATATCCTTAGGTGTGGCTATTTTGGAACAAAGGACTAGAAAATGACTATCCTAGTCTCCAAGCCTAATTGTTTGAACAAACTTGGGGGCAACAAATTGGGTTTTTCTTTGCCATAAATTTCACTGTAGACATCATATAAAAAATGTAAACATATTTTTGGATACCCATTTGGGATTTAAACAACATATCTTAAAATCAAGGTAGGTTATTTTGTATAGAAACCCTAAAAAATTGACTTGTTTACTCATTGTTACCTTAACTAGGGTTTCAAACCTACTTACAGTAAAATGAGCATAACTTCCTTGATACCTGATGACATCGAGTGAAATAAAAAACCAAATAAAGTAGACTTAGAATTATTTCATATCCAATTTTTTTCATCCCATAATAAGTCTGTATAGATCCATACAATTCATCAGAAATAAGAAAAATCATTCAAACGCAAAAAAACTAAGATGTTTTATTATTCTACCTTCAAGATTTTCAACAACCAACACCTCTCTCCCTATCTTTGACCTTACAAATCCATTTTAAGGTATTTCAACATATTTCCAACTAATTTCCAATTTCCAACTATTCAACTTTCCTTCATTTACAACTTATGACCCTTCATATGCAACTTTTTACAATATTTGTAAAATAGAACTTTAATTCCTATGACCCATAATAGATGTGAAATGGTCATTGAGGACCTTATTACATGTTATAATATTAAAAAAATAAAGTACCAACTTTATACTCTTTGAAGCCTAGTAAACCTAGGGTGCTCCTGCACCATACTCTCCAGAGAAAAGGAATTTGAGTTCCATCTCAAATGACAATCTGATTTTATTTCTCTTCTTCCAATTGTGTTGTATGTGGATATGTTCTCCACTCTTGGCTCAATTTGTTATAGGTGTCTTTATATTCACACATTTGTATCGTGCTTTCTTTTTGGACCTCTTCCTAATGATCTTCTTTTCAACTGTAAGAATCCAAAGTTCTATTTTCCTATCATATTCTTTATTGATGTTGTCCATTTATTCATCTTCGTCATTTGAATATAATTTTTCAGCATATTCCTCATCCATTATATCAAAAAATAAAACCAACACCTCTATTGGTTTTGCAACATCTTTTTCACCATATTGTGCTACATTGGCATCAAAATCTTGATACATCGCATTCACTTCTCCTTCTTCTTTATCCTCCTTTCCACCTTCATCTTCTACACCTATAAACACATACTCACACATATAGTTAGAAATAAATTATGAGTCTCTATTGACTCATGTTATTTATATTTTTCCTCTTCCTCAGATGGCTTAGGTTCTTTCATCAAATCAACAAAGAATCTCCAAGGCCTACTTCTATTTTGCTTGCTTTTCTTTTGCTTCGAATGATCTTTTTGATGGGCCACTTTACCTTCTTTGTTATTGGTAAATGGAAACCAATTTCTTGGTTTTCTTTCTCAAGAATCTATTGCATCTCAAGTTCCATACTTATTTCCATTTCCTCTTTAATTTCTTTCATTTTATACAAGGCTTGCCTGAAATTTTATATCTCTTTCTCAAAATCAATTTTATTTATCTTCTCATCCTTTTTCTTTATCTCAATTCTGTATTTTCTTTTCTCTTATTTCTTGCTTGGTAATTCCTTTCTTTGCAAGTCTCCACAGAATAATCTTCTCAAAAATTCCATTATTCTTCCTCAGTCTCTTTCACCTTGATTCTTCTTACCTTTGTGATACCTTACCTAGGTTTCCAACCTTCTTCACTACCTAGTCTTTTGACATCCAGGTTCTTGCTTCAACCTGCAAAAAGATAACACATAAGCTCCAAAAACTTGTCTTGCCCAGATCTTCGAGATCTGATACCAATTTGACGTAGATCATGGGTGGAGGGAACCACAAAAATCTCAATCAACCAATATTTGATACATTAGAACATCCTTTAATGGGTTTTTTCTCACAAGCCCTCAATTTCCTAATTGCCCTTCACAATTAGTTTTTCAATTATAATCTCTTGTGCAATCCTCATAAAAAAATTCTAAAAATATATTCGAATACACTTTATGCCATTTGACAACATATCCATTTTTTAGGTGTGGTTGCTTTGGAACAAATGACTCAAAAATTGACTATCCTAGTCTCTATGCCTAATTGTTTGAACAAACTCAAGGGCAACAAATTGGGTTTTTTAACCATAAATTTCATTATAGATGTGATATAAAAAATGAAACACAATTGTAGATACACATTTTGGATTTTATACAACATATCTTATAATCAAGGTAGGTTACTTTGTATAGAAACCTTCAAACATTGACTTGTTTACTCATTGCTACCTTAACTAGGGTTTCAGACCTACTTACAGTAAAATGGGCATAACTTCCTTGATACTAGATGAACTTGAGTGAAACAAAAAAACAAATGAATTATACTTAGAGGGATTTCATTTCCAATTGGTTTCAACCCAAAAAAAGTCCATATAGATCCATACCATTCATAAAAAAATCTCAAAAAAATCTCAAAAAAATAAAAAAAATTAAGATGTTTTATTATCCTACCTTCAAGATTTTCATCCACCAACACCTCTCTCCCTGTCTTCAACCTTAAAAATCCTTTTTAAGGTATTTCCAATTGATTCCCAACTAATTTCAACTTCCAACCATTCAACTTTCCCTCGTTTACAACTTACGACTCTTCATATGCAACCTTATACAATATTTGTAAAATGACTCAACTTTAATTCCTATGAACCAAACTAGATATGAAGTGGTCATTGAGGACCTTATTACATGTAATAACGTAAAAAAAAAACAAAATCCCAACTTTATACTCTTTAAAGTCTAATAAACTGAGGGTGCTCCTGCACAAGATGACCCTATCAATATGCCACTTCACACAAATTTGATATGTGAATCCAACATTTCTCAAATAAGCTTTGAATTAGAATTATTTTTAGTCAATTTGAATTGGAAATTTAATGTCTTTAGGGAAATTTCATTAATCCCCCACCTTAATGTATTAGGTTAAAACACCCCTAGGTTAGCAAACCTGTCCACAAGTGAGTTGCCTTCACGATATACATGTGACATATTAAAATTTTGAAAGGAGTTAAACATACTTATACTATCAAGAATCAAATTAATTATGATCCAACTTGGGGTTTGAATCCCTCTTAAGAAATTAATAATATTTAACGAATTGCACTCAAGATAAACATTTGTGAAGCCCTTACAAACTGCCATCTTTGGGCCAATGTAGGTAACATAAGCATTGACACAATAGAGCTTGGTGGTTTCTTTTTTGAAGAAAACTAAATTGAGGAATTAATTTATACTAATATTGGTGCACTTTTTCACAAAGGAAACCCCTCTACAAATATCACCAACTTCTTTAAGGACCCACACAACCTCTCTTTCCTATGCTAAGACCACACCCTTGAATCAGAATAACTTTTCCCAGTGCCCTTGACCTACATATTACCTGCACCATCTCTGTATTGATTATTGTTGGCACAATCAAGGCTCTTTGGATAAAAGGAAATCAAAATTTCAAAGGAACTTGTTTTCTTTTTATGTAGGTCAAGTGTTATTAGTGAAGAATAGTGAGTACCAACAACCTCCATATATGAGGCTTCATCCTATGTGGAAAAATGATTGATAGTTCCCTTTATTGAGGTAGCGTTGAAAACTATCAATACCCTCCTCTTCATATTGACTAATTAGGAATTGATATTCACAAAGTGATGTGCACACGTATGTCAAATATGGGTATTTAATAAATAAAATATTATCTCTAATATATGGTTGTAAATTACCAATAACAACTTCTTGAATATCAACATCAAGAAGAGAATAAGAAAAATAATGTCATGCTGTTGATTTTGTGTGTGCATGTCCAAGAGTAAGTTTAAGAATGACATGTAGATCTCTTTAACTTAATTTGAAATACATTCTAATATATTCATTAAATGCATACATTTGATTGTAAATGAACAATAATTCAACATTTGGACTTAAATTGATTAAAATGAATAAGATTAGTAGTGTTGTCCAAATTTTCCAATTCCAACAACTCTAAATTATTGAAACTTTATAGATTATGAGAATATAGAAAAGAATTATTTCTATATCAATTTGCATTTTTAATAATTTTACATTGTATTTTGAGAACTACAATCTTGAACCATAATTAATATAAATATATAGATATATAAATATATGAATAAACTCAAAGATTAGAATATGAAATTTATTAAAGGCATCATAAGATTGGTTATGATGCAATAATTTTATTCTTAGTTCTTCTCATGAACCTATACCAAAGAGCTTTGACTTTATACTGTGATTAATTTTTTTCCTAGTGAATAAGAAAGGAAATCAAACTATTGTTTATTAAGATCTGAGATTGAAACATGCTCAGAGAGTAATTGCAGAGATATTTGGTGGGTAGTTATTTCTCTCTATTGATCGATGTAGAGCTTTATAAGAGAAACGCGAGTTCCCAAGAAAGAGAACACACAAAAACTAATTAAAGTGGGTTTCGAGTTTAGGGTATTATAGAAGCTTCTTATTTGCTAGTTTTTTTGCTTGTGCAAGATTGTAATGATTTCAAATCCAATGAAGGATATTTCAAAGCTAGTGACCACACAAACCCCTACACATGGTTATAGAGGATAGTTTGAAATTAGGGTTTTGTGTTTGTTGCATGTAGGTGAGAGGTGGATGAGTTATGTAACTCTAATTACAAATTGATGTGATCACCTCACTAGAGAATTTTATTTCTTTCCCAATAAGTTTGCACAATTAATATATAGTTAACGACAACCAAGAACTTTTGAAGCTCTTTTTTTTTGAAACATGGAAAGTTGGTGGAAACATTGTTTGTTGCTTCATCTTGAAGACATTCTTTCCACAAACAAAATCTTTTTAAACGATAAAATTGTGATTTTGTATGTACTTCCATAGTTTAATTTGTTGTACAGTTATGGTATACTCACATTATCTATGGTATAGTTCATCATTCATGCTAGATAGATGATGTGTTGCTACAAATGTGAATACAAGATATTTTGTATTTTTTAATGAAGACAAATTCTATTAATTAACAATTCCATAGAAAACTTGGTATAGAATAACTATGAAACTATTGTTTACTATTAGATTATTGAAGTTCTTAAAGTGTGTTATGTTTAAGTGGAGAGTAGGGATATGGAACACAATATACATAAAACATCTCTAGATATAATATACTATGCTTTTATCATGATTGACACAATAATGCAAAAATAAAAAATAAATAAATTCCAAAAGATATTATTTTAATCTTGAGGTCATAGATTAACAAAATTCCAAAAGATATTATTTTAATCTTGAGGTCACAGATTAACAATGGAAACTAACTAACATGACAAAGATTTTTGAAATGGATTTCCCACTGACTAATAAAATCCTTGTGAGATTTGCTTATAGTTTTGTCGTCATCTATTGTTGGCTTGAATGATATATGTAGTTGGATTTTGGACACGTTGCACTTTGTTGAAGACAACCAAAATCACAAAATGTGACTATCATTTTGATGACATTTTTACATACCCACGGTCTGTAGTAGAAAACTTTTGTTTTCGGAATCATTATGGAAATCTCTCTGGTGGACGTCTGAAAAACTTGCCTTTTCACAACATATATAAAATTTATCAAAATCCAATGGTTAAGTTTCAAGATATGGGCCCCGCAACATGACTGATTTTTCTATCATCAAAAAATTCTGGAAACATCTAGTTTTACAGACCTGTATTCTATTATTCATATCTCTCAAACCAAATAATATTTTGGAAATCCCTTTGGTGAGAATTTAGAAACATAGGTTTTTTAAAATATGAAATGTCAACTTCACAATATATATCCAAATGCATCTTAATATGCTAATATAGATCTTTGCATAAATGTTAGGAATCGATTTAAGATAGAATTTTAGTTATCAGCTCCTACACATGCCTTTGACCGATTAGGCAAAGATAGGTGTGCTCGATCTAGAGGATGAGGTGCCATCCATTGTTCCAAGTTTAGTTCCATCATCTTGAGAATTTCTTCTCCATGTTCTATTCATCTAATCTCTTATCTCATCAATATTAACTTGAGCAGTTTCACTCGGTTGTTCCTCGGTTGGGGCTTTGCCTCAGTACCTATAGTCTTTGGTTAGGTAAGAAAACTTGTAACAATGAAAATAAGTCATTTCATAATTTCTCCATGATATTCTATTGTTCCTTATATGCATCAAAATGAAATTTGTTTCTATGTGTACAAATCTCCCACATGTTGTACATGAAATTCTTGTATTGTAGTCCCATGATATAGTTGATCCTTGTCGATTGTTTGTAGTATTCTGTCAGTAAGGAACCCATTTCACATTATTTCTTTGTGACCTTCATTCTTCAAACTTGTGACCATATTTGTGACCTTAAACATCTTATCTTCAAACCTGACTCAATTTCTACTTTTGCCTTGAAGATCTTAAACTTGTCAAATGCCTCTGATTTTTCTTTAAGAAAAACAACCCACATCATTCTAGAATAATCATCAACAAATAGAATGAAATACCTTTCACCATAAGAGGATCTAGTCCTTGTAGGACCATAGAGATATGTATGCACTGGATCTAGCTTTCCTTTGACAGTGAATGACTTGCTTTGGAAACTCCCCTTTGTTTTCTTTTCCGTTACACATTCTATGTACATGGTGTTAGAGGGATTCACAATTTTTTGTAAGTCCCTAACTTTTTTGATGTTACTTGCCTTAACAATGTTATCAAAATTCACCTGAAAAAATCTTCTATACCATAGCTAACTTTCATCAATTTGAGAAACAATTTTTTTTTCATTAGCGATATTCAACTAAAATACATTACCTCTTGTCTTTTTTCCTGATGCAATCAGGTTTCTCTTTTTTCCTCTAGTAGTGCACAATCCATTACTAAATTATAATTGATAACCTTTATCCATAATTTTTCCAACACTCAACAGGTTATATGCTTAAGTCCATTAACAAGAAACTCATTATCAGTGTTAGTTTTTCCATCCATAGAAATAGATCCTACTCCAACAATCAGTTTGGGAGTATTATCACCAAATCTGACAACTCCACCATCATGAATCTTTAGCTAAATAAACCTATCTTTATCACTAGTCATGTGATGTGAGCATCTACTATCAATGATCCGTTTAGGTTTCTTTTCAACATGTAATACTAAGGCTTTTTTCATGAATAAGTTCATTATCCTTTATAGCTACAAAACTAATCTCATCTACTATCAAGTCATCATCAAAAACACCTTCACTAGCATAATAGAATTCCTCATCATAGAAATCTGGCCTAGTGTATTTAGAGACCCTTGTAGGATATCTATATGAAAAGTGACCAACTTTATTGCAAGAATTTTTTTTAAAGGTAATTTTCCTTCAAATTACCCTTACCTCTTTTCTCCATTCTTGCGATTAGAGCAACAAGTTCATCCATATTCATATTTTCCTCTTTAATTTCCATTAGATCATATCTATAGTCTCCAAGATCAGGATATTTGTTAACGTTGCTAGTTCTCACAAGGATTGATGAGGTCTTTTTGTCATTATAAATAGTTTCCTTGAATGTAGTTTCTATCTTAGGTACTGAATCCTATAATTATGCCACCTTAAAGTTTGTTAACTTAGCTATCAACATCTCTCTATTGAATCCCTGAGTCAATGGAATGATCTCCTCAATCGCCATGACTTTGGTCTTGTAAACAGGTGTCAAAGATTTTATAATCTTTGCGATGATCTCTTCTTCAGTATAAGTGCCTCCTGAATTTATGATCCTCGTAACAACTTATGAAACCTTATGGACATAAGCTCTAATATATTCATCTTCTCGCATTTTTAGATTTTCAATCTTTGTCTTCCATTTTTGTAACATTTCTTGCTTGGTGTACTTGTCTCCTTCATAAAGTGCTTCTAGTCTTCCCCAAATTTCATGCACTGAATCAAGGTCCTTAACCTCTTCAAATTATACTTTAGATAGTGCGCTTATAAAATCTTCCCTTGCAATCATATTGCAAGAAAAAATCTTCTTTTCATCATCAGTAGCATTAGGCAAATCACTTTCTGCAACAATATTTTTCATATTCTTTGTAATCATCCAATAATCAATTTCTAGGAAGAACAAATGTGTCCTCATCTTGGTCTTCCAGCTGTCAAATTTTTAAGCATCAAATTTAGGACTATCCTTCCTGTAATAAGCCATCTTGATACAGCTGAGAGGAGGGGGGTGAATCAATTGTATGTCAATAATATAAAAAATTATCTTTTCATATCAAAACAATAAATGAAAATCTAAAAGATCAAAAGTAACACAGATCAAAATAACAAGAATTATCCTTGAGGAAACCCTGTTAAGGGAAAAACCCCGGTGGGGATGAAACCCACAAATAATGCACTAGTAATAAAGTATCTTAGTTACAAGATCTTGCCTTGTTGAGAGAAGATAAATACAACCAGTACAAAGTCCTTGTTAAAGGAAAAACTCCTTTCTTCAAGTTATTAACCCTGTTAGGAGTTAATAGGATTATCCTTTCTTCGCTTGGAGCAACTTGCCCAATGTGAAGGTTAAATCCACCTTCTGAAGGTTAAACCCACCTTCTATAACCACTCTCCAAGTTAAAGTATATAAATATACTAATCACATGTAATGAAATGACTAACAACAACTCCTTTGCTAGAATAGTTCCAATGAAGTACAACAATCACATTTCCTGCTCTACATCAACATTCCTTGCATCCACACATTCACATCCACACCCACACTCTTCACATCACTTGTTTTATCCTTTATATAAGATACAAATAATTTATTAGGTCGACACCAATTAGGACTTTCCTAATAAATTTATATTAACTCTTGTCAAGATACACATGGGATCTTGGACAGGCAAATAAAAAACATCAGTCAAAAAACATACTCTATAATCCATAACTTAAATCTAGGCACAAGGTATAACATGCCACATCCCATAGGTCATCCCCAAATAAGACCTCACAAGGTCACACACTATAAATGAAGTCACAAAGAGTGCGACAATCAAGGAGCAAGGGAAATGAAATATTCCTTAATGAGTCTTCTATCATATCCTGAACTTGCATATCCTGAATCCATCTCGCATCCAAAAATACATAGAAATTTAGAGAGTAACTCTACCACAGACCTCTGTTTCTGTTCCTGTGATCAGTCTATACCAAAAATGTTGTAACTTATTCCTCTGATTAAATTATTGCATGCGATCTTATATATAAGATTTAAATTCCATTTGAAACATAATTCCAAGCTCACAGATTCAGACATGTCATACACAGCCCGTACAACCATGATGATTCTACCTGTTCTAGTCTTAACCAATATTATTGCAACATCAAATATAGTTAAGTCAATCTTTTGAAACATATGTTGACATCAATGAAAAAACATCTCAAAAACAATTCCAACATAAATATATGGCTAAATTAATGACTAATATTTCTAAATTAAAGACTAAATATATGACTAACGTAATGACTAAATTGATGCCTAAAATATATGGTAATGACTAAATTAGTGACTAAATATGTCTAAATTAAGGACTAAATATATGAATAAAGTGATGAATAAATGAATGATTAAATATATGGCTAAATTAATGACTAAATATATGACTAAATTAATGACTAAATATATGACTAAATAAATCACTACCATGACTAAATCAATGATCAAATCAATGACTAAATAAATGACGAAAATAGTTTAGTCATAAATTTGGTCATGAGATAAATGACCGAAAATAAACTACTAATAGTCATGTGACTAAGTTTAGTCACTTATATACAATTTTCAGTAGTTTATTTAGTCACATATTCCTATTTTTGTACTACAAAAATAATGTGCAAGTAATATCTTTTTGTTCTTTGTAAGATAATGTGATGCAAATGAATACTTTATGGTCAATATATGATTATGAAATACAATATGGAACTATATGTAATGTAATTTATGTACACTTATTATGTATGTTGTATGAATGCATTGTGATGCAAAATATAATGTTATGCATTATGACATGAATGAATAATGTAAATAATGATAAATGTAGCTAACATGTGATGAAGGTATCTCTTGTGTCAGTTTCCATGATACTCGACCATTTAGAAGCTAGATTTTGTGGTGATATCTATTTTCCCCTTTTCCATCTTGAGAGAATCTCATTGAGTCCATTTTGTTAAGCCGAATGAATGCAATACTTAAATGAATGAAGGATGAAGGGCCAAAGGCACACCTTGATCGCAACCCCCCTTGTAGAGATCACACACGCGAAAGAAAATACACAACAAAGAGAGAGAGAGAATGCATAAAAGATCATTTATTATTCATCAATGGATTCATACATGTCAGGATGTAAGGCCTTCCCGGTTATGGATAATTGTACATTCAAAGATCAATACAAAAGTCCTCATACATGCGAGGATTCATCTTCCAGAAACTAACTTCTATCTCCTGAAAACTGATCTCCAGCCCCCTAAAACTCCCTTAAAACTACAACCAACAACTCTATTTATACAAGAGGCTACCAAAAAAAGTCAGCCTTCAGATCCATCATTGGAGAAAGGAACGACCAGATCTAGGTCCACATGCTTCCCAATGATCGATACCAACATTAACTCCATGACCAAAATTCAATGCACAAGTCGGCCTCAATAGGAAATCAAAATAAACCACTCGGTAAGCAAGGTTACCGAGTGCCAGGAAAATAACTCAGCAAATTAACCGAACAACTCAATCAAAGAACAGTGAACCCACAATAGTGGGTTACACTTTTTTGCTTGAATGGACACTGAACTCTACATTTTGAAAAAAACTTTTAGATTCAAATGCATATTGTCGTTAAACTGTTTGAAATCAAAAGATGAAGTAAATTAGATTCTTTTAGTATTTTTTATCTAGATTCTAAATATGTTTTTTATTTTTATTTTTGAATTGATTTGAATGGGTTTTTCTATCTCCCACAAAAACTGGTATGTTGTTGAAAACATCATTTTCAAAGAGTTACATTATTTTCATAGAGCATAACTTTTTTCTAAAATAGATATCAATGTGATTATTTAAAATTTTGTTTTGTAACATCCATACCAAGGGCATGCAATTTTTTTGATGATAGTATCATGATTATTGCATATTTTATTAACGTTTGAAGTTGACTAAGCTGTAATTTTGACACACCTCGACTACATAGCTTATAACTTGTCATGTATTTGTCCAATTTATTTTTTGTTTTTTTAATAGAAAGATAACTTCAATACCTAGGGCATAGATATTTTTTTCTATCATTTACTATTTTTTCATAAGCATCAAACATAGAGACAGACATACGGTGAAATATCTATGTTTAGTAAAACTAAAATTACAAAGTCATAATTAACTTAATATATATTAACATTATAATAGTTGGAAAGATTTTTCTTAGTAGTACTTTACTAAATAGATAGGTTTGTCAAATGGATTCATTTGATTTGCCAAAAGATAAAGTCAAAGTGATTTTTTGTTAGCATTTTAATAGGTGTGAAGGAGACTCCACTGTAGGTATGAATGAGGAGTATAGATATTACATCAATGTTTTTTTGATCTAAGAGGCTTTGAGCTAACCATTTATAATTAATTCCTTCAAATGGAAGCTCTCAAGGCTTAAATCATTCTATTTTATTAAAAATGTGTTTTTTTAGCAAAAATCAACATGTCTAAAAAAGTGTAACCCACTATTGTGGGGTCACCCAGAAGGAACCGAGCAACTACCGAGCCAACTTAGTCAATAAAGGAACCGAGCAACATAGAAAAATCAAGTTTGTTTTTGGTGACAGGATTTCCAAGGACTTGAGATGCTCCTACATCACAAAATGATATGTAAGTTTCAAGAGTTTTCATTATTTTGATCTTTTGTTATGATATATCTTGTTATTGAGATTTTTTTGGTGTGGGTACAAACATCAATGGCTATCAAAGTCTACGATGAACTGGGGTACTACTTCAATTTCTATTGCAAGTTAACTGACAAGCATCAAGGCATGTAGATCAAAGATGACCCGAGTTTTCTTTGCATAAAAAAATAAGATTTGATTCTCTTCTCATGCAATGAAGATATTGTCCATAATGAATCTTTTCTTCATATCCTTGGACAAGATTTTCATGCTTGCAATGACCCTTTCATTCATATCCTTGGGCAACATTTTATGGATTACATGATACTAAGAATTCACTTGATGAAAATGAACAAGGAAATAATTTCACTCTCCCTTTGACCTACAAATATTTGGAGTTGAGGTATGTGTGACATATCAAAAAATGTGAAGGATCTTATCATAGACACCCTAGAATATTTGACATTCAAAGATCATTGGAACAATTCCCACAACCAGAAATCAAAGAAAATGTGATATTCCTTCTTTGGTTTTCTAGTACACAAACATCATGGAATTCCTCAAGAAATATGAGAATTAGAAATTGATAATATTTTTAAAGACAAGGAATAAATTCCACTCTCCATCTAAAGTGAAAATATTTGGAGTCAAGGTATGTGCGACATATCATAATCCAAGCATTTTTATGTTGAAATATTGCATAATTCTATGTTTATTAGAATTATCAAGGTACTTGTCATAGAAACCCTAGAATATTTGTCCTATTAGACTTCCTTGGAACAAAACCCAAAGGAAGCAAGTAATGAAAAATATCATGCCCCCTTGTCCGTGTTCCTCTAGTTAAGAGATATCCTTGAGTTTCTTAGAAGACATGATAAGAAAAAATTGATAACAATAGACAACAAACAAAGAAAATTTCATGTTGCCTTCCTTGTTTCTCTAGTTCAGAGACATCCTTGAGTGAATCATAAGACATGACTATAAAAAATCCAGGACAAGGTCACTCATGTATGCTTCTATTTTCCTGATCATTATTTTAGAAGGATTCATCCATTTCATAGGTGGTGTTAAACAAATACCATTATTTGGTTTTGATTTCTTGAGTGGTAGAACTCTTCATTTTTGATAGATAATGTGACTTACTTTACTTGAAAAGATGGTCATTGTTGAATTTATGCTTACTCCAAGCCATAGTGATGGGATGCAAAGCCAATCGATATGTACAAGGATGCAAAATTTATGATGGATATGTCCAAGTGACAAGGATGAACAAATATGAAAGTGAGATGGATAAGCGATGTATTGATAGATGGACTAGCTATCTTACAAGTAGTGCCTATTTCCAAGTTTTCACCACTTGTGTTTATTATAATCTTTTTATATTGTTTGAGTTTTTTGTGCTAGCAAGGCGCCTGTTTGCCAGGTTTTCACCAAAGTAATTTTCTTTTGTTTCATTTTTAAATTTTTTTTATTATCAAGGCGCATGTTTGCTAGGTTTTCACCAAGATAACCATTTTTTATGACTTTTTATGATATTTTTATGCTTTATTCAGGAACATTTTTCACTTCTTTTGACTTTCTTCACGATCATTTTTTACTATTTTTTACTTTCTTCAAGATCATTTTTTACTATTTTTTACTTTCTCCAAGATTATGTCTACTATTTTTTAGTTTCTTTAGGATCATTTTCTATTTTTTTTTACTTCCTTGAGGATCATTTTTTGTTGTACAAATACCAAACTCAAGTTTTCTAGTAGGGTAAAAGCACAATAAGCTGTCACCCTTTTACAAAGGAAAAGGCTAACAAAATCAAAGCTATTCAACTTCAATAGTATAAAAATGACATTTATGTTTGGAATTTGAAGATGACGTAAATTAATTAAATGTGATAAAATGGATGAAGTTTATGATTAATATTTTTAATAATTTTTTTAAATAAGAATTGATATGTTTTTTAAATTTTGAAAGATGATTTTTTCAGTTGTTGAAAAATGCTGAAAATTAGGGGTCTAGTTCCCAACAAACAATTATATGTAAATAAACATTTTTTCCCCTAATTTCAAAATATGTCATAGATGACATATATAGATAGTGTATGAAGAAATAAAAATTAGTTTTTGACCTATATTTTCTCTTTTATAACAATTCAAATTCCAACTCACTAAAATCGACAGTTTTCATCTCGCCACATATTTTTCATAACAAATCTATCCTATTCAAAAAAAGAAATATATATTCTTGAAGAGGACTCTCTCCTCTAGTGCGCCATATGTTTTTTAAATTTATTTAATATGATTTACCATTTTTCTTTCTTCGAATCAACATCTCCTTGACTGTTAAAATACCTACTTGCAATATTTTTTAATTACAATAAACAATGTCTAATTAAAACACTATAAAATCTATATCAAGACTCTGATATCTACAAAAGGGTATTTTTTTATTTTAAAAAAAATATCATTAGAAAGATTAGGAGTTATTAAAATGCCACTTTTCTGATATAATTTTATTTTTATGGTAATTGGACCCAAAGTGGTATAAAATATGCATTTAATAGATATTTCCAATTGGAAAAGTTAAAGAACTTATCTAACTTAGCTAGAATGAATCTAGCTAGACCATATGTTTGACCAAAATTAATTTTAGTTAGAAATAATAAAATTTAGTTGTGCTAATAAGTTAGCCTAAAAGGTGACACCTGATTGTGCTTTTACCTAGTATATAACTTCTTTAGATGGATAGTGTTGATAAGGTCTAGAAGTAAATATCCTTCAGGTGTTGATAATTAGTCAGCACTAGATCCATATGTAGATATGATTACAAAGGGTCCCAGTCAGTTTGGTTCAAACTTCCCTTTCTTTTCTCTATCTTACTATGCTCTAGAATTCTCTCTTAACACTAGATCACCAACCTAAAATTTTCTACGCTTGACTTTGTGATTATACCCTCTAGACATTATCTTCTAATTAAATAAAAGGTGATCAAAGACCTCATGTTGACACTCCACTAACAATTCTAGTTCTTGCGAGTGAGGTCTATCATGTAATCTTCATCAAAGATAAGCCCTCTTAAAGATACTCTCAAGGATGTAAATTCAACTTCAATTGGAAAAGTAACTTCTGATCCATAAACAAAAGAATATGGAGTGGCTCCTGTTGGTGTTCTAATTCTAGTACAATATTCCCATAAAGCATGATTAAGTTCAAGATGCCAATCTCTACTAGTGTCGTTAACTATTCTGTGTAAAATTTTCAAAATATTTTTATTAGTTGCTTTTTCTTGTCCATTCCCTTATGGCTAATAGATAGAAGAGAAATGTTGCTTGGTATGAAAATTTTCACACAACTTAGTGACATCCTGGTTCTTAAATTGTTTTCCATTGTCTGCCACTATGGAAGAAGGAATACCATACCTTCATATTATGTAGTTCAATATGAACATTGATATATTTTTTCCAATATTTTTGATCAAAGGTATAGCCTCAACCCAATTTGTGAAATATATAGAGGCAATTATGATGAAATTGTATCCATTTAAAAAAGATGGGTATATCTGGCCAATTAAATTAAATTCCCATTGACAATTGGGCCCATGTGTGATAAAATGTAGAAAATATTGTCCAGGTGCATGAATGAGGTTCCCATGGATTTGATATTTTCTGCACTTCTTAACAAACTAGACATCATCTTTTTACATGCTTGGCCAATAATATCTGATTCTCAAGAGTTTATTAGCAAGAATGAAACCATTTTTGTGTGATCCACATATACCTTTGTGATCTTCATGTAAGGCATTGTTAGATTCTTCTCATTCTAAACATCTTAGTAAAATATCATCAAGGCCCCTTCGATATAAGTCTTTAGCAATGATAATGTAACGCGAAGCTTGACATATAAGGTTTTATTATTGGTTTTTGTATAAATCTTTACTTGAACAATATTGTCTTTAAGGAAAGCATAGATTTGTCCATATTGGGAGGAATTATGGTCTACTATTTGGCAGATAAGACGAGAATCAAGACAATTGAATAGGAGGGATAAGGTAACTTTTCCACCAGGAACTCATCCAATTTATTGATGTGACATTTGTAACAAAGAAGCCAAAGTTTCCATTGCATCATCTTCTTTGTTGTCTAGTTTGGGAATCTATTCAAATGTAATGTATACAAAGTACTTCTTGAGGCCATCCACCACTTTCTCATATGGCACAAACCATTAACCAAGGCTTCATATCCCACTATGTTGTTGGTGCATAGAAACATCAATTTGTATGCCTTTAGAATAGTATAACTTTTAGGTGTGATGAATAGTATTATTTCTCTAGATCCTTGTTGCATGAACGAGCCATCAAAGTATAGCTTCTATAAATATTCAATACTTTTGAGGATAGCTTTATCAGGAAATTTTATCCTTAGTGGTCTCTCATCTTGTAAAGGTGCTTCAACTAATTGGTTTGTATAATATCGAGCTTCTAATAATGATATTTAATATTAAATCATAATACTTGAAATATTAAATAAATATATTGAGAAACTATTACTACTATGTAAAAGAAATAAATATTGAACAATATCAAGTAGACTAAACTAACAAGGAACATCGATGTCAGTATAAGAGTAATTAATGATAACCATCGACGATGCCAAAGCATAAATTGAAAGAACATGATTCAGTGATAAATTATATAGAATGGATGGTGGTAACCATCGTCAATATCATCTTGAGAATTACTGATGAGATTATGAGGCACAAAAATATCATTAAAGACTCCCACATCAAAATAAACACTCTATCACTCTATCCATGGATATATCATATAGTATAAGCCGTAAGAGATAATATTTAAAGACTTAGACAACTAACCAATTGATTAAGGGATTGTATGATTAATATCTGAATGATTAGGTACCGACACTAAATGAATTGAGATACCAATACATACCATCGACTAGTCTTGAAGAGGTCAATGGTTAATGACAAGACAAGGATAATCAATATTTTTATGTTAACAACGATTATGTCTAGTAGCAACTAATCAATTATTAGATAATTGTTGTTGTGGTTTAGTTTAGTAACCAATTATTACTATAATAATATTGATATAAATAGCAGTAGTTTGATAACCAATATTAAATAAAGACCAAACATTGGTCCCAATCATTAAGAATAGTGATTACCAATGATTCTGCAATTAGAATATGACAATCAAGTCAATCATGAAGACATCAATTAGTAAAATCATTAATGATAATAGTCGCAAAGTGGTGTGATTAAAATAAGAAAAAATGGACATTAGACACATCTCTTGGAATGCAACTCATCATTCTTTGCACAGATATATATAGTCATTCAATCTGATTATTCCAGGATCATCAAAGGATGGATTATAAAAGGTATATATATTGATTACCAATCAGAATGATAAATAGGAATCAATATTGGGCATTCAATAAAAGAAAAACAAATATAATATTGTTGGCAACTAGCAATGGAGTAATACTGATCACAGAATATTATTTTTGAATCTTCTTAGGGTAATAACTAGTATATGGTCACACACACACACACACATATCAAAAGTATGTAATTGAATTAAATAATTGAAAGATCAAACAATCTGAACGATCTTTAATGGATATATGAACTATAAGAATTATCAAATACATATAAATATCATATATATATATATATATATATATATATATATATATATATATATATATATGTATACACTCTATCCTATTACTATTTTAATCTGAGAAGGGAAGACAAAGGTGTGTACAAGGAGGGGCTTGTCTAAATCCAAGAAATGGCTACAACCCTAAGATAGGGTAGGGATTAGCGACCCTTAGCACCTTGTGGGCATAGTCCCAAGATAGGCTAAGGGCTTGGATCTATAAACTTTGAGGGAGCCCATTGCAATTGGTCTCTAGGTGCCTTGGTTATACACCTAATCGTTCCCTCAACAAGTTGGAATAGTTATAAGGTCAGTATAGATGTCCATAAATATACATAAATAACTTAGTTGGATTAAATGAACGAATAATTCTTTATACTATGATTAAATTATTGTATCTTTACCCATTTGGCTTAGATATAAATATTAGAATTGGGTTAAACTGGAAATGACTAAGTCTAATCCTAATAGGGGACATTACAAGTGGCATCAAAGCATGATCATGCCATCATGCAGAGTAAAAGATGGAACAAGGAATCATCCTAGTCAACAAAGAGTAAACTAACAATGTGTGAATTATGTGTATGCTATGTGTATTCATGCATTTATGTGTATACTTTGTGTTTTCTCTGTGTCTTCATGCATTAAGTCTTTGTGTACTCTTATATTCATGAAAAATCCATGAATGGCTCCACTTTGATTTATCTAGGGTAATATAATAACTATCTAGAGGGATGAATTTGAGAGTAGGATTTTGGAAAATTCGATCAACATCATTATAAGATGGTCTAAGATAATCTAAGATGGTCTAAGATGGTCTAAGATGGTCTAAGAGTTCTGTACCAGAGAAGGAATCAAGAGAGAGTGGATTGTTCCTTACAATCCGCAATAGAATGGAGTTGTTGAGAGGAATAACCATTCTATATCAGAGGTAGCAAGGGCTATGCTACATGACCAGGACATGCCCCGCTACTTATGGGTAGAAGCATGTAGTACAACAGTCTACATTCAGAATAGAGTTCTACACAAGGTACTAGGGAAGTTGACACTAGAGGAAGCTTTCATAGGTAAGAAGCCTGATGTTAGTCATTTCAAAATATTTGGTAGTTTGGCATATTGTTATATTCCAGGTGATACTCGTACCAAGTTAGATCCGACTGTAGAGAGGGGGTACTTTATTGGGTATAGTGAAACCTTAAAGGCATATAGAATTTTTATTCTAGGGACTAGAAGAATTATAGTTAGATGTGATGTCAAGTTCATGGAGGACAAGGCATTCAGGAGGTGCCAGCAAAAGATCAGAGTGAGCAGCCAACAAAAGCTCCAAGGATAACTTTGCCAAGTCAAGGGCATCAAAGCCCAAGTATAATTACTAGTATGAGCATTATCTCAGGTGGTGGAGATTCAAAAAATATGGAGCAATTGGTGCAGGAGGATGTGCATCAAGAAGACATAGAGGTTGATATTCCATCCTCTACATTTGGTAGTGGAAACTGTGAGGTTCAAGAGACTCAAAGGGATACTCAGGAGGTTGTGGGAGCTCCTAGGAGGGGTACGAGACAAAAGAGACAACCAACCAAGTTTAATGACTATGTGGCTTTAGTCAGTCAGTTGGTCGATAGTGAGCCTTCCATTTATTAGGAGGCTGCACAACATCAGGTATGGCGAGATGCGATGGTTGAAGAATATACCTCAATAATGTAGAATGATGTGTGAAAGATAGTGCCTTGACCAATGGATAGGGTAGTGGTTGGATCACGCTGGATCTAAAAGATCAAGCATGGTGCACATGGTAGCATCAAGAAATACAAGGCAAGGTTCGTGGCAAAGGGGTTTTCTCAGAAGGAGGGAATAGACTATGAGGAGACATTTGGTCCAGTGGCTAGGTATACTACTATTCAAGTTGTGATCTCATTTGCAGCACAGATGGGATGGAAGATGCATCAAATGGATGTCAAGACAACATTCCTTAATGGTGAATTGAAGGAGGAGGTACACATAGAGCAACCAGAAGGCTTTGTAGCACACATCAAAGAAAACCATGTGTGCATATTGAAGAGAGCTCTGTACGGACTCAAGCAGGCTCCCAAAGCTTGGTATGAGCACATTGATACATACTTGCAGGGAATGGGCTTTGTAAAGAGTGAGGTAGATGCTAACCTCTACTACTTGGTGGTTGGGGGTGAGGTTCTCATTCTTGTTCTATATTTGGACGACTTGTTTCTAACAGGTTCACTAGAGCTCATAGAGGAGTGCAAGAGGGATCTTGAAATAGAGTTTGAGATGGAGGATTTGGGACTTATGCACTACTTTCTAGGCATGGAGGTGTGGTAGATAGATGGATATATTTTCCTTGGGCAAGGGAAATATTGCATTGAAATCTTGAAGAGATTCGGGATGGAGGATTGCAAACCCATGTCTACACCCTTGGTCATGAATTGGAGGAAGGTAGATACATCTAAGGAGAAGGATTTAGATCCCAGCTTATACTTGAGCAATTGATTGGTTCACTCATGTATTTGGTCAACACTAGGCCAGATATAGAATTTTTAGTTAACTCTCTTAGTCAGTTCATGGTTGAGCCAAAGAGAGTGCATTGGACAGCAGCTAAGCATGTCTTGCGTTACTTGCATGGTATAGTTGAGTATGGGATTAGATATGTTTGAAGTGAAAGTATCAAGTTGATAGGCTATACTGATGCAGATTGGGCAGGCAGTACAATGGACAAGAGAAGCACTTCAAGGTGTTGTTTTAGTTTGGGATCAGGAGTTGTTTCTTGGTTCAGCTGGAAGCAGAAGTTTGTGGCTTTGAGTTCTGTAGAAGCATAATACATAGTAGCTAGCATGGCAACATGTGAATCTATTTGGCTTTGGAAGTTGCTAGTAGCCTTGTTTGGTCAGAGAGTTGAGACTACTGTGATACACTATGACAATTAGAGTTGCATCAAGTTGTCTGAGAATCCAGTGTTTCATGATAGGTCTAAACATATAGACATCAGATATCACTTCATCAGAGATTGTGTATAGAGAGGGATTGTTCAGCTACAGTACATACCTACAGAGGAGCAGGTAGCAGGCATTCTGACGAAGGCTTTGGGGAAGGAAAAATTTATCTTCTTCAAAGATAAGTTAGGTGTCATGCAGAATAGCTTCCTCGCTAAGAGGGAGTGTTAGTTATGTAGCGAGAAAGCTTCCATTTTCCCAGATTAATTATTATTTTTTTCCCAAGATTGTTTAGGTTAATAAATATTTATTTAATTGGTAGTTGTTGACAACCACTTCAGTTTTGGTTGTTGAGTTCCTTTTAATCTCAACCATTAATTGAGATCAATCTCGATCGTTGATTTTTCAGCCAGGGTAGTATAAAAGGGGGGCTAGGGGGCATTTGGAAAATAACAAGTTGTGAAGAAATCATTTGCAGTGAAAGAAAATGTATTTGCATTGATAGAAAATATTCTTGCAGTGGGAGCAAGGGTGCAGTGATAGCATTGGGATACTAGTGGGGAATATCAGCGAGAGATATTAGGAGTTTATCAGAGTTCTGCCAGAAAGAGGCAAGGAATCTTTTGTAACTCTTATATTGTTGAAGATTAATATATTTTCCATCTGTAGAATTGGTTTTCCCTTAGGGGTTTTTCCAGGGACAATTTTGTCCTAAAATATTGTGTCATCGTGAACTCAAATTTATTTTTGCATTTATTTTTGTGAAGTTGCAATTGTGTTGTTATTCAATATTTGGTTGTAAATTAGTTTTGGCAGTTAAATAATCTTTCAAGATAGGAGATTAACAATTAGTGATTGCAATAGTTAATTTTCACACTCATGAATAACTACACAATCATGTCCTACCATTAACAGTATGACTCACAAGTATCTGCTTAAGTATATTGCATCCTCTGGAGGTTGTATGTAATTTGATTGCTGCTTTCCAATCATTTGCAAATTTTCAATCTGGAAAGATATTGTTTTTTTTAAATTATGGTAAAAAGTTAATCAAAATTATCAATGGAAAACATGAAAGCTTCTGTAATATATTTTTCACTTCTACCCAAAACTGAACATGATTGTTCTGCCTCTGGAACAAAATTTAGTAAATAATTCCATTTATCAATTCAAAAGTGGAAATCAGTCTATAATGGATATCCTAATCAATCCTCTTGCAAAGGTTTACAAACAGAATCCCAATACCTCATAAATACATACACAGTCATGTCCTACTATTGAACAGTATGACTCAGAAGATAAACTACCTACCACCGGAGAGTGTCTCTGCCAAAGATATAGAATAATTTATTGGCAGAACACCATTTAAAGAAAAAGGGGTCATCTAATGATCTGAGCTTGTAAGTATTGAGGCAGTGTTGTTGTTGGAATAATTTTGAAGACTGTCTAAATGTTTAGGAGGAGGGAGTTTTTCCATGGGCAAAAGTCCCTCTAGCATTTGGACATTTTTTTAAAGATTCTATCTTTAAGTGCTTCAATTTTTTTGGTTAATTAGGATGAATTTTAAAAACCAAGGAAAGCAATTCTACTTTTTGGCCTAAAAGTGGACTCAACTTCTTGCTGACACCCTATCGTTGAGTTGTTATATTTTATGCTAAGACTCTTATAGCAGTAGAATTTTGATGTGGTTTAATTTTTGTAATGTCTTTGGTGGGAAGTATGGTGATTATAGCAGTGACAATCTAAATTATAGTTGTTAATTACAAGTTTTTGATTAAAAGTTTGAAGTCTTAGTGTAGGGGATTTTGGTCCTTCAAGATGTAATGACCTAAAATTTAGGGTGTTGTGTTAGGGTTGTGCCAGGGCCCCTCCCTATTGATTTAATAAAAAATAATAGATAGGATTGTCCATGGTAGGTGGTAGATGTGTTAGGCCACCTTTTAGGAATATACATACTTCACTGAACTAGATTTGTTGGTGGGGAAATATTCATGTATTCGACTATCTATCTTTTGTAGTAGCTTTCAAAATATGAAGCTCATCTCATTAATGATGTGTATCTTGTGCTTTTCATGTCTTCTTCAAATGTTGTTATTGATTGTCTCTATTTCCACACTGTATTGATTCTCTAGAAAGGATTAGTTCTTCTAATGTAGCACCTAAACTAACTTATTCTACTATCGTTTCTAAAAAAAATAATATAAATCTAACTTAAAACTAAATTTAGAACTAAAAATGAGGGTGATATATCAGAATATTAAGTGATTTGTACCAACTTAATCATACATTAACGAGATTAATAAAGCAAAAATATATACACAGTTCAAAATTTGCATTTTTTTAACAATTGCTTTTAAGTAGTGCATAGACAGTTCCATATTTGTGATTTATTTTCAAATTTAAATAATAACTTTCAAACAAAATAGAAACCAAATATACTAAGTAATGAAAGAATATGTTCAAACAAATAAACATTGACTTATTTAGATTGCTCATCTGAAATCATATTATCAAATGAAACTTACTTAAAAATAATATAATTTCGGATGAATCATCTTAACTAATAATATCACTAAAAAAAACTATTACTGCCATAAACCACCTAAAATAAAGCTATAGAACCCTGATGGATGAATTCAATAATTTTTAACTTCATTCACTTGTGGATATCCGGTCAAATACATAATAGATTTTACAACTGATACAGAGCCCATTTTCAAAGGGTGAATTTGTTTCTGTTGCCAGCTCTACATGTAGCTAGAGTCGGCCAAGATTAGTTATCCCGAGTGTTCTCCGAAAAGGAAGCTCATCCGACTTCGTCGGGCACATAATTTCCAAGATTTGACAGTGTGCATATCTGTCTGCACCTTCAAGCATATGAGCTTTAATAATTTCATGATAGACGTAATGGTGTGTAAGGAAAAATTCAACTGGCATGGTGAGGTGGATAGGTTTTTTAAATGTTTCATGCGAGAAGTATTCGGCTTTGAATGAGATTTTGCCTCGCCTACAATAAGTTAGTGCGTTTCATTAACTAGGCAGCAGACGTCTTTCATACTCATCCGATTTGGTCGAAGGTGCCGCACAGTTCCGCTTTCGTCGGACAACACAATTTTTGTCTCTTTCGCCTCAAATGGTTAGCGCACGTTAGAATAGAAATCTAGTAATAGGGCCTCTAAAATCAAATATTTAACTGATTTTTATTGTAATAATTGCATTTAATAATAAAAATAAAATTAGGGCCTCTTCTAGACATAAGAGATATTATCATGTGTCCTCCCTTTACATTAGAATCACTAGAACTGTCTATAAATATGCATCTTTAAATATTATTATATAGAATAACAATCAAAGTTTACAATGACATAAATCAATGGCTCTACCAATCTAGGTTCTATTAATTGATTTAGGTTAAAATGACCTTTCATATATAGATATATAGATATATACTTTATAAATATATATTAAGTTTTTAAAATTTTTTTTAATATTTAGATTGATTGATTAATAATATCTTTTTTTATTAGAATTAAATAATCATATAGAAAATTAAGTTTATACGAGTAGAAATTAAAAGTATTCCCTCTTTAATATCTAGTATCAATCAATTAAAACTAGTATATTTAATAACATAGTGATTCAATTAAAATAATTAAACAATATATAAATAAATAAGAAAACATGCAATTGATCAAAGATGAGGTGACATGAGAAGGTTTATGGACTCTTACTCAAATATTAGTTTGAATTATTATTCAAATGGATTATGATTGATGTAACAAAACTCATATCAAATATAGTATTGTTGTTCTAACAATAGAGATGAAATTTTAGAATATTTAATTTTAAAAGCAAAACCACATTCATATAATTATTATTCAAATGGATTATGATTGATGTAACAAAACCCATATCAAATATAGTATTGTTGTTCTAACAATAGAGATGAAATTTTAGAATATTTAATTTCAAAAGAAAAACCACATTCATATAATATCATCCACATAATATCACCTTTAATTATTGTAGATCTTAGAAACTTAATTTTCCTCGGTCTATGTGTGGCATTGAGAAGAAGTTATACAATTTCTCTGAGATATTGCAGTATGAAACTTATTTTGATCTAGATCAAACCACATTATCAATTCTACGAGATTACATCCACAAAGGACATGATACAAAATGTCTTTGTATAGAATATATTTTGAGGATTATGCGTACTTGGTAATAATATTGAAGATGACTTTACTAGTAACATTTAAATTCATGTCTACTAATGTCCTAAGGCTTGTCCTTAAACAAACACCTTTAAAAGTCCAAGTCAAATATTATCATAAAAATAATAATTAACTTATTTGAAAAAGTAAAAAATTAAATAAGAAGGGGGTTCATCACATAGTGTGATGGTTAAGTGGTTGCATTATTAATGGTGGAACCAAGGTTCAAATCCTCACAAGGTTCACATGTTGTTCATGCCATAACTGACGTGTAAGAAAACAACTACACGAAAGTCAAATTAGGGAGGTATTAATGCCTCAGCATGTTCCTAGAGATGGGGTCCCCCATTGTAACCCCACTAGTTTGTAGCTCCAGTCCAAAGTGATCATCGATAGAAAAAAAAACACAAAAAAAAACTAGATCTTGTACATTATTATGTCATATAGACAAAGTGGTAGTTACCACTCAATGATGATGATGATGATGATGATAATAATATTAACATGTCTTCCTTTGTGATGATAGAATTGATTTCAAACAACTTCAAGAAATAATATTTTTTTTATATCTCCTTAATCTTATACACATTCAAGTTGTGCTCTTGTCTACCAACTTGATTAATCCAACATTGGAAACCTTGATATTGTTATTCTAACAGACTAAGGTATTTTCTCGATTCCTTTATTATGCATCCCTTGCACCTCCAAAAAAAAAAAAAAAGTGAAAAATAAATTTTAAAATTGTGTGCTAGATCATTTAAAGTCTATAATAAATACAAATTAAAATTCAATCTAAAAACTATTTATTTTTTATTTTAATTTTCCAAACTTATTACATTTAAAATACATAATTGTGTAATGAAAAAACTAAATTAATATAAAAAAAATAATATAAAAAAAATTAATAATTTATAATATAACAAAAATTCTAAATTAAAAAAATCAATTAATAACTGTAATCAATACATCCACATTTAATAACTCATTCATAATATTCTTAAATAAAAAAAACAAATATAGTAAAAGATAGATATGGAATGATGATATTCTAATGCAAACACTATGATAAGAGAGAACATGGGACCTCAATCCCTTTTAAATTGCGTTCTCAAATAATTTCGTATCAAGAGCTTCTTGCTGCAATTGATCAATTTAATAAGCCCAACAATGTTAAGAATTGATAGTTTTCGAAAAGTATACAGTATAGTTTTGACAGATAACGATTGCAATCAAAATTCTTCACCGAGAAAAAGAAAAGGAAGGCAAGAGTAATTGACAGGGAATGCAATGCTTTGAGCACAGTTCTATAAAAAGATCCTGCTTAGAATCATAATCTATTATTCAGATCCAAACTTCAAGGCCTTGATATTCCCTCTATTGCCAAATGGAAATTTATAAAGTTTTTATGTGCTTCAGAGAAACAAAATACTCGAGGGCAAGTATGCAATGTTAGCATAGTGATTGTGATTGACATTGCACAAGGCATCCTTCAAATTAATCTAAATGGTCAATGGAAAACATGAAAGCTTCTGTAATATTCATTGTTCCCTTCTACCCAAAACCTCAAAATGATTGAACTTTCACTTGGAAAACCATTATCCACACTATAAACTAGAAAAATATTCCACTTTATCAATTCAAAAGCAGATATCCTATAGCCAATCTTCTTACAGATGGTTACAAAGAGAATCCCAAGACCTCATAAATTGCTATCTAATCCTGTCCTACTGTTAACAATATGACTCAGAAGTATAGATCTTAAGTATATTGCCATCCACTAGAGGTTGTATGCAATTTGATTGCTATTGGCATTCATTGCAAATTTTCAATCTGGAAGGATTTTAGTCAAGCTGGAAAATCCATCTACATAATCAATGGAAAACAAGCAAGCTTCTGTAATATCTATTTTTCCGTTTCACCCAAATCCTCAAAATGATTGTTTTGCCTCTGCATATCAGCATCAACTCTATAAATTTAGCAAATAATTCCACTCTATCAATTCAAATGTAGAAATCAACTAATGCATATCCTATCCAATCCACTTACAGAGGGTTACAAAGAGAATTTCGAGTCCTCTCAAAATACATACACAATCATGTCCTATTGTTGAACAGTATGACTCAGAATTAAACTACCTACCACCAGAGAGTGTCTCTGGCAAAGTTATAGAAGAATTTACTGGCAGAACACCATTTATAGAGAAAGGGATCGTCTGACGATCAGAGCTTGTAAGTATTGAGGTAGTGTTGCTGCTGGAATCGATTTGAAGACTGTCTAAATGTTTAGGAGGAGGGGGTTTTTCCATGGGCAAAAGTCCCTCTAGCATTTGCACAACTTTCCCCATAGATGGCCGCTGAGAGGGCTGCTCCTGAATACACCAAAAGCTGATTTCAATTGCTCTTTGAATCTGATCAATACTTAAATTTGTACCAAGCTTTTCATCTATGATATTCATAATATTTCCCCTTTCATATTCCTCAAATGCCCATATTGAGAACCTTTTCCTTTCCGATGTGACTATATCAAAGTTTCTTCTACCACTTACAATCTCCAGCAGAACCATGCCGTAACTGTAGACATCAGAGTTGGATGTAATGGGTAAATTGGCAAGCCATTCTGGAGCCAAATATCCTCTAGTTCCTCGAACAGTACTCAATGACAGGTTCCGATGACCTCTGGCATGTATGAGTTTGGAAAGCCCAAAATCAGAGACCTTGGCATTGAAATTTTCATCTAAGAGTATATTCTCTGGTTTAATATCACAATGAACAATGCAATCCCTGCACTCCTCGTGCAAGTAGGCAATACCCTTTGCAGTTGCAAAGGCTATGTTAAACCGGATGTCCCAATCTAGTGTCTTGGCTTGATCTGAAGAATTAAAAAGGAATGCATCCAGAGAAGAATTTTTCATAAATTCATAAACCAGCAGCCTATGCCGGCCTTCTGAGCAAGATCCAATCAGCCTAACCAAATTCAAGTGATGGGTGCTGCTGATAGTTGCTACCTCCATGCGAAATTGTTTCTCCCCTTGCTCAATTCCTTCTAATCGCTTTACTGCAACCATGGTTTCATTTGACAATTCACCCTTATAAACTGTTCCAAACCCACCCGAACCTACCTTTTCTGTAAAATTCTTTGTGCAATGCAGCAGATCTTTGTAGGAAAACTGAACTGGAGCTCCAGAGGCATAGTCAAGGGGAGCGTAAAGGGCAGGTGATTCTCCATACCGAAACCTTGGATTTTTTCTCCAGCACGTCCACCAAAGGCAAATATGGAAGATAATCAGGCCAATGACTGGAGCTATAACTACCATTGCAATTTTAATGGCAGTGAACTTATTCACAATCCTGACTGGAGGAGAAGGTGGAGTTAGAGGGCGACCGGAACCGCATACCTTTACATAAGAAGTACTTGCAATGCTTGCTGTTTGATAAGCACTGGTGAACTCGTTCGTCTTCATTCTGCAAGTGCCTGTACCGTCAGCCATGATTGTAGATGCGGTGCAGCTCGGATTCTTGAGGCAGTTCTGCCAACAATCTTGAAACGCCAAGGTATATATCTCAGAATTTGATTCTAAGTCTGGGGGATAAGCAAAGAATTCTGTATTATTCAGTCGAACCATGCTCTGGTTATTGCTGCACTGTGCTATGTCCTGCAGCCTCGTGCATCCCTTTGTGGCATCATTGGGATCTATCCGATCAAAATCTGCAGATGGGCATTCGCAATATGGATCTGTATCATTGTAAACACACACCCCAAAATTTCCACACCATCCATAGACTTTGCACTGGTCTTCCACAGCACTCCATACCCGCTGCCATGTCTCTGAATCCGTAACCCATCTATAGGACCTCAAATTGCCACTTGATTCCAGCTTCATTCTTCGCACCGCGGTAGAACTGTCTGAGTAATCTATGCTCCGAGCCGACCAGATCGAATCATTCGAAGAATTGGAGAGCTTGAAAATTCCTTGGCCGGTGAGAGTTGCTGTGGTAGCCAGTGGTGTACCCTCATTCAGGTACGTGACATTGTTGTTCCATATCAGTGTGAAATTCCCACTGGGCTGCATGGTGAATGTGTAAAGCCCCGATCGCAGGATTTGATTCAGAGTGAAATTCTGGTTAACCACCAGACTATCAGTAGGATTTGCAAAGGTGTCCCATACAGTGCCTGAACTACTGTTCTGCAGTACGAAGTTCCCATCATCGTGCATATCTGCAGATGCCACGCCTCTATTGGATGTGTTTGTCTGCCAGAGTATTTGTGTCCCATTGCTTAAAACCAGATTGCCATCATTCTGTAAAGTGAAGGAACCTCCTCCTCCCACTTCAATTCCACCATTGAAGCCTGCAGTCCATACTAGAGTTGAATCATCGATGTTAGCAAAGCTGATGCCCACAACATACAGTCCCCTGCCTCCAATTGGGTGAAATCCTAAACTGAAATTCTTGCCCGGGGATTGCCAAGACTGCCGTTGGCCTGAAGCAGAGGGCCTCAGGCTTGTCCCTAGCTTCACTGCTCCCTCAACAAACATACCCTGGATAAATACAGCAATAATACATATTATTGGGATTGCCATAATTTGATGCTTAGTGGTGAGTAACGATTATTGGGTGTGCAGTTCCCGGCAACGAATACTTGTTTGATCCACCTGTTTATATGCTGGGATTAACTACATGTTTGATCCCACTATTCTCTCTGGAGTTGTGTTGACTTGACTGAAGATTTATTCCATTGTCAATACAAAACACAATGCCGTGTAACAGGGGACACCGACACATCCTCCTTTTATTAACCTCGGATTGACTTGAACGAATGCAACGAAGATTCTTTCCTCGGTCAAAGCAAAATAAAATAATGTTGTAGAATATGGAGTTTATTTTTGTGAAGTAGGGGAAGACCATCTTGATCGCTTATGTTTCAATTATACTTCACTTTTTATTCAATTATATCTTTTCAATAAACTAATAAAATGATATCTAAAAATCTATTAATTTAAATTTTACATGTGCTAATTATCACTCATTTGTTTTCAACGATTAGAATTTTTGAAGGGTTATTAGAGTTGTTCAACTTTATTAGTCCTCATAGCACACAACTACTCTAGAGTATTTGTGCATAAGTCTTGACAAATTTTGAGGTGATTGTAGTACATGGTTATTGGGGTATCTTTTAGTAGGTACCAAGTGACACTTTAAATTGACGATTCTTTGACCCTTGCATGCATAGCAAATACCAAGCATGTGTTGTTATTCCTAAGATGCCAAAACAATAGCTATAAGTAGTCAAGTCGCATATAGAAATTTGTGGGTGCACAAAGTTAGCTCTAACGACTATTGGTATGCTTCCCTTATGTTTTTTTAATTACTGGAGGAAGTTAATTTACAAAAGAAAAATTAGTAGTTTATAAAGGAGTTGTGTAGTGAAATAGAAATCAACAATAGTAATACAAATAATAGCCTTAAGGACACTAAAATAATAGTTATTAAGTAATCATTTTTGAGCTAAACAATCAAAATTGAGAGATAAAATTTATAACAAAAGACATGTAGAGACGGATGAGACCCAAACTACCATCCTACTAGTAATCAACAAGCTAATCCAAGAAGAACAAACTAACCAAAAAAGAACTCTTGAAATAATAAAGTTAATGCATAAGTCATATTAAGAATTTGAATAGACTTTGGAGTTGCCTAGAACATTTAATATCATCATCATGGTGCTACAAAATTTAAAGGTTGGTCTCTTCCAAACACTCGATACACTTTGCGTCTTTCTTGAAGTTCCCCTTTAGCTAAGAATAAGGAGGAAAAAAAAAGAGTGGTTTTAAGAGAGGAAACCAAATCTACTTTTAAAATCTTATCTTTAAAAATAGTATTCTATTTTTTAGTTGTTATATTTCTTAAATGCGTCTATTTAGGTTCCTTTTGTGCTAGACCAAAAGTTTCTCCACTAATGAAGGATAATTTTTGCCACATGTCATGCATATATATTAGTTGTTGGTAACATTTTATTTAACTTCAATTGTAAGTATTCTCTTTACTATGAAAGGTCATAAGGTAACTAGCTTACTAAAATTTATGAGCTTGAAATTTTAAGCTTGCACCCTACCATAAAATGCATGAGACCATCTATTTATGAAATTTTGCTAACAAAATAATTAGTTGCAATTTGTTAGTAAGTGACCCTCTATGAGACTACTACTAATTAGGAGTTTAATTTCCTTAAATTGTTACTACCAAAATAGAGATGTTAAATGCCACTACACCTTAAAACAAAACAGGGGATTGGAGTGGCCCTATAACAATTTTAGAAGCTGAGTATAAATTTGAAAAATTAACAAAATATAAATTAGCTATCCTAGCAAATGTTAGAGATAAGAGGTATTTTAAAATTTATTTTCTAGTTATAATAATATATTTTGTGGCTTCCTCATTTTTCAACATTTAAATTAAAGAAAGGAGAATTAAAAAATAATAATAATCTATTTTTGTAATGGGTGATGAGACTTTAGTTGAAAAACGCACATGCACTTTTAGTGGTGTAAAAATAAGTCAATCTATGCAACTATTTATGTGAGGGTTGAGATTTGAAGTCCCAATGTTAATCAACCATCTCATAGCCAACATTTTAAGATATTTTATTGGATCTATTTTTTGATGCACACTCAAATTAAAATTTTCCCAATTATCCATGCATGCGCACGCGCGCACACACACACTTATCAATTTCAAGAAGAGAGAAAAGAGGGGGGAAAATGAAGTTGTAGAGCTATTATAAGAAATATGCTTATAGGAAACCCTAGCATTTCACATTGTCTATCTTGGGTATGACAATTTGATACTATAATGATCTTGGCTCATCCAAAATTTGTAATAAATATCATTAAACTTTGAATAGGAAATGGTTAAAAGTACAATTAACCTTGGTTGAAAGTGTCCATCTGTATGGTGTGCATTTTTTGATGCGCTGCTAATTAGTTGGCTAGTTAGGTGACATCAAAATCCTTGCAAATATTTTGTGAGGTGTCATTTCAAGATAATAAGATATATGTATGGGTACTCTCATGGATTACTAAGTAGGCTCATTTATTTTTTTATAAACCTCTTTTATCCTTTTGAATGTATGTGTACAACCTAGTTTTCCTATGCATTTTGGAAGATATAGTCTTTTTTGGTATCTTTGTTAAGGTATATAGTTTTAGTTATTGTATGTTTTATATGAATTTAGTAAGCTTGTTGCCTAATTAGATGCATGATTTGGTTTTATACTAGCTCTAAAACTCCACTAATCTCACAACACACCTTAAAGGAATCAATTTTATCATCTTGCTAGTTTATCTAATACAATGCATTCTCACTTCCATGTTTTAATGCATAAATAACATTAGGTATTTTCATTATTAATTTAAAAAAAATAACTAGTGTGATGACTCAACTACTTAATCATACATATTTTTTGACCTTGAAATCATCAAAGTAGTTCATATAGACATGAAGCGAGAACTAAAATTTATAGGGGTAAATTATGCAATTGATATGGTCTATATCATTGCAAGTCTTTTTTTTATATGATGATATCTATTGTGGTATCTTAGAGAATGTCTCCTTGGTTTATCAAATCGAAAGGTGAAGGAGGTCTTACCCATCTAAATAATTGCTGTTTTATTCACCAACTTGAACATAAGTTTGTGGTTTTCGTCTTAGGTTTGATAACCTTGACACTTGAACAAGATAAATCTTTAGAGATTTGGGACCTACAACTTGAATCACCACATAGTGGAGACTCTAATTTTTTTAAGGATTACCTTAGTCGAAATGGGGCTAAGAATGATCTCATTATTCTACATACTCCTCAAAGAAATAATTTCATTCAAAAAATGAATATGCTTATACAATGAGTATAATGAGGGTGATGTTATGTTTCAAAGAGATAGAGTTGTATTTTTGGGTAGAAGGAATAATAATGACTATTTTTTTGTTAGCACTACTGAACATATCTAACAACCAAGAAAATATGTCTACATTAAGAGACTATTCATGGAAAATAGATAGAAGAATTAAATGAGCTAACAAAAATAAACTATATTTCATGAATTATACATAGATGGGTAGTTTAATTTGTTATAGTTATGGTATACTCACAATATCTATGGTATAGTTCATCATTCATGCTAGATAGATGATGTGTTGCTACAAATGTGAATACAAAATATTTTGTATTCTTTAATGAAGACAAATTATATTAATTAACAATTCAATTAAATTTTTGGTATAGAAGAACTAGATGAAACTATTGTTTTCTATTAGATTGTTAAAGTTCTTAAAGTGTGTGATGTTTAAGTAGAGAGTAGGGAGATGAAGCACAATATACATAAAACATATCTAGATCTAATATACTATGATTTTATCATGATGGGCACAATAATGCAAAATAAAAATAAAAAAATTTGAAAAGATATTATTTTAATCTTAAGGTCATAGATTCACAGTGGAAAATAAATTCGAAATGATATTATTTTAATCAGGATTTTAGTTTATTCTATACCTGGATTCTTCCTCATCTTTGCTAGGGAATCTGGAAGGAGCGTAACAATCACATTTTTCATGATTGTTCCTCTCCCCCCAAAATCATCTTTAAAAAAATTAGTCATACTGTTAAGAAGAACTTTTTCTATTGTGGAAGATCTAACCATCTTGCAAGAAAGTCCAAGGCTGCTACCCAGGATAAAAGACAGAACTGTGCGTGGAGCAACCCCCTGACTGGTTGGACCAAAGCCAACTTCAACGGTGCTGCCAAAGGGAACCCAGGACAAGAAGGGAGTGGAGGAATCATTAGTAACTACTTTGGCCTTGGTATAGCGGTTGTTAGTCTCCCTCTGGGTGCTCAAACCAATCACTATGCTGAGGCTTGTGTGGCTCTTCAAGTCACAAAACTTGCTCATGATATGGGGGTCAAGTGGCTCTGGCTGGAAGGAGACTCGATGAATATCATCAATTGCTTAAATCTTTCTCACCCTCCATGTGTATAAGAAGCCAATGGGGTGGCTGATTGGTTCACCAATTTGGTCATCACTAAGGATTCTATGTTGATTTGGCAAAAAGGAGATGACTTTCCCATTGATGTGAAGAGTATCCTAGAAAAGGAAAGACTCCATTGTACTGAGGGCGTCATATTGAAACCACAATGATTTGCATCGAGGTCCGTGGCTGCATCCCTTTCAGTCACACCAGGAAAAGAACTGTCACCAGCTCGACCTCTAGGCTGTTTGTTCCTATTTTTGCTTCCCTGGTTCGGGGTATTTTTGACTTTCTCTAGCCTTGTCTTCTGTGGCTTTTTGGCCCTGGCCTTTCTGTGGCCTACCTTTTGTTTATTTTCTCCTTGCTTCATACTTTTTTAGACATGCAGGTTTCGGGAACCTTGTAAAACCTTTTTTACTTAATCAAAAACAATGGAAACTAACTAATACGACAAAGATTTTTGAGATGGATTTCCTATTGACTACTAAAATCCTTGTGATCTTTCCTTCTAGTTTTTTGTCTACTAATATTAGGTCATCATCTATCGTTGTCTTGTTGGATGCTAGCTTGTTGTCTTTTGGTTTTCCACCTACTACTTGTTCACTGTCAACAATTATTGTTGGTTTATTATTGCATTGCCTACTAGTTTTCTACATGCAAAAGTTGATTCACCTATTGTGATTGATGTCCCATTGTTGGGGTTTTCTTCTTTGTAGGTGAATGCTCCTACTTCTTCCCTATTTTATCTCTCCTTTGCTGAGGTGGCTAGCTCTTCTATTGGTAAAATCACTTCTTCTACACCTACTCTTCCATCTCTTATGGGAAAACCCTTGTATTTCTCTTCTTCAATCCCTAATGTTATTTTTGAGTAATAGATGTTGTATAATGAAGATTAATTCTCTTGGTGTGCTCTTATTTATAGTTTCAATGGTTTATGTCCTTCCTTTCTTGATTTGAACAAATGGGTTTTGGATTCTTTGAGGCCCATTAGTGAGAGTAGGATTGAACTTTATCCTATTGTCATGGGATTTTTTGTGGAATCCTATAATCAATTCTTCTCAAATGGAGAATAAGTATTAAGAAGCCGAAACTTAATAGAGAAATGAGAAACTTTGACCTAAAGCCAATTAGTTGATTGAGAAACCTCAGCAATTTGAATTGTTTTTGGGTTTCAAATAATAGATAGGCCACTAGATGATCAAGTATAGAGGGAGATGCCATAGATTTTCAACCCTTCCATAACTTAAATGGTTGATCCACGTCTAGATTAGAAAATTTTATCTATTGCAATAGAATCATTTCAACCCAAGAAGTCTCAAGTTGAGATCAAATTAGGTGACTCTTGTTAGGAGCATTAAATCCCCTAACATTCTGCAAAATTAATTTCATATTTTTTAGAAGATGTGGAAGATATCTGAGGTGACATTTTGTCATCTAATGTTGTTTGAAGTCTCACTTTAATTTCATCTATAGTTTTTAATTTCTTTAATGACCTTCCTTCTTTTCCTTTAGTTTTCCAAACAAAACTATTAACAACTTCTAGTGGAGTTTGAAGAATAGATGGAGGAGTGAGGGTTAAGGGGATGAGATTAGTTCATTTTCAACAAGAACACTAATATCATAAATCATGTTCAAGAAAACTTGGAGAATATTGTCCCCAATCATATCATCTGGTCTTCCACCCATAAAATTTGTTTAAGATGTGCAAATTCTGCCAAAATCTTGGGGGAAAAAAATCCTTGAATGACAACTAGAAAAGAGAATGTGAACCTATGAATAGAGACTTCAAATCAAAGAGTTTAAGGAGATGGAGTACATTATAAATAGAGAAACTTAGGAAAATAAATAAGGGAATCTCTCAAATCTAATCTTTTCTCCTCCAAAAAATAATTTTTTCAACCAAGAAATGGGGGCCTCTTTATATATAGCTAGGAGAACACTATTCCAAGTTTTGTTAGGAACTACCCTACCCTCAAAAAATAGGAAGGAAGATAAAAGGGAAGAGCTTAAAGCAGGTAAGATCCTAGAATAATGCAAAGTGATAGATAAATTTGTTTAATCTTGAGGTGCTGAAGAAGGATTTGCCAAGGCACAAAGTTGGGGATCAGAGTCTGGGTCTAGAAAAATAATATCCTCCTCAACTAAGGAAGTACAATCACTTAAAAAATGACTAGATTTATTATACATGTATCCATCACTTCCAATGGGTTATCAAAAAATATATTTTGAATCCATAGACCATGAATGGATGTGATCTAAATGGAATAAGTTAATGTCTTTGTAACCTCTAATAGGATACACAATCTAATAAATTGTGTTGCATTATCAAATTGGACAAGATCATGAGCTAGAAAAATCTTCATTTAGTTGCCCAAAATATCAATCAAGTCTAATTCATGGTACTCCAAAGGAAGGGAAGACAATGTATGAAACTCCTTCCCATTATGAAAAATGCAGTCTAATAGAGAGTCTAGTGAAAGACTAAAATTCTAAAACTTACCATTAAGTGCCCATTACCAGAGATCTAGTGTTTGAGAATGTAGAAATTTCTCCTAGAAGGTTTAACATGCACCACATCTCCAGTTGACCCATGCTTATCATGAGAATGGACTTTAGAATCCACACTTTGATTTCAAGGCAAAATCACTGGGGTCTTGGAAACCCTTGCTTCTTCTTTGTATGATTCGTTCTTGGTCATTGATGAATTTACTTCTATCTACATTGCGAGCTAGATTTTGGATTAAAGGGAGCCCTATGAACCCTAATAGAGAGATCTCCAAGCTCCTCCTATGAAAAATGTAGAGGAGTGTTGTTTGGAAAAGTAGTTGTAAAAGTCATGGGGTCTTCATTGAAGGGGAAATACAATATCACATGCATTCATATTGGGGGGTTTAAAATAGGCAAAAAAGGGGGGTAATATATTGCCTAAATAGGGGGAAGAGGGGATTTTGGGGGGTAGGGGGTGGGGTTTTATATAGGGAAACGAGTGTGGCGGATATTAGGTGGGTATTGGAGGGGGGTGAAACAAAGGAGTTTGGAGCAATATTTTTTTATAATAGGGGGATTCTTTAGTACGCCATGAATGCACATGCTATGATTCATGTTCACCAAGGGCCCGTTTGGTAGCAGGAATTAGGAAATGATGGATTTGATCAAATGCTGGAAATGGTCAAATCATGGATTCGATAATCTGGTTTTTTATTTCTCGATTATGTTTGGATCGTTTGGTTCCACTTTTTGAAACTGGAATTGGAATTTGAGTATGATTTTTTATTTTTAATTATTTTAATGTTTTTGAATTTAATAACTCATTTTTATTAATGGAATTGAATTTAAAATGGAATCGTAGACCGTTTTAGGCAGCCAAAGTTGGTGGCAGGCAACCAAGTTACAATCACAACAACCAAAATTTTAAAAAAAAATTGACAAAAAATTTGGAAAATAAATTCGAGAAAAAAATAAAAAAAATAAAAATTTTGTTTATTTTAAAATTTGAAAGAAAATTTGACAAAAAAATTCGTCAAAAAATTTGAAAAAAAATTCAAATTTTTTTAGAAAAAAATCGAATAAATAACAAAGTTACAAACCACCCAGCCAGACAAATAAAAAATAAATTAAATCCCTCCCCACACAAATACAAAATTAAAAAATTAAGTGTAGACATGAAAAATTTAAAAATTTGCTTTCCCCCCATTCAAATTCCAATTCCACCTTTTCAGATGGAAGATGTAAATGCTCATTTTTGGCAAAATGAGCATTTACATATTCCTATTCTATTCTATTTTCATTTTGCACTCCTAAACTGAAGATTTGACGAAATGGGAAATAAGAAATGCCAATTCCAGGCTAATTCCCGCTACCAAACGGGCCTAAGTGAAGCCCCCATGGTACATGTCTACCCTAATAGAATATTATTAGGGAAAGACAATGGTATGGAGCGAATATTAATGTTATTGGGAAATGTTGCTGGAGAGGGTGTATTGGAACCCCCAAGTGAGCGACCACATGCTTTTATAGAGGTATTCCAGAGTGTGTAATGACCAGTTTCCTCTGTTATAAATTTTTGAAAATCATTTGTTGCAAATTTATAAAGTTTATATTAAATTATTTATAAATTGATATTTTTTTTAGAATTATTTTTTTCTTAAAACTTAAAATAAAATGGATAGAAGTGACCAAACGTCATAAAAAATTCATATTACAAGTAGGGATGACCGTCAAATTTTATATTTAACTAGTTTTGTAAAATAAAAGATTTTTAACTCAAGCTATCATAAATACATAAGAAAATAACTAAATAGACGAGAAAAAGACACAAAACTATTTTCTATAATATACTTTTGAAATGCATTATATATTTGAATTTGAATTTATTTTTTAATATTGGAAAGATAAAAATGAAAACTAAGTTTATTAGAATTTAAGCTATTTATATTTATATTTATTATGAAATATTAGTTTTATGTTTAATATCTAATGTTAATGCTTTCTAGTATAAATCGCTATCAAATTTAAGGTAAGATGTAAAAGTTTATTTATTTATATTTATTATTAAACATTATGTAATAATGGGTGAATAAAATTTAAATTAATGTTAAATATAATTACTATCAAGTTAATAGGCCCATATTTTTACAAGTCGTCCTTAGTATAATTACACTTCTTAATAAAATATGATAATAAATTGAAACAAATCAGTACAAAAATATTCTACGTATAAATCAATCATTATATTAAAACACTAATTAAAATAAATCAGAAAAATAAAAAAGATAATATACAATTTTATAATTAAATTTTATAATAAATAAATAAAATATGTTAATAAAATATAATTTATTTGAGACAATTTTTTCTTTTTTAAAAAAGTAGAAATTTCTCAACCTTGCGATAATTCCTCCACGTTGGTGGGAACACGGTGCCCTTTTGTCCGGCACTAAAAGACTCGACTTTCATTCAGTCTTCCACATTTAGGTAAAGACCAATGTGATTCTATCCTAAAAAAGAGGTAAACAGATACGCACTTCGTAAATATTTTAATAATTAAAACTAGCGCAATTGTCGCGCCATCGCCAATAAAACCTAAAAAGATACGCGCTTTCACGTTTAGAGCAACATCAAAGCACACGACTTCCATTTTTTCTTCGTTTTCTTACTTGACTTGACTTGACTTCTATTGTTTTACTTGACTTGACTTGACTTCTATTGTTTTACCGTTTTCTTACTTGACTTGACTTCGTTTGAAATTAGACAATTGTAGAAAATGCATTTGTCGCTAAAGAAGACTAAAATTTCGCGTCCGAAAACATCGGAGCTGCGCGCTGCGAAATGTTCGAATTTACGCATACAACGAAGTCACATGAACCATCTATTTCCCTTGCCGAGGACATAGCAGTAGTAGGCATGATTTCTATTTAAGTTCGAAAATCAACCACAAACATTGAACCATCTAAGCAATTGCTAAAAAGATACAAACGCCAAGGTTACTAAAATGGCGATGAAGTATATGTTCTTAGCAATTACTGTCATTATTACATCCAATTATTGCACTTCAGTAGCAGAGGGAGGCGGCGATACTCTTCTATTGGGCGCTTCGCTCACTGGAAATCAGACCTTAATTTCACAAAATGGCACGTTTGCATTGGGGTTTTTCAGTCCAAGAGGAACGAACAATTGTTATATTGGCATCTGGTATGCCCCAGTCTCTCAGAAGGCCGTAGTTTGGGTAGCTAACAGAGAAAATCCTGTCACAAACATGCCTGGCGTTCTGAAATTTTCGAGAGACGGCCATCTCAGATTGTTTGATGGAACAGGCCGTTCAGTTTGGTCGACTGACGGTGGCGAGAAAGGATCACAAGCTGTGATAACGGACTCCGGTAATTTCATTATGCTGGACGCCCACAATAAAACTCAGATTGTTTGGGAGAGTTTCGGGCATCCGGGAAATACATGGTTGCCTGGCATGAAATTATGGAAAGGCATGAAGTTATCCTCCTGGAAGAGTCCTGTGGATCCTGCAGTTGGGCTATTCTCTTTACAAATGGACAACTCTCCAGGGAAGACGGAGACGATGATGTTGTTTAACAACACCGTTCAATATTGGTCCAGTGGAGAATGCATTGGACACAATTTTTTTACCAAGATTCCCGAATTGGAAGGTCAGCAGAAAGTTCAAGCGTCGTGTGTGACACTTTCTCCTTCAAGAATGTACATTAATTTTAGCATAAACCCAATAGATCATACAATCACGGGGCGCTTCCTGTTAAATGAGAACGGTGAAGTTGAACTGTACTTCTGGATGGATGATGGTCGGTGGAGTCTGAGATGGTCGACATACCGAGGTCAATGCAGTGACTATGAAATCTGCGGGGCGTATGGACTCTGCAATGCAAATGATGTGTGCAGTTGTGTCCAGGGCTTCACGCCCAAGCGCGGCTCTCAAGGTTGGTGGTCAAACGGGTGTGCTCGGCGAAGACCCCTCCAATGCTCTGTCACAGCGGGCACAACTGACGACTTCTTAGAAGCCAAGAACCAATACTTGCCCGAAAAGGAAGCTGTCTTTGTCAACAACGAGCCAACACAGCAAGGCTGCCGGACTGCTTGTCTCAACAATTGCTCCTGCACAGCATTTGCTTTCGCTATTTCGGATCCATCCGTCTGTAGACTGTGGTTTGGGGATTTATTGGGAATGCGAGTTACGTCCGAGGGGCAATCCGTATTCATTAGGCTGGCTGCTTCTGAGTTGCCGCACTTGACATCAAAGAAAAGTAAGAAAGCCCCTGCACGTCCTATTTTACTTTCTGCCGCCGCATCCCTTCTTGTTGTATTGGCTCTCTCGTCGGCCGCCTATATTCTGTGGAAACGTCGGAAGCTGTCGAAGAGAAATCTTGAAGAGGAGGTGCCAATGTCGCTCAGAAAGTTCAGTTATAAAGAGCTGAGAATCGCAACGGAGAATTTCAAGTATAAGCTGGGTAGCGGAGCATTCGGCTCTGTTTTCAAAGGAACTCTGCCAGACAACACCCCTATTGCGGTTAAAAGATTAGAGGGTTCCACGCCAGCAGAAAAACAATTCCGCGCTGAAATAGTCACCACTGGTAGGATACAGCATGTGAATTTGGTCAGGCTGTGGGGATTCTGCGTAGAAGGCTCTCAAAGGCTACTGGTGTATGCCTACATGCCCAACGGCTCCCTGAATTCTTTCCTCTTTTCTAAGCCGGAAGAGGCAGAGAAGGTGTTGGACTGGAGGACTCGGTTTCAGATCGCACTGGGCACTGCACGAGGACTAGTTTATCTGCATGAGGAATGCAGGGATCGCATCATTCACTGTGACATTAAGCCTGAGAACATTCTGCTTGACTACGACTTCTGCCCTAAGGTGGCCGATTTTGGGCTGGCAAAACTGGTGGGGAGAGATTTCAGCCGCGTACTGACGACCACAAGGGGAACTCGTGGGTATGTGGCTCCTGAGTGGATCTCTGGCCTTCCTATCACTCCCAAGGCGGATGTATTCAGTTTTGGCATGACGTTGTTGGAAATTATATCTGGTCGAAGAAATCTGGCTGTAACGGTGGAGGAAAGTAGAATCTACTTTCCCACCTGGGCTTTATCACAAATTCAGAGGGGAAACATACAAGGCGTTGTGGATGCAAAGATAGTAAGTGAAGCAAATATTGAAGAGGTGAGAAGAGCCGCTGCAGTCGCCGGGCTGTGCATTCAGGACGATGAGAATGAGAGGCCGAGCATGAGTGAAGTGGTGAAGACATTGGAAGGCACGATGGAGGCTCGTATGCCACAAATTCCAAGGTCTCTGCAGGTGCTAGTAGATCAGGTAGACGACAATGACGATAGCTGCTGTAAACATCATTCCATATCAAGTGGGTCCGAACCCGCAAAATAGTCAGCCGGATTCAAGGGAAATGTTTATCGTAAATATCTAGAAGAGGAACTTATTTCCATGTTTTCTAATTAGGATTAAGCTCAATTTTAGATAAGATTAGAGTATGGAGAAATAAAATTGTTGAAGTTTATGGTTTAATGTTTGTATTATTATTAATATTGTCAGTGATGGTTAAGTTACTGATGGTTAAGTTACTGATTTGTTGTTCTTGTCATTAAGATTCAAATCTTATTGACAACGAGGTCCTTCGTTTATGACCTCACCGATTCATAGCTTTGGATCAAAGTGATGTGTGATAATTATAGTTTAAATATTAATTTTATATATAAGATGCACATATAAATATTAAACATATATATAATTTGAAACATTCAATTGCATTTGCATTTATCTTGTCCACAAAATATCTATATGTATAATTTGAATATCACTTATATATTAGGAAGGAGCATTCTAAGAAATACTTCCATTAGTTCACTCATTGTAAAGTATCTCATTGAATAAATATTGTTCTAAATTAATCATAAATACTATAAGAATATGAGTATACATGATACTAGATCAATCTTCTAACTATAGACCACATTTATATGCTTTTAGTGTATGTGCTTTCACATAAAAATTGGACAATTCCAAAATTGTATCTTGTTGGAACCGTCATACAGTATAAAATATAAAAGACACACATTTAGAAGTAGCCTTCATCACTATTTGAATATCCTTATTGTCTCTATCTCAATATATTTATTTTATTACTCTATTCAAACTTTTATACATCACCATCTCAAATGCCCACTCAAGAGAATAGAATGAATTTCCTTTCGAAGTTGAATTAGAGACAATGAAATCCTTTTTACAATTAGCTAGCTCAAAATACACGATTCTAAAGTTGAACATGTCTATCTTTGCAATGATAGAATCGACGTCAAAAAGTTTTGAAATAATGTTCTTGTATATCTCCTTAACCTTATACACATTCATTTTGTGCTCTTTTCTACGAACTTGATTAACCCAACATTGAAAAATTTGATATAATTATTATAGTGGACCAAGATGTTCTCTTGATTGAATCCTTATTTATGCATCTCTTGTACCTTCTAAAACTAAATGTGCAAGTTAAATTTTAAAATTGTGTGCTAGATTGTTTACGTCTATAATAAATATAAATTAATTTCAATCTTAAATATAGATAATTTCAAACAAATGACTAGTATGATAGCTTGTCTACTTTTAATACTACATCTTTTTGAAATTGAAATTCTCAAAGAAACATATAGGCATGAAGTCACAACAAATATTTATAGGGGTACACTATGCAATTGATAGATCATAGTAAGTATTTGATTTATACTATATATTTATTATGGTAGCTTAGAGAATGACCTCTTGGTTTAGAAAATCCAAAACTGAAGGAGGACTTACCCACAAATAAACATTGGTTTGTTATTTACCAACTTGCACATCAGTTTACGATTTTATTCTCAAATTTGATCCTATGATTTGGAATATTTCACTCTCCCCATATGAGCCAACTTGGTTTTCTCTTATGTGAGTTCAGAATAAAATTTATCAAGGTTAGGTGTGATATATTGAGAACCAAGTGCATCTCTAGTAGAATAAAATATGGAAACAAAAACTAAATATCTAGGATAAAGTTTGGAAAGGATAGGGAGTATCAACTCAAGCTCCTCAATTTTGTACTCCTTCAACTATAATTTGGGAGACTTGAGTTTGGTTAAGAAGTCTTATATATAAAAATCATTATGATTCAAGCCAATAAGCTCATTCTCCAAGTGAAATCTCCTCAATGTATCTTTCTTCCTAAACAAGTTCTCCAGTGTAGTCCAATTTTGGTTGGGTGTAGTACAAGAATCAATATGAAAGAGGAGATCTAGAGGCATAAACATGTGCATAATATCCCAAAATAATCATAACACCTATTAAATCATTTTATCTTCTCAACAACACCTATAGGCTTAGTCTCTAATCCCATGGTCACTATGTATAACCCTAGATGCTTCAAGTGTATATCCATTTAGTTTCTTCCAACCAAAGTAGTTGAATGGAGTAGGGAGTGAAATATTATGTGAATCCATGATAAATTATGAAAAAAAAAGTATTGAAATAGATTAAAAAAACAATATAGATCCTCTTAATGAAAAAACATTCCACTTGAATAACAAAAATATCAACTTATTTTCATGTTTTCCAAGAAAGAGCCAAAGAGGCAATATTGAAATGTTTGAATACCTGATCAAATATTTTTAAAGGAGGAGCTAAGTTCATTATAGAGGATGTTGAGAGATTTATAACAATACTCTGAAGTCAAAAAATGGATATTATTTTCTCAAGTTATGGCTTTAAAAGAAAAAAACATAAGCCTAACTTTAGAGGCATGGTACAAAAAATATGTTAAGAATTTTAAAAATTTGAAACATTATAAAGATGCATGTCAAAATCAGTTTTCCAACAATATATATGATTTTCCTATTTTTGTATCTCTATGATGAAGTTAAAACTAGAAAACCAATAGCTACACTATATGGGCTTGTCGGTCAACTTGGTCAACACTTCCCGCAAGATAAAATGTGATGCCCATCAAGATGTCATTAAATATTTTGGGATATTCCTAATAGCCGAAAATATTCTTGTGGCTAGGAAAAACCAATTTTCCATAATTTTTATGTTTTCTAAAATTATCAATGTCCTAAATTTGGCAAGGCATTGAAATTGGCGGGACTCCGCTAAAATTGCTAAACCTAGGCTGATGTAGATACCTACGTTGATAGGTCTATGCAAATAACTATTGGAGGTTTGCCAGCAAGCCAGTACTGACTGTATGTTTGTCATTGATGACAACATATGGTAAGTAGCATGCGTGGAAGACTTATGCAGTAAGATTTGAGTATGTGTAGCATGGACATGTTATCAGCATGATATCATGGATGCAGAGGTTAATTGTTAGTACAGATAGTTATGTAGCAGCTTGTGTCAGCAATGTTCTTGACAAAGTTACAGACAGTGTTCTGTGAGTGTTTGTCCATACAGTCATCATGGAGCCTTACACCTTTGGATATGTGATGAAGACATGCTAGTGATGTTACATTCATGAACGCAGTCTGATGATCAGTAGAAGTGAACTTATGCAGTCGCTATTCACCAGTAGCAATTTTTTGTGTTTATTCAGAAGAGCCGACAAAGATTATATTGGTTCAGGAGTTGCGCCTATCACTTCGGTATGCACCCTTAGAATAGTGATTGGAGAAGAGTTAATAATGTTAACAATTTCAACTTCTTTATCATCATTCAAGCCTTTTACAAATCATTAAATATTAAATATTTCACACATTTCTAATAGAATAACCTTAAAATTACATGTCTTTATAGAATACAAAATAAAGGGATGAAATAACACAATATACACCTAGAATACTTAGCCAACTCATTTAATTAATCTCAATAAATTGTAAGAAGGCTAATTCCTCATTTAATTTAAAAAAATATCACGCATGGTGGTTCATTGAAAACTCATATAATTTAGAGGAAGTCATGGTCAAATTATATACATGCGGTAGGAATTTATGAATTATACATATATAATGACAATCTAAAACAAAAATATGACCAGAATTAAAATTTTGATAAAATAGAAAAGGAAAAGATCAATTCAAACAATATATAGAACCATGAATTATGAATTATAAATGTACATGGTGAATATAGAAGCTAACCAAATTATATGACTTAAATTAAAATGTTCGATAAAGTGGAGGAACACGTTCTCATGACATTTCAAAATCTGTATACTTGAAAATCTTTGAAACATACTTCTAAGCCACAATATATCTGATTCATGGCCAAATACAACATTTACATAAAATTTAAATTGCTAATGACCAAATAAATTAGTACTTCTGTTGAACAAAGTTGATACAGAAAAAGCCTTACAGTAAAAAGGTTTACAGAAAAGCATAAACTATCAAATTTGACGTATGACTAATACTGTTTTTAATTTCCAGTCACATTTGAGTCAGAGTAATGGGAAAAAGAAGGAACAAATACTTCATATCATTTTAATTTTTTTAACAATTGCTGCTAAGTAGTGCTATGTTTGTGGTGTATTGAAAAATAAACGAAATAACCCAAGGAGTGCCGTGACTGTCGTCAATCTCTCGTAAATAAATTCCGAAATTTGACTGCTTTGAGCACTAGAACGCCATCAATCCAACGTCGCAGTCTGAGAGACTAGTAATAAAATAATTTCCATAACCTACAACAACACTAAAACGTGAAAAAAGTAAAATATTTCTACAAGGCATCGCATTCAACAGACCACTGCAGGGAATCAAAGAAAGACAGAATTGACAAGGCAAATAAATCGCTCGATTCTTTCGCCACTCCCGCGTTCTTTCTCTTGGTCTACGGGGAATCAAATAAAGATATTTCCTCGATAATCTGTATTCTTTTATATATATATTTTGATTGGACTCAATTCTTTCGCGATTCGCGCGCTTGTTGACGAGTGAAAGTCTAAGTCTTTTCTAAATGTGTATTGGTGACTTGAAGTCTTTTGTGCCGGACAAAAAATGCAAACCTTTTTGCTAAATTTTCCATTTTCTGCTAATAAAATCATAAAATATCCTTTTTTTTCTTCGCATTTCCTAAAAGAAGTGTTAACTTATTTCACGAGTATATTTAATTTTAATAAATAATTAAAAACTAGTAATTGCACCTTGGTATGCAATAGGTATTCCGAATTAATAATTTGAGTACAATAAACTTTTAATTATTATTTATTACATTATATTTATTAGATTGTATTTAGTAAATGAATAATTTAGTATATTAATTTTGTTTTTAAGTTAAATATATGTAGATTGTATTTAGTATATGAGTAATTTATTATACTTAAGGAAGCTATTAATGTAAAAAATGAATTTATTACTTAAATAGTTAAAATTATACTTAAGAAAGTTATTAATGTAAAAAATGAATTTATTATTTAAATGGTTAGAATTATAGCTATTAATATAAAAAATGAATTTATTATCTAAATAATTAGATTGTAGATCTTATACATAAAATTTGAATAATATTAGTAAATATAAACTTATTAAGTTAATAGATAAATAAATAAATGATTCTATTTTGAAAAATTTATTTGAATAAAATATTAGTAAAATAATATAATATATACATTATATTTAATATTAAAAGTATTTGAATAACATTATTAAATAATAAACTTATTAAATTAATAGTTAAGTAAATAAATAAATCTATTTTTTAAAAATTATTTGAAAAAAATATTAGTTAGATTTTTTTTGAATAAAATATTAATAAAATATATAGAAATAAATTATTAAAATAAAAATAAAATATTGAAAACAAAAAAATTAAAAGTTACAATTTTAATTTTGTCGGCCACTTTAAAAATCAAGGCTATTAGCTTCGAAATTAAAATGAAACAATAGTAATTTTAATTATTGTTTTGGACTTTCAGGCTCTACATTAATGTAATGCTCCCTCGTAATGAGCAATGCTCCCTCGTAATGAGCATGACACGAATGCTTTCTTGGCAATCACATGCTTGGATGGATGAAGCAAATTAATCCAGAAATTGATGGCATAACAGGGCAGGAATGGAATTCTTTGTCCACTGCAGACCCCAACTTTACCAAATTATTTTTCGATGAAAAATCAGAATATGTGGATAAAGTTCCTCGATTGTTTATTACTAACACATGACGATTTCAACACATCAACCCGTAATCAAGTGGCCAGAATATTTATGTCAACCGATAAAACATCGATGTCGGGCATTAAAAGAAAAATAAACTTCATCTTAATATTTTCTTTCATTCATAAGGAAAAGGAGGAAAAAGGGTTATAAAGTTATTGAGACGTGGAAGCAATATTTTCCACAAAAGTCTTAGATTCTATTCAACTACTAGTTGTGATGCAGAGAAAATAAATGAAATGATGTGATCTCTACAAATTTTCTTATAGATTCAAGACGTTTTGGCCACCTCCACTCACATTTCCACAAATAAACTTAATTCTCTTTTACTATCAAATTATAATATTTTAATACAAGCTTAACCATGGAGAATCCACAATCCAATTCTAAAAAGCATAGTTGTCTCAATTACATGGTAATATCATTCCATACATTATTTCTGGTGTAAACACTAATATTTAACTCTATTGTAACAGTATTATGTTATATCACTATACTAAGACCATTCTTAAAATAGCTTCTATAGCACTACTCATCTTGGAATAGATTTGTAGAGTAAGGGATTTTCTACCTTCTGCAAGAACAAATCTTCCTTACACTACCTCAATGATTTTGATATGTGAAGCTAACGGGGAGAACTTTAATCTATCTAAATTGACTACAATCTAACTTGAATGAAATAAAGGAATTCTAGATGAATCAAAGTGGGAACACAATTATGTTAAGTTAATGCGAGTATTATATATTTACAAAGGATGGAATATAGAAGATGTTGATAAAATACAAATTACAGTACATACATATATTATGAATTCAGAAATGGGAAATAAAATATAAATGGCATACCAGGCGAGTTTGAAGCCCTCATCCTTTGATGACAATGCACCGTGGGGATGTCTACGCACCGTGCTGAGGTCTCCAATAGAAGATAACAAAGAAATCACAAACTGTGCTACCTAACTTGAGGTCCTAGCTTTGGGTACCTGTTTGTCACCTGCACACATAAAAATAGGGAAAACTGTTGGGGTCATATGGAGGTTTGCCTCAGTCAAACCCCTTCTTTAGTGTTCTCACCTCTATGAGCAAACAATAGATAGATATTTGATAAATGGAAATAGAGACAAGCAATAGAAATAACTCCCAACTTAATGGAGGAGAACCCCTACTACACAAAGATAGGAAATAAGAACAAGCCTCGCTTGAGGGACGAAAGCCCTTATTGCACAGAGATTAGATAGGTAGTAAAAATGAGCCTTTCTTGAGGGAGGAAAGCCCTTACTACCTAAAAATATATTATTTGATGATATCATGATAAATGCACAAGATACAAATAGGATAGATATGAGTGTAGATCTTCCCAAGTTGAGAGTAGAATTTGATAGAGCTTCACTATGAGAGGTTTAGAGACAAAGAGAATAAGAGAGGACGCCTAGAAGAATTCAAGAGAACAAGCATTAGAGAGAGCCAGAGAGATTAGAGGGCCAAATGAGCTAAAAAATAGCCTTTTATCATTGCGAATGAGTGGAAGTAATCATTTTGTATGCATACAAGAGAGGGGGACACATGTTGAAAGTGGTGTTTCCTTTTCAAAAAAATTGTACGCTGGCACAACGCATTGGTCTATGCTCTACGCTCCCATCGAAGAATATGGGCCTCAAACTTTGGTGATAGATTATGGGCATTGCATTATGAATGGTCATGATGTCAAAATGTGGTCATTTGATCATGGTTCTCATTGCTAACTCATAGGATTCAATGTAAAAGTGTCATAAATGCAGGGGTGCAATTTTAGGATACTACATTTTACCCGCACTTTAGTGAGCCAATCCGTATGAGGGATTGGGTATGTTGAAGTTATGTTGATGAAATATAGAATAGAGTTAAATGTATTAATTGTTAGTTAAGAAACTTAACTCTGGAAAATTTTACTTGTGTCAGGTGGTAAGTTGTGCTTAAGTCTGTTTCCCTCAGAGTTCAGTGTGGACTGTTCTGGAAAAAAAATTGATATTTTTGTTAGTATCAAAATAGAAGAAGCTAGCCTAGCAAGAAGAATGCTTAAGAAGCATTAGTCTTATTTGGAAGTGAAAAATTAGTTGTAGGGAATAATATGCCCCCATATGATTTCCCCGAACAAGTGGGAAAAAACAAGAAGAAAATTGGAGCCAGATAGGCCTCTAAAGAAAATTCACATTTTTGGGCCCATTTAGGTATATATGGGCCCAATAGGCCCATAGAAGGGTCATTTTCACTATTCACTAGGAGGTTTTTTGTTGAGATTCTGATCATCCGAGTGAAAATGCATGGCAAACATGATTTTTGAGCTACTAGGATCAAGGAGCTACAGGCTGCAGTTGAGAAGGGTCAGCTCCCACATGAGGTGCACCTCATTTTGCTCTTCCTAGTCCATTATTTTCCATTTTTAGTAGTTTTTTTTAATTTTTTATTTTAATCAGTGTGGTCATCCCGCACCCACAAAGGTGTCTAGGTGTTGAAGGGGGATTTCACACTAGCATCTAGGATCTATGTTGGCATCTCAGCGCATACTGGGGCATCACACCCTAATGCACTAGCATCCTATTTTTGCACTGGTGTCTAGAATATCCCAACACTGGCATCCTCAAGGTGCACTTAAATGTCCTTTGACTTTGTGAGCACTTTAAATGATTTATCATGTCTGATGCATCATTCATGTCAACTTGCAGGTTCTCCAAAAGGTTAGAGAGCACACATTCAATCATGCACTGACAATGATATGAGGTCGATAGGAAGATTTAACCTAAGAGGACCAATATACTCTACATTGATTAGGTATGTGGTGGGTGTATCTACTTCTTGAGATACGATTCCATTGGTCGATGTTGATAGCACTCATAGAGCGATGAGATGTAGACACAATGTATTTACATCTCCCTATTGGGGAGAGGACTGTAACCTTGGAGGATGTTCATCATATTTGGTCATACCTAGTTATATGATGTGAATATCACTATCTATGATCCACTCTCAGTACAAAAGCTATGTGCAGGATAATAGTGGGTAGTTGGATGGACACCAGGTGATAGAAGACACATCTACCTACAATGATTAGAGAAGGGATGTGTCATGATCCCCCTATTGTGTTATATACTAATGACCAAAATGGTGCGATATGTGGTGATAGATGGACAAGGCTCACACCTTCATGGAGATCGTGCTCTATACATCCAATCAATGGAGAAGGGAAGAGATGTATATGTATGGGGGCACAACATGCTCGCCCATCTATATTATGATTTGGGCTTCTATGTGCACCATGAGTTTTAAAGAACTATTGTGTTGGAAAAATAGTTAGTGCTCCCCTCGGGATTCATGACATGGCTTAACTGCCTCATGTATCTTCTATAAGACTAGTGGTTGTATCAGGCATTAACAAGTTGATATTTTGGTGCAACAACAACCACTACTTGTAACAAGTGGTTTTAGAGCTTGGTCACATGTTTGAATCCCCTCAGGTAGCGCCAAGGGGGAGATTGTTGGAAAAATGGTCAGCGCTCCCCTTGAGATTCATGACATGGCTTAACCACCTCCTGTGTCTTCTATAAGTCAAGTGGTTCTATCAGGCATTAACAAGTTGATCTTTTGGTGAAATGACAATCACTACTTGTAACATATTATGTTCACCCTCCTATAGGTCTAGATCATTGAGCACATTACGTGGACCATACATGTGGGTTTTCCCATAGGTATCTTTATCTTTCTTTCCTATGCCCATGCCCATCGTTTGCGAAATTCAGAGACTTGAAAGACTAGCTAATTTCCATAAAATACCTAATCATGGGAGACATTATCTAGAGCCCATATTGAGGTATGAAGGTATGGGGAGCCAATGAGTTGGCTTGAACATGCAATATGATCATTTCCTAATAAGGCGTCACAACTACATTGTGATGCCTTACAAGTAGAGATATTGCATGAGGAAGTTTGGGCAGGTACATATGATTTCAATTTTTGTGCCTAATTATTTGAAGTGAACATAGAGCGTAGTGCGACATCAGGATATTTAGAGGCTAAGTATTGCATATGTTCATGATAGCCCTCCTAGAGGGGGTGATGATGATACACCCCTAATACTAAATATAATTGATGATGTCAGGATGATGGATAGCTTTTATTAGTGGTGGGCCCAGTTAAGACTCAACCCAATCTACCAACCAAATACAATGGTCAAAGATCTAGGCCCACTAGTAAATGATGGGAGTGACAATCGACCACCATAGATAGGAGGAAATGGATCTCTTGAAGGTAGTACTCCTAGAGATGCTCTAGAGAAGGGAGAGGAGGAGAGACTGACATAGAGGCACGAGTAGAGTTGGCACCACTTTCTGGACAACCACATAAGATCCACCCCCTTTAGTGGGGTCACCTGCACCCACCTCTTCAGATCCATTTTCTCCACAAATTGTGACGACGCTACCTCCAAAACCATCATCAATGACCATAAGGAAACCTAGGGAATTTGGAAACAATGTGCCCCTAGCCAATATAGACTAAAAGACTAGGGATCTGAGTATAGATGAGTTAGTTTCTACTGTAGATGTAGATTCATTTTTTTTATGTATATATATATATATATATATATATATATATATATATATATATATATATATATATATATATATATATATACATATATATACATATATACATATATATAGACATATATATATATGTACATAGATATATATATGTAGATATATATATATATGTAGATATATATATATGTAGATATATATATATATATATGTCTATATATATATATATGTATATATATATATATATATATATATATATGTCTATATATATATATGTATATATATATATGTCTATATATATATATATGTCTATATATATACATATATATATAAATATATTATATATATATACATATATATATATATATATATATATATATACATATATATATATACATATATATATAGATAGATATATATATATATATATACATATATATATATATATATATAGACATATATATATACATATATACATATATATACAAATATATAGATATATAGATATATAGATATTATATATATATACATATATACATATATATATATATACAATATAACATATATTATATACATACATATATATATACATACATATAACATACATACATACATACATACATACATACATACATACATACATATATATATATATATATCTATATATATAGTATATATATATATATATATATATATATATATATATATATATATATAGTATATATATATATATATATGTTGGAAATATTCAAGAATTAACCAAGTTACTGAGAGGGGAGGGGGTGAATCAGTAACTTCAAATTTTTTTCAATATCAGATGTATTAACATATAGTTCACTTATCCTTTTGCATATAGAAAGCATGAAACATAAAAGCATTCACAACAATGACACATAGATTTGGTTACCCAGAAACCTTCCAAAAGAAAGTAAAACTGGGGTGGGGATGAAACCCACAAAGCTTTAATATTGCAGTATAAAGTTGGCCGGTTAAGGCTTACATTGATCACTTCTGATGATCTGCCCTGCTAGGAGCAATAAGGATTGCTAAATCCACCATGTTAAAGGATTTTTACAAACTTACAAAAGAAGTATGTACTCGGTAAAGAGATTTTAGAAAAGACTGTTAAGTCTACCTGGTTAGAGGATTTTAGTACTGATTCACTGGTTAAAATGAAACAGTATATCTCTTACTTTGCAACTGGATTGCTGAATGAGATTCACTGATGTACTGATCACCTTTTGTGATGAATTTGTCTTTGCTGCTCCTTATGTATAGTAGCCCTTTGTAATTCACTAGTTTTCTGCCTTTTTATCTCCCCTTTTTTTTATTCCACATTCATACTACTTGGTATTTGTACAACATTGTTTATATACAAGTCTAAACAATTAATTACAATTACAAAGTCGGCTTAACAAATAAACATAAGTGCTACTAAGTCGGCCCAAGTATGGTTACATGGTTCCTGCAAACTAACTCGGTGACTTTCTGATACTCGGCGTCCACTGCATTACTCGCATCGTCATGCACTCGGTAGAAAGTGAAGGCTCGGTTCATACTAACCGCTCAGTAAGTTTTGAACTCGGTAAATACTTGTGACTTGGTAGACATAATGTCACTCGGTTTACACTGTCCTGCTCGGTTTGCACTGTCCTACTCAGTTTGCACTGTTCTGCTCAGTTTGCACTGTCCTGCTCGATTTGCACTGTTCTGCTCAGTTTGCACTGTTCTGCTCGGTTTGCACTTAGGATGCAAATAAGTGTTGTCACTACTGGCAATCCTGCTTAATGCCAACAATCTCCCCCTTTGGCATTAGTGACAAAAACACTTATTGCCCAAAACTTATATACATGAACCATGCTGAGATTTATTTTGATTTTTCAAAATTTGGCTTTGTCATAGGGCTTTATAAATTATCTCCCCTTTCAATGCACTAACTTTTTCTTCTATACATATCTCCCCCTTTTTGACGATAATGCCAAAGATGTATATACAAGTGTTTTACAGGGAGAATCCAAAATTTGATAGAAAAATAGAATGTACCTTCATTATCAGTGCCAGAGTTCTGTCCCAATTTTCTTGCAGAATCTTGCATGTTTGGATTGCAATTTGGACTTCTGCAGAGAGTGCAATCATGTGATCTGCTATTGAGAACTGACTTGTCATGAATTAATGTTTTGGAATGTTCAATGTGCTTATACATTGTATTCATGATGGGAAGGATCATGTTCTGAATGTCTAGCAGTGTGGACCGGATCCTTGTGTCTTCTTTCAGTAGTTCTGATTGCATATTTGATAGGAATGAGATTTTCATGTGATGAGCAGAGTTTGAACTTGGTTCAAGTTGCAGCTTCTGTATGCTAATCTTCAAATCCTCATCAATTTTATTCATTTTATCCTTGACATCCTTGGTGAACTCGGCAACATTGCATAGTTTGGCCAAAAGAGAGGTAACATTCGAATAGAAGATTCAATGTTTGTCAAAACTGAAGATAATTCTTCTTGATTAATATGCTATGTGCTGAGCAATGTGCTCAAGCACTTTATTGTTGAATTTCTTCTCAGCTTTTTCAACTAACTTGTCTGTCCCAGATGAATCCTCATTGTACTTATTTACCGCTTCTGCTAATTGTAACAAAACATGTTGAGAGGAGTCTACTTAATACCTAATGCTTCTGACAAAATGTCCTTAGCATCCTTAATGGATTTTATATTCCTTGTCTCTCTCCTCTTTAAGCTTCTTTTTCTTCGCTTTCCTTTGGAGTTCACCTATATTTTGCATTTGATCCGCTGATAGATTTGCAAAATCCAATGTTGGAATCTCTATTTCCTCATCTAGGTCTATATCCTCTACTATATTCTTGCCCAAAAATCTTATACTCGGTTGAGCCTTAGGCTTATCTATTATGGTACTTAATGCCTTAGTAGTAGTGATAGTAGAACATAGTAGGGACTGGCTATATAGAATGGTATACTGTCTACTGGAGAACTTAAAGCTGAAGTATTTACACTTGTAGAATAAAAATTTGGGAATACTTACTGCTGGAAAACTTGATGAAATAGGAGACTGCAACTCGGGTAGAAGAAATGGTAGTTACTTCTGTTGTTGCTATAGGTGATTGGACAAATGTTGAAGTTGTCACAACCATGCTTGAAGATGTCTCTGGGCTAGATGTAGCAACTTTTGCTGGAGAGGTAGGAAGTGATGCAATGACTTCTACGCTATCCTCATGGTATCATCTACCTCAGTGGCTTCTTCCTATTCATCACTGTCATCTTCAATGTATTTTATTATAACTGATTCAGTACTCAGTTGGTGAAGATGGTATATGTTCTTCCATGTGGCATTTGCACTCTTCACAACCGATTCAATATTATTAATCAGAATTAAACAAGTATTGAACTTCAGTGTCATCTTATTTTCATTCTCCTTCAATGCCTTCTTTATTTCATCATTTTTCAAGGTCGGCATTAACTGTTTCAGGGTTTGATCAAATATGTCTTTTACAGTTTGCCTTGCATTGGCCCATCTCATTTTTATTTGATCTAATAAAGCTCCTGGAATCTGTTGGGCTATTTCATCAGGAGAGTATTTCCATTGTCCCATCTTTTCAATGACAGCATCTTCAATCTCCTTTTGTTCTGTTTTCGATCTTATTTCATATTTTAAAGATTTTATATTACTTACTCCAGATCCTTCTCTCAAAAGTTTGATCTTCTCTTGAAGGGGTTAGAGGAGGCTTTTTGAATATTATATCTTTGTCCTTTTTGTCTGCCTTACCCTTTGCACTTCTCCTTGTAAATACGGCAGTGGGAGGCTTAGGTACCTTGGTGATGAATACCTTTCCTTTCTTCTTTGCAGGTTCTGGTTCCTCTATTTTCTCACCCTTTTTCTCTTCTTCTTCAATGTCTTCTCCTCTACCCTCGGTTAGTATTAGAGGTGTTGATAGCTTGCATTTTGGCTATCCTCTTTTTTCCTTTATTTACTGCCTGTGGAAGCTTTATACTTAATTCAATTCTCACTTTTGCTTCTTCATATGTCCTAAAATATGGAGCTTTGGGATCAACAGGCTGATTAAGGAGGGCTTCAATGATATTCTTTGTTTCATCAATGTTTACCTCATAAGGAAGAGGTTTCACATGTACAATCCTCAGTTTAGCTACTTGAATGTATACTTTGTCACAGTCCACCATGAAACAAATATCATCCTTATAATCCTCCACCAACTTCTGTGGAATCCAGAATCTATCGTTCATTTTCTCCTTGAAAGACTCAAAATAACTATCCATGATGTTCTCAAAATTTTCACCCATTTCTGAAATATATTCATTTATCTCATAAAGAATTGGCACATCCTTTCTACATACTACTTTTCCTTTGGAAGGGAAGAATTTCTGAACATAGAAAAATAAACAGACCAGTAGAGATCCAAACTTACATGGATTGTTTTTGGAAGTTTGAATGCTTTCCATGTTCTTGTTAAATTGTTTTAACAACAAATCTGCAAGGTCAAATGATAAATTATTCTTTACCACTTTGTATGCTAGGTCTATGGCTTCGCATGGAACACTATTCTGCCGACTTGAACTATATATTTTATGAGCAATGATGTGTGTTCCAAACTTCAGTTCAGCATCAGTAATGCTGCTTCTACTTTCATGCCTCTACCGTCCCACTCAGCTAGGGTTTTCTTCTCCAGCTCCGGCTGACCTAGGGTTTTGGTAGATTTAGCTTTGTTTAACATGGGGAAGACCAATGATTCGATGAATCATCTTCTTAGTGATCTCTATAGGTTGCTCAAGCCAAATCTTGCCTTCGTGTACACGGTTGAGAATGTATCTAACCCATTTCTCCCGAAAGTTTTGAGGTAAATGTGTAATGTGAACTCAATCCCTTGTCTTCCAGATGTTTGTGCTCTAGTTTTAGAACACCATTTGCACACAGTTCCTCATGCACAATATCTAGCTCTAGGTTTCCCATCTCTTGAATTGCACAATTGAAATGATTGCGAATATCGTTAACAAGTAGTACCTTAGGAGGAATCTGAGATTGAGCTCCGTTTCGGGTCTAGGGTTTGCTGCAATTGCAGGCATGAGTTTGAAATCTGGTGCTCTCCATTCCCCTTGGATTATCATTTTTGTTCCTTTCTTCGCTGAAGCGCTGGATGATGCCATGGTAGCTCACAGAGAATTCTTTTCGCAAAAGTATTTGAATCGCTTGATTGCTCTGGAAATTTTCTGCTCTCAAAATGCTAAAGTTCACGGTGAAGAATGAGTTTGATTTCTTGCCTTTTGTTTACAACTCTATCATTAATGCGTAGTATAAATTAGGGTATGAATTCGACAGACTGTCCACCCACTATGAATTAATTGCTCGGTAAAGACTTCGCAACTCGGTGAACTTGAGAATTCATATTGCTCTGACCTCGCTCGGTAATCATATTAGATAGCTCCCGACCTTGCTCGATGAAAACTGATACCGACCTTCCTGTGATCTTATTGCATCTTGTATGCCGATTTAGATCTTTCTTTTAATTTAGTTCTGGAACTGCTTGAAATTTGTCTATGAGAATACAGTTCCAGTGCTTTTTTGGGAATTTAGTTGAGTTGGTAGAGCCACCCATTCCATACTTGGACTGGTTTGCTCGGTAGATTTAGGAATCCACTGTTGTCCCATCTGTTTCCTGATCTTAGTTGCTTCATTCTTCTTTCCATCTTCAACTTCACTAGCATTCATGCAATTTTTGGCTATATGACCGAGTTTAGTGCATTTGAAACATCTTATGGTAGTATCTCTTTTCCTTAGATGATGTTTTATGCAGTTCATGCCAATGTGTCCATATTCCCCACAGTAATGACATCTACACCAAGTGTTGTAATCCCATCCAAACATTGCTTTCATAATTTGTTCTGCTGGATTGAATGTTTTGGATCTGCACTCAGATGCCTTGTGACCTTGTTTGTTGCATTTGTGACAATTACCTTTGAATCTTGGTTTTTCCTTGCATTTATTTGCTTTGTGACCATGTTGATTGCAGTTGTAGCATTTTTCCATTGAATTCTGCTTTTTCATTGCTCCAACATTTATTTGAAGTATGTCCCTATTTTGCCACAATGATTACAAGTAGGTTTTCTGATTCCTTGAGTACCTTGCTTAGAAGATTCACTCTCCTTTGTATCCAAGTCGTGCTTTTCCTTTTTGCCTATGAAGATTTTGATCATGCAGCTGATTTAAGTCTTCTTGGTTCTTCAACATTCTTTCATTGATTTGTTTTTCGGTGTTTAGGTCATCCACCAAATCTTAGATTGATTTGCTTTTCAGATCTTAGTTCTTCTCTTGTGCTTTCTATTTCTGATCTTAGAGTCAGAATTTCCTCATTTGTATGGGAGATCTGATCAATTAGGTTTTCTAGCTGAAGGGTTTTATTTTGGACTTCATTGTTCCTTCCATCTAATTCATCTTTCAACTTGTTTCTTTGTTCTAACATCTCACAAAATCTTGTTGAGTGTAGTTCTTGTTCTCTTTTTAATTTTCTCACTTCTTCCTGCAAAGACCCATTCTTTTCTAGGAGTTCTTTGACAACATTGTTTGCTTCATCTGAGCTATTTGAGGGAAAAAGATCTTCATATTTTTTTCAATGTAATTATGATCATTCATTTGATTTGCAAGTTCCTCCCTTCTTCTTAGGGATTGGGAAAGATGTTCTTTTGCTTCTTTAAGTTTAGCTATGGCCATTTCCAGATCTAGCTTTTCATTTTCAATCACCTTGTTCAGTTTGAATACCTCCATTGTCCTGGATCTTTGCTCAAGCTAGTTAAGCTTTATCTTGAGAACCAATACAGCTCTGATACCAATTGTTGGAAATATTCAAGAATTAACCAAGTTACTGAGAGGGGAGGGGTGAATCAGTAACTTCAAATTTTTTTCATTATCAGATGTATTAACATATAGTTCACTTTATCCTTTTGCATATAGAAAGCATGAAACATAAAAGCATTCACAACAATGACACATAGATTTGGTTGCCCAGAAACCTTCCAAAAGAAAGTAAAACTGGGGTGGGGATGAATACCCACAAAGCTTTAATACTGCAGTATAAAGTTGGCCGGTTAAGGCTTACATTGATCACTTCTGATGATCTGCCCTGCTAGGAGCAATAAGGATTGCTAAATCCACCATGTTAAAGGATTTTTACAAACTTACAAAAGAAGTATGTACTCGGTAAAGAGATTTTAGAAAAGACTGTTAAGTCTACCTGGTTAGAGGATTTTAGTACTGATTCACTGGGTTAAAATGAAACAGTATATCTCTTACTTTGCAACTGGATTGCTGAATGAGATTCACTGATGTACTGATCACCTTCTGTGATGAATTTGTCTTTGCTACTCCTTATGTATAGTAGCCCTTTGTAATTCACTAGTTTTTGCCTTTTTATCTCCCCTTTTTTTAATTCCACATTCATACTACTTGGTATTTGTACAACATTGTTTTATATACAAGTCTAAACAATTAATTACAATTACAAAGTTAGCTTAACAAATAAAACATAAGTGCTACTAAGTCGGCCCAAGTATGGTTACACAGTTCCTGCAAACTAACTCGGTGACTTTCTGATACTCGGCGTCCACTGCATTACTCGGCATCATCATGCACTCGGTAGAGTGAAGGCTCAGTTCATACTAACCACTCGGTAAGTTTCAAACTCGGTAAATACTTATGACTCGGTAGACATAATGTCACTCGGTTTACACTGTCCTACTCGGTTTGCACTGTCCCTGCTCGGTTTGCACTGTCCTGCTCGGTTTGCACTGTCCTGCTTGGTTTGCACTGTTTTGCTCGGTTTGCACTGTCCTGCTCAGTTTGCACTGTTTTGCTCAGTTTGCACTGTTTTGCTCGGTTTGCACTCAGGATGCAAATAAGTGTTGTCACTAGTGGCAATCCTGCTTAATGCCAACAATATATATATATATATATATATATATATGTATATATATATATATATATATATATGTATATATATATATATGTATATGTATATAATACATATATACATATATATATACATATATACATATATATATACATATATACATATATATATATACCACATATATACATATACATATATATATATATGTATATATATATATACATGTTACACTAGTACTGATACATATCTTGTAACTTTGTGGATGAAAAGAGAGTCAACAAATGGCTCAGCTTCATTTATTGTGTTTTGGAGGAGGTGGCATAAAAGTACTTATCCAGGGTGAGGTGTTGGATATCTACAAACCTCACCAGATGACAAGGTGATATGTGAGGCTTGTTCGAGCCAGTGGCTTGACTCTAGGCCACATATGAGGAGGTAGAAGCCTCCCTCATACAAAGAGATGCACAACCTGACTCTGTAACTGGCTAGAGGGATCATATGAGGATAGAGATATAAAATTCCATGAGAGAATGGGAGAGAGACAACAGGTCAGATCCAAGAGCTTTGAGAAGTCATGTGACACTCTAATCTCTAGGTTGATGAACTTCAAAGACAAGTTTACATAGCTTAGAGTGGAGCAGTAGAAGACTTGGATCACCCTGGGTACACAAGCTAATGTGAGAGCTAGTAGATGCCTAAGAGAGAGAGATTGACCTCCTGGTGTTTCTCATAGAGATGAGATGAGAGCTTAGAGGATTGCATGTAGTGAGCTAAGGTACTCTCTCTTGTTCTATATTAGTGTGATGCCAACATGAAATTCAAAGGTATCATCTCTCACCAGTTATTATTATGCTTTTCCTTTGCATGTATGCTTATGGATGCTTCTTATATGTATGTGATTAGATTAGATGACATCATATGATTTATATTTTATTTATAGATGTTGCATATGATGATCTAATGTCTATGGATGTATTTAGATGCTAGCTTAGACATATATGTATTCATTGTGACTTGTACATACTATAGCTTTAGTATCATGATTATCACACCAAACACACACATACACATAATGCACGTGCATGCATGCTCATCACAACACAAGGATATTTTCATATTTTTGATGGGATGCCGTAGAGTCTCTTTACAGAGTTATGGGACTAGATGTATGAAACATCAAGCATAATATCATCATAGGTGTGTTGTATTTATGGGTTCTTTGAGTAGGATACCATCCATATCAAACAGTCTTAGGCCTCATACCCATAATAGAGATGATGATGTAAGAACCTAACCAATTAGGACTAAAATTACCTCTCTAGTTGGGTGACACATTTACATTTCTCTAATTCTCATAGAGAATGGGATATGCTACCTTAAAAGTATGAGTGAGAACATTTTGATTGTATTGTTTAGAAAGATATTTCTAATAAGCTTGTATATGTTTGAGATCTCTGAGGCGATGCTCATTCAACATTTCTAGCTCATGCAAGTGATTTTCCACAATTAGTGTCATCGTCGATTAGTCCTCTTAGAGAGATGTTCAAGGATGATATCTTGAGTTTGAGGGGCATTATATCATCAACATTGTAGACAAGGCTATAGAGCGGTTTTTATAGAAGCACGCATGCTAGTGCAATATGCCCACAAGGCATAGGTCAATTGGGACATGCCAATCTCTCTCATTCTTGTTTATTGGCTTCCTCAAAATTTACTCCAATGGTTTTGTTACAAGCCTTATCTTGACCATTGGATTGTGGATAATACAGTGTAGAAAAATGGTGTCGAATATGAAACTTCTGATGGAATTGCATCACTTCTTTGTGCTTGAAACAATGAACCATAATCAAAGATAATGGTAGTAGGAAATCCGAAGTGAGAAATGATATTATTAAAAAAAAAGGTAGATTTTTTAAATTTTTGGTGGACCTTAGAAGGGTTGCTTCAACCCACTTTGTGAAATAATATGTGGCTATGATGATAAAGGTGTGTCCTTTTGAGGGTGACGGAGATATTTTGCCAATAATATCCACCCCCTAAGTCTAAAAAGGCAATGGGGATGTCTGAGTTTCCATCTCAACATTTACAAGGTACACTCACAAATTTTTTCAATGGTCATATATGGTAAAATATCGAAGGAACAATCTACATAAAAGCAATCAAAAGAGAATTTTTTTTTTTCTGTGTATGTCGATTGTAGATTTGGCATGGGATATTGCAACATCATAAAGTGTTATTTACTATTAGATTTCTAAATTTATTAAAGAAGGTGATGTTTTAGTAGAATGTAGGGAGACAAAATACATTATACATAAAAATTCTCTACATAATATACTATGATTTTATCATGATTATCACAATAGTATGAAATAAAAAATAAATAAAATTAAAAAAATAAAATTACAAGGTCATAGATTAATAATAGAAACTAAAATAATCTAACTAATATGGGTAAAGTATTTTGAAGTAAAAAGTAAAACTAGTACAACTTCAAGAAAATATTAAAGTTGAAAATGAAATTAAAAATAACATTAATAATTGTTTAATCAATTTAAATACACAATGAGTGGATGGTTGATAATTTCTAATTATTTATAGACCTTTTTATAAATAGCATTCCAAAATAACTTATATATAACTATTTAAAATATTTTCCATCTTATCTTTCATTTTAAATTCAAACTAATATGACTATTTAAAATATTTTCCATCTTATCTTTCATTTTAAATTCAAACTAATATGCATTTTATTTTATTTTTATTTGGTGACACATTATGGGATTGATATTTAAAAAGTTGCCTAAATTTTTGTTCAAAATTAATAGGCAATAGAATAGCATTCAATTAGAAAATTTGTCATATAAAATAGCTCTGCAAATAAAACATAGGTAAACTGTAAATATATATCTTAATTTAAAATCAATATTTAATTTATTTAATACAATATATTTTTAATATTATAATATTATGATTCTTGAATCTTTTTACTTATTTTACTTTAATATTACTTAAGAATTATTTTATTGTATCTATTACGAGTTTTTACTTAGAACACACTCAATTTCAATTATTGTGAATCAAATTTAGGGTCTAGGTCAAACCTAACAACTATAATATTCATCATCCTAATAATATTAGAATAAATTGAGCCTAGTCAAGAGTCTATTGGTCTCAAACTATTACTTATTTCCAAATTGCTTTGTCATGCCAACTCATTTGACAATAAATACTTTTATTGTTAACTATACTTTTGATTATACATTGCCAAGTATAAACCTATACTTTTGTTAACTATACTTTTGATTATTTTTACAGAAAAGCATAAACCTATCAAATTTGACGTATGACTAATATTGTTTTTAATTTCCAGTCACATTTGAGTCAGAGTCATGGGAAAAAGTAGGAACAAATACTTCATATCATTTTAATTTTCTTTAACAATTGCTGCTAAGTAGTGCTATGTTTGTGGTGTATTGAAAAATAAATGAAATAACCCAAGGAGTGCCGTGACTGCCGTCAATCCCAAGTCTGTAAAATAATTTCCATAACCTACGTCAACAACACTCAAACGTAAAAAAACATAAAATAATTCCATAACCTACGTCAACTACAGAGAATCAAAGAAAGACAGAATTGACAACGCAAATAAATCGCTCGATATTTAATCTGTATTCTTTCTTTTGGTCTACGGGGAATCAAATAAAGAGATTTCTTCGATATTTAATCTGTATTCTTTTATATATATATTTGACAAGACTCCGTTCTTTCGTGATTCGTGCGCTCGTTGTAATTAGTGTTGACCATCGAATGTAAGTCAAGTCTTTTCTAAATGTATATTGTGAAGTCTTTTGTGCCGGACAAGAAACACAAACCTTTTTTTAAGAATTTTCTATTTTCCGCTAATAAAATCATAAAATATCCTTTGTTTTCTTTGCGTTTCCTAAAATGAAGCGTGGGGGATTTTTGCATTTTTGGTAGGTTTTTATTTTTAATTTTTATTTTTAACTTGAACTTCAATATATTTTTATTACAAAATGTATTAATTGTTTTATAAGGAATTTATTTTTAAAATGTTTAATTTAAACTTAAATTAAATTTTATTTTCTAAAAGATATCTCATGATTCTTTTATTTTAAAATTACTTCATTATTTGAAAATGAAAATATGTAGACATGAACACTTTTTGCACAAGGAAAAAAGGGAATTAAACTTAATCCTCTTTTACTATCAAATTATAATATTATAATACAAGTTTAACCATGGAGAATCCACAATCCAATTCTAAAAAGCATAGTTGTCTCAATTACATGGTCCTATCATTCCATAGGTTATTTTTGGTGTAAACACTAATCTTTAACTCTATTGTAACAGTATTATGTTATATCACTATACTAAGACCATTCTTAAAATAGCTTCTATAGCACTACTCATCTTGGATTAGATTTGTAGAGTAAGGGATTTTCTACCTTCTACGAGAACAAATCTTCCTTACACTACCTCAATGATTGCTCAATATGTGAAGCTAACGGGGAGAACTTTAATCTATCTAAATTGACTACAATCTAACATAAATGAAATAAAGGAATTCTAGATGAATCAAAGTGGGAACACAATTATGTTAAGTTAATGCGAGTATTGTATATTTACAAAGGATGGAATATAGAAGATATTGATAAAATACAAATTACAGTACATACAAATATTATGAGTTCAGAAATGGGAAATACAATATAAATGGCATACCAGGCGAGTTTGAAGTTCTCATCCTTTGATGACAACACACTGTGGGGATGTCTATGCACCGTGCTGAGGTCTCCAATAGCAGATAACAAAGAAATCACAAATTTTGCTACCTTACTCGAGGTCCTACCTTTGGGTACTTGTTTGTTACCTGCACACATGAAAATAGGGAAACATTTTGGGGTCATATAGAGGTTTTCCTTAGTCAAACCCCTGCTTTAGTGTTCCCACCTCTACGAACAAACAATAGATAGATATTTGATAAACAAAAATGGAGACAAGCAATAGAAATAACTTCCAACTTAATGGAGGAGAACCCCTACTACAGAAAGACATGAAATAAGAACAAGCCTCACTTGAGGGATGAAAGCCCTTATTGCATAGAGATTAGATAGGTAGTAAAAATGAGCCTTGCTTGAGGGAGGAAATCCCTTACTACCTAAAATTATATTTTTTGATGACATAATGATAAATGTACAAGATAATAATGCTAAATAATCAAAGACTATATAAGATACAAAGAGGATAGATATGAGTGTAGATCTTCCCAATTTGAGAGTAGAATTCGATAGAGCTTTACGATGAGAGGTTTAGCGACAAAGAGAACAAGAGAGGAAACCTAGAAGAATTCAAGAGAACAAGCATTAGAGAGAGCCAGAGAGATTAGAGGGCTAAATGAGCTAAAAAATAGCCTTTTATCATTGCAAACGGGTGGAAGTAATCATTTTGTACACATACAAGAGAGGGGACACATGTTAAAAGTGGTGTTTCCTTTTCAAAAAATTTGGATGCTAACACACTGCATTGACGTCTATGCTCTACGCTTGCATCCAAGCATATGGGCCTCAAACTTGGGTGATAGATCGCGAGCACTGTGTTATGAATGGTCGTGATGTCAAAATGTGGTCATTTGATCATGGTCCTCATTGCTGACTCACATGATTCAATGTAAAAGTGTCATAAATGCAGAGGTGCAATTTTAGGATACTACATTTTACCCCAACTTTAGTGAGCCAATCCGTATAAGGGATTGGGTATGTTGAAGTTATGTTGATGAAACATAGAATAGAGTTAAATGTATTAATTGATGGTTAAGAAACTTACCTCTGGAAAAAATTACTTGTGTCAGGTGGTAAGTTGTGCTTAAGTGCATTTCCCTCAGTGTTCAGTGTGGACTGTTTTGCAAAAAAATTGATATTTTTGTTAGTATCAAAATAGAAGAGATACCCTAGCAAGACGAATGGTTAAGAAACATTAGTCTTATTTGGAAGTGAAAATTTTTTTGTAGGGAATAATATACCCCCTATGTTTTTCCCCCAACAAGTGGGAAAAAACAAGAAGAAAATTGGAGCCCAATAGGCCTCCAAAAAAAAATCACATTTTTGGGCCCATTTAGGCTATATATGGCCCAATAGGCCAATAGAAGGGTCATTTTCACTATTCACTAGGAGGGTTTTTGCTAATATTCTGAGCATCTGAGAGAAAATGCATTGAAAACATGATTTTTGAGCTACTAGGATCAAGGAGCTTCAAGCTGCAGTTGAGAAGGGTTATATCCCAGATGAGGTACACCTCATTTTTCTTTTCCTAGTCCATTATTTTCCATTTTTAGCAGTTTGTTTTATTTTTTATTTTGAGAAGTGTAGGCAACCTACTCCCCACATATGTGTCTAGGTGTTGAAGGGGGATTTCACACTAGCATCTAGGATATATGTTGCAATCTCAACACATACCAGGGTATCACACCCTAATGCACTAGCATCCTATTTTTGTACTAGTGTCTTGATGTCCCAACACTAGCATCCTCAAGGTGCACTTAAATGTCATTTGACTCTGTGAGCACTTTAAATGATTTATCATGGCTGATGCATCACTCATGTGTACTTGTAGGTTCTACAAAGGTTAGAGAGCACACATTCAATCATGCACTGACAATGATATGCGGTCGATAAGAAGATTTAATAGGTAAGAGGACCAATATACTCTGCATCAATTAGGTATGTGGTGGGTGTATCTACTTCTTGAGATGCGACTCCATGGGTCGATGTTGACAACACTCATAGAGAGATGACATGTAGACACAATGTATTTACATCTCCCTATTGGGGAGATAACTGTGACCTTGGAGGATGTTCATCATATTTATTCCTACCTATTTGTGGGGTGTGAATATCACTATCTATGATCCACTCTTAGTACAAAAGCTATGTGATGGATAACAGTGGGTAGTTGGATGGACACCAGGTGATAGAAGACATATCTACCTACAATGGTTAGAGAAGGGATGTTTCATGATCCCCCTATTTGTTGCATACTAATTACAACAATAGTGCTATAGGTGGTGATAGATGGAAAGGGCTCACACCTTCATGGAGGTCATGTTCTGTACATCCAAGAAATGGAGAAGGGGAGAGATGTATATGCATGGGGGCACAACATGCTTGCCCATCTATATTATTATTTGGGCTTCTATGTGTACCATGAGTTTTAAAGAACTATTGTGTTGGAAAAATGGTCAACATTCCCCTTGGGATTTGTGACATGGCTTAACTACCTCCTATACCTTCTATAAGTCTAGTGGTTGTATTGGGCATTAACAAGTCAATATTTTGGTGCAAAAACAACCTCTACTTGTAACAAGTAGTATCAGAGCTTCGTCGCATGTTTGAATCCCCTCAGGTAGTGCTAAGGAGGAGATTGTTGAAAAAATGGTTAGCACTCTCTTCAGGATTCGTGACATGGCTTAACCACCTCCTGTTTGTTCTATAAGTCGAGTGGTTCTATCAGGCATTAACCGACTGATCTTTTGGTGTAATGACAACCACTACTTGTAACATATTATGTGCACCCTCCTATAGGTCTATATCATTGAGCACATTATGT